>BRKX01000018.1:13633587-14203587 GCA_026008535.1 Perilla frutescens
ATTAGTTATTTCATTGCTTATCTTGTTTGCTTAATATGTGTGATTCTTTTAGCTTGATATGTTTGAGTTGATAGCTTAACTTGGTTCTTAGAATGTATGTGTGTTGTAATCTATAAAGTATGTGACATATTTATTGGTAGAACGTACATGTTTATGCGTGGCTAGTTAGTTTGTGCATGTGTGCTTATGACGTGTTATTGTATAACTTTGCATGTGTTTTTTAATTGCTACGCAAGTACGGATGTGCTACTTTTAGTATGTAGTATGACGACCATTATTTTGACATTGATGTTTAATATGTGTGTTTGCGTAACTTAATAAGTGTGTTTTTTTGTTATAATTTTTGAATTGTTGAGGTCTTATTATTTGCTAAATTTGTTTTATGAAATATTCTTCTTCATTGCAGCTGCAAAGAAGACTTTGATCAAATGTGAAATGCTAAAGTGAAAAGAGGTAAAAGGAAAACATAGTCAAACTCAGTGACAGTTGGTACTGATGCTTTTCTGAAGCTTAACAGTAGGACAATCCCAGGCGAATTAGTATTGGCAATTACAGGCATGATAGATGAGCGAAAATATATTGTGACTGAAATGGGGTTTGCACAACTATTGTATCTCAGCATTGATAAAGTTCCAGCACAGTTAGTTCATTGGATGCTTAATAAGTTTGATGCTAGCAGCTCAGAGATTGTCATCGATACTGGAAGAATAATTTCAGTTGATGTAGATAATGTTCAGTCTGTTCAGTTTTATCATTTCAGTTCATGTAGATGATGTTGAGTTGATAATCACAAAATAAAAGAGTATGTTTGAACGAACATATTATTGCTTATTTGCAAAGTATTCAGTGCTTGTATACTACACTTGCATTGTTAGTTGTCATGTGAAACTCCACTAAAAACCACTCTAATACAAAGATTGAAAAACCGCTACTAGTGTCTAATAACAAATGAATCGAACACCGTTACAACATTCTAAATATGCACATTATCATTGGTTTTTTCATTATAACCCGACTTCATAATCATTAATTGCAAATGTACACCAATTACACATTCAAGAGCAATCATTACATACTAAATAAGCAACAGTACGTGTCACAATAAGCTGCAACGTAGTAATTACAACATTACTAAAGATCAATAATATTATTTGCATGTAAGAACAATAACAACAACATTAATCCAACAATGATGATCAAAAACACTAATTTAAGAATCTAAGAACGAAAACGACAATGACAACAACATTAATCCAACCCGAACAATGATTACAAAAAACAAATGATTAAATACATGAATTATCCATGTCGGACGAACTCGTCTTCGTGATGAATAATTAATGTAAATAAAAAGAATTACGATTTCGAGTGAATCCTATATGGTTGTAACATAATATTTTTTTTATGTGTGTGCATAAATTGAATACGATAGATTATGAACAATTGGAGAAAATAATTAAATAATTTCAATGGTAGTAATAAATGTTGATGAATAAAAAAAACGTATAAAAAATTGTTTTGATTTTGATTAAAAAAGAGAAGATTAAGAAGAGAAAAAAAAAAGAAATAACAATAAATGAGATATCTCGTATCTTTTACTAAATAACAATAAATAAGATATCTCCTATTTTGCCCTTTAGCGTAGAAGGAAACGGTTGAACCCATTTAATACATTAAATATGAATTTCAATCTACACCACTCATCTTTATTCATCTATTTTCCCTTTAGTGTAGAAGGAAACGGTTAAGATTAATTCTTAGTTTTCACATAAATATTTGGTACGTTCTCATTTAATATATATATATATATATATATATAGGTGGATAATCATATATTTAGAAATTAGAAGTGTTATCAAAAGTTTGAATACAGGTTTTAAATCTAAAATAGAAAAAAACTAATGATTAAATTTGTTCATCATATATATCTAGCTCGATAACTTTCGTTAGTTGAGACCCTTAACATATTTTCCAAATTTTGCTTTAACATTGATTTTTTCCTTATTATAAGATTTAAGTTTCTAATGTAAAAACTAAAAAACTCCTCTTCATCATTAATAATGTTAATATTTAGCGTAAAAATAAGAAAATAAAGACTGCCATCAAAGATTGATTATAGTCTCAGCTCGTACCAAACATTATTTGATTATTTAATTAATCATACATTCATACATATAATTTAATGACCTAACAACCACTTTTGTTTCGTTTGGCCATTAATCAATTCTCAAAATCTCATAAAAACCAATAATATATATTGAAGTCTCCATAATCATTCAATCAAAACGCGGCCCCATATGATATCAATCTGTGATCTTTAGTGAGCTAGCTAAAAGGCCTTTTAGATACAAATTAATCAAATAAACAAATGAGAAATAAAATGAAAAAAATAATATATTTTTTTAGTGGAAAAAATAAAATTGATTTAAAATAGTAATGTGCATGATGTAAAAAGATCTTTCATTTAGGAGAGATGTCCCCTAGTCCCTATATTTATTAAATGTGAATGTGAGACCAACCAAAGGCGACGTGTACGTGTCTACACACACACACACACACATTGCAAGTTTGCTGAAGTTAAAAAATTAATTAACAAACAATTTATTATTACGACATAAATAGTAATTTGACTCGTAAAATACATATTTAGCATAGATGACCAAAAACATTCATATATACTTTTCTAACCTTTGAATTCGGATCAACTTTGGCTATCTTTTTAATGAAATTATAAGTAACCTATTACATTGCTGTATAACCGGGCACGCATATACTTGAATGACAAGTCAATAAAATAGAAATGCTAGAAAATGCTTTCAAATTAACATAATGTAATAAGTAATAACAAACTATTAGAGAGGCTTTAATTTGCTGAAACTAAAAATAAATAAATAAATAAATATACCATTTTATTTTGTACAAATTAATATAAAATGCAACTTTTGTAATTGTTTGCCATGTGGATTATTTTAATTCCAGAGTATCTTCTAGCGTTTTAATTTTTAATTGAATGTCTACATGTTCGATCGATTATATGACAAATTTAATGAATATATATGTGCAATAATTGTATTAAATAAATAATTGAAAATCCAAAAGAAAATAATATGCAGATTGCATCGACTTTTTATCCAAATGTTGGGAACACACTTTTACTCATTGCGTAATGATATACTGTACTCTTATTTGAACTCTGTGATCCAACATGAGTGAATTGAACATCTTTTTACACTTTTTCCATATAAAGTTCTATTTAATTTCAAATATTCGATAAAATCTATGCGTAGTTTATATTATTTCTTTATTAAAAGAAGATATGTATAGAAAATATTATTTCAACTCGATCAACTTACATTTCAAAATGATTTTTGCATGCATTAATCTACCCATCTAATATAACCTACGAGATGGAGAGGAAGTCTCTAGATTTTGGCATTAAATATAATTTGATTCTCTAACTAATTAATTCTATAAGCAACATGATTCGCTAATCCCTAAAAAAGTAAAATGTGCACATTGGTTTTTATTATTATCTAGAAATAGGACAATGCTAAATGGCACAAATTGTGCCGGATGAAATGTAGAACTTAATAAAATTTCAATGCAAAATGACATTATCACCCTTGCTATAATTTTGATTAAAATTTATTCCTCATTGTCTACACAATTTCTCAATATTTAATTTGAATGCATGAATGATCAATAATGCATGAGATTCATATCCTATATTTTCTACACCAATTCCCAAGTACAATGAATTTATCTTAAAAAAATAAAAGCAGAAATTAGACCACTCAAATTAATATTTGTACTTAAATATGAATATGATATTTATATAGTATATTTTGGTTTAAAAAATATAAGGAATGCAATTTATCCAGTATATTTAATTTGATTTCAAAAAGAAGCCATCTATGATTTTTATCTAGTTATCAGGAATACGTACAAGTCAATCTAGCCAGTTTTTTGCATTTAGTATCGCAACTTAAGTTACTATTTGAGCACTAGTGAAGAGACGTGAGAGAAGATGAGAGTTGTTAATTAGGGAAGTCAAGATTTTTGGAGCTGACTAGGCACGACGACTTTTACTGGATGAGCCTGTAACGACCCATTTTTTAAAAATTTCATTTTTAATTATAGTATTTTGATCTTGTCTTTAATATTACCTCAAATAAAAATAATTTATATTTTAGTCGCGTCACCTGCAGAGGAAAAAAATAATAATTAAATTTTAAAATATTGAATTACTTATGGAATAAGATATTAAATCCATAAATTCTTTTGAAATTAAATCGGTTATAATCCAATAGCTATTCTAAATCTAGAAGCTGAATAACAACAACAACAACAACAGCCACCCACGTTTCATATTAACCTAAACCTCCCTCAACCCACGTTTCATATTAACTGCAAAAATCACACATCAATTTTTACTCTCAAATAATGCCAAAAACCGTATGAATTCATTTGAATCAATTATCAAAGAAACGTCCCTGGTTCATGATTAATCATGGGCTCATTCATTCACCTATGAAGCAAAAGAACCTCCTCCTATGATCTGTTTAAGGTAAACAATTCAAGCTTCGAATTTCAATGAAAGCTTTGTATTAATTTCACATTAATAATAAATTTTTCCGTATAATCTATTGTAACAGTTTTTACCAGCGATAAATCGAAAACTCTAACTTGACATTCGAATTCAGGTAATTATTTTATTTCCTATCAAAATCTTAATTTGTGAATTTTGCATCTATTTAATTTAATAGTGATTTTTCTTAGTTCTTTACGATCATATTATATAGAAGATAGATTAAAAGAAAAATAGTTGTTGTAAATTAAATTTAACCAAGAACTAGAATAAGATTTGGAATTTGTAGACATGAATTTGAGTTCATCCGTGCCTTGTGATATTCTTTATTGATTGAATTTTTCATTCAACTCCTTTTCTTCCACCTTTTGATTTGAACATTTAACTTGTTTTATTTTCCTCCGTTTCTTAAACCACATCAATTAGTTGAATCGAAGTTGACCGACGATGATTAAAATAATTAATATGGGAAGAGTAGGAATTGTTGATATCTGTATCATTTCCCTCACTACCCAATTCTCTTAGGTGTGTATGTGCCTAAGTTAAGTGGCAGACAAGAAAATGTTTTAGAATTTAGGATAAGTTAATTAGTTAATTTGAGTTTAATTGATAATGAGATTTGAATGTTATCACTAACTTTGTTGTTAATCTTAAAATTTTAACCCTTCCAGAACCTCATCAAATCGTTAAAAAGGGTTAGTAACACTTGTTAAATTTTTTAGTCTAACCAATAATATTAAATACATAAAAGCTTACCACAAATACAATTTTAATAAAATCAGAAACTTATATAATTTAATTCTTTGAATTTATAATTTATAATACTTATAAACTTTAGACTTATTAAAAATTATAATGTTATCTCTGCTAAGTGGTGGCGAGTTAGTTCCTACAAATTTTAAACAGTTTGCATTGAAAAGTCGAGTCAAAGATCTTCAAAGTAAAGGTGGGAAATTTTATACGCACGTGGTCATTTATTATCCATTATATATTATGCTTGTGATTTATTGTTCGACTGAGTGTTTGTGTGAAAGTGAAAGTTAAAGTATGCCAGAGACCATTCATAGGTCCGGGACCGTAAAAATTGTCCTTGGGTCGCCCACCGTGCATGTGTATATGCATAAGGGTCACGCAGGCCCCTGTACTTTTTGGCGGGAACCTCCTAGGCCCCTGTACTTTTTTTTTTGGCTCAATTGGGCCCTTAAACTTTTTTTTTCGGCTCTATTAGGCCCCTCCGTCAGGCCCCTCTTGACGGGGCCGTTAACTCTTGATGAAACGACATCGTTTCATCAATTTTTTAAATAAAAAAAGGGATAAGGGTCACGTAGGCCCCTGAACTTTTTTTTTTTTGCTCAATTGAGCCCTTGAACTTTTTTTTTGGTCTATTGGGCCCCTCCGTCAAATTCGTATTAAAATGACGTCATTTTATGTGTTATTCGAATAAAAAAAATTCTAAATTCAATTTAAAAATTCACTCGCCCCAATTTTAACATCTCCCGACCCGATACTAATTAAACCCATCCCATTTAGATTAAGATATTTTACTTGAAATTTCTATTTCTAAAATCAAGAAACGGAACGACAATCTCAGAGCCAAAACCCAACCTGCGTGGGAAGAAAAGCAGACCACCGATACAAGATACACGGAATACAGAGCATACTGCAACAAATATAAGCCGTCAGATCTGATCAACGCACCATAAATCATACAACAATTGAAGAAAATGGAAAACCTTGGAAACTTCATGCATCATCTTGTGCAAATCCATTTGGTTCTTGCCGAAGAGGGAAATCGATTTTTAAATTAAATTTAGAATTTATTTTATTCGAATAACACATAAAACAACATCGTTTTAATACGAACTAACGGTCCCGTAAAGAGGGGCTTGACGGAGGGGCCCAATAGACCCAAAAAAAAGTTCAGGGGCTCAATTGATCTAAAAAAAAGTTCAGGGTCCTACGTGACCCTTATCCCCTTATTTGGAAAATTGATGAAACGACGTCGTTTCATTTAGAGTTAACGGCCCGTCAAGAGGGGTCTGACGGAAGGGCCTAAGAGAGCCAAAAAAGAAAAAAGTTTAAGGGCTCAATTGAGCCAAAAAATGGTATAGGGGCCTAGGAGGTCCCCGCCAAAAAGTACAGGGGTCTGCGTGACTCTTATCTCGAATTATCAATTCAAGACCTGAAAGATGGGTAATTTATCAATTCAGGGCCCGAAAGATGAAAACTCTCAATTCAGGACTTGAAAGATGAAAATTCTCAATTTAGGACCACAAAAATCACGAATTTTTGATTTCTTTTTATTTTTTAATTAATTTTAAAAATTTATTTATTAGATTTAAAAGATAATCAGTGAAGGATTTTTCATTGAAAATTAATATAAAATTAATGAATAAATAACAAGAAATTAAAATTCGTGATATTTTGAGGTCCTTGATTGAGAATTTTCATCTTTCGAATCCTAAATTGAGAGTTTTCATCTTTCCAATCCCAAATTGATAGATTACTCATCTTTTAGGTCTTGAATCGATAATTATCCTTTATTTTATCTTCTAATATATTTTTTCTCAATATAAGTTTCCATCACACAATATTGTCCGAAAATCATCCTGCTAAAAACTTGTGAAATGCAAACAAATATATGAACCAATTATGCTTGTTATTAAAGACTTAAAAAAAAAAAAATGGAAGTTTCATTAAAAAGTGCGCGCGCCAGAGGGAGAGATGATAAATTGGAAGAGTAGGAAACAAAAATAAAAATAAAATAAAAATAAAAATGGAGGTCCCCTGAATAAACTTAGCGTAGAAACGATTGGTGATGATGATATTAATTGTGAGACGGTGACAGCTCCGCTTCCGAGTTATAGCTGAGTTGACCAGTCTAATCAGCTTAGCTAAGCCGAGCCGAGTTGGAATCCTGTGCTTGCAGGTGTACCCTAACTAAATTGCCACTTTGGCTGTCATCTACCTTCTGCCCTCCCTAACCCTAACTTTTTCTATATACAGTATCACTCCTTTTATTTACAACTCTGCTTGCTTTGTTGTTATTCCCTACATTATGTCCTTTAATTGTTTCTTATTAAATTTATATGTCTAATTTACTCTAGTATGAACAAATAATTATAATAACAATTATATTTAATTTTAAATATTTATTGATGATGATAATATTAACAAATATAAAATTTATTATATATGTATGTATGTATGTATGTATGTATGTATGTATTGAGATTAAAAGTTACATAGCCTACTAATTATTTTTCAAGACTTACATTGTCCCTCTTTGACAATTTGGTCTATTTAGCCATTGAACTTTTTAAAATGACTCACACAATCACTTTTGTGGATGGAAAAACTAACACACCGACACATTTTTTTTTACACATTATGATCTTTTCACATAATTTTACACACATTTTTACAATTAACCAAAGTTGCAACAAATTCATATGGTTAATAATTAATAAAATTAATAATAAATACCGAAAAATTTATTAATATAATAATAAATTTAGAATCGTAATAATATAATATGAAAGACTATATATATATATATGTTGAGATAATTTACAAACTTATTTTGAATTTTGAAATTTTCGATGATGAATTTTACAAATAGAGATCAAATCATCATTTATGGTCATTTAATGTTTTGGAAGAGAGCAAGATTTAAGAATTTTAGATTTGATTAGATTTACATCTTCATAAGTCATTATATAGTAGTATTAATTGATTTGTGGATTTGCTATTCAAAATGGAGTCAAATACTTAATTGTAAATTTGAAATACACAGATATTAGTTTTTATATTAAAATAAATTTATAAATTATCTCAATATATATATATATATTATGTCACCATCACTAACTGATCATTAATTATCATGTAAGTGCACCAACATGTTAATTATCATATTATTGTTTAACATGTTAACTTTTGCCGTGTTTAGCAGTTAAAGAATGAACACGACATGTAGTTTTTCGTGTGAACACGATAATAACACATGCACGATATAAGTGTCTAAACTCTTGTTTATTTTCATGTCTATCAACAATTACCAACCCTAATTTTAGGGTCTCTTCTTGCCTAACTTATTTTTTTGGCAATGTTAAGTTGTTCTTCTGCATTTCCTTAAAAAAAATCCTTCTCACGAATTAAAAGGTAACAAGGTAACATAGCAAAACGCTAAGCAGCCAAACACAGAAGTTCATTAATTTATGTTGTACGTATTATGATCTCAAAGAGAAATTTATGTTAAATAATGATAAATGATTAATTTACATTTTACAACACTCCTTAATTATGTACAATTTTCTACAATATCAAGCATTGTGAAACAACGTAACGAATAATATTTTTCTTTAAAAAAAAAAATCACAACTGCAATTGTTTTCAACATTCAATATATAGATTAACATGTTTGATGTTACGTCTAAGTTTTGGCCGGGCAACAATAATTATAAATTCAATAAGATATATATATATATATATATACACACACACACACATATCCGTGCACCAAAAATTGTACATTAAAGGCGATCGAAGGCATGCAACTCAGAGCTCTAGCTATTGGAGTGACAATTAATTAATCTCTAACTCAATGAGAAAATATGATTAGTTAGGACATAACATAAAATAAATTGAATTTGAGTAGTTGCCTTTAATGTGATGGAGACATGGAGTAAAATTAAATTAGGCCGATTCAAATAGTTAATTCATGTAATCAATTTTTGGGTTCACATGAATTAATCCAATTAATTCGTTTGTTAATCTAAAAAATATTAGGAGTACAATTGTGGGAAATTATAAAAGTGAAGAATGCAACAAAACAAAGAACATTCAATTCTAGAATCTAAATTCATATATATTTGTTTCATCAATTCTTACTCAATCGAACAATTAGGAACAGCCGCTCAAAGTCATAAAATCCACGATTTATGTCGGTATTTTGACATTTTGGATTGATTATATTATGCTACTTCCGTTATATTATATGATCAAGAAGTCTGTATTTAGACTAGATAGTTAATGATTTAATTAATATGCATATAGTAGTATTATTTTAAATCGAACAACAACATTATTGATATTTAATAATTTTTTTGTGTGTGTATCATGTTAGCAAACACAAAGTTAGGCAGGCTATTATTATATTATAAAGTTGGAGTTAATTAGTCATAAATCAAGAAATCGAAATTTAGATTGTGAGAGAAATAAGTAGTAAATAAATTAGGTTAATTATACATCAGTAACGAATGTTTGTTCATTTTTACATTTTTGTTCTGAAATTTAAAACATAACATAGCAATACTTAATATTTATATATACAATTAATACTATTATCACTAACGCAATTTTTCCGGACACCAACTAATGATGTTGATATGGATTGATATATATCTTTCAATGATTTTTGTTGATTTAATAAATCTCCCACCTAATTAATAAATACAAACATGTTGTTTATAGTAGTTCACGTTATTATTTAGTTCGTCAAAAAATTACGTTAGTACAAAAAATGTTAATCATGTAAATATTAGATATTGATGTATTATTTTTTAAATTTCAAATTTAAAATATAAAAACGGATAAACGATATATAATTAAACCAATAAATTGGAGGGTACGTATATTAATTTAGAGATATTTGTTTTTAGAATTAGGATGGATGTATTGCCCGATTATGAACAAAACAATATTTGGCAGCCATAGTGAGACCGTGTGGGGTCCCTCGTCCAGCCTGTTATTTCCAACTTTACCACTCTCATCTTCACTTCTGCTGTTCTGTTCTCTCTCTCTCTCTCTCTCTCTCTCTCTCTCTCTCTCTCTCTCTCTCTCTATATATATATATATATATATATATATATATCTATCTATGCGTATATATATATATATTAAAATATTAGAAATACTCTCAAGAATTCTAAAATTAAAAATAAACCTAAAATATTATAAAGCTAAACTAAACAAATGATTTTTCTTTACTTAGAAGAGATGGAACTGTTAAATTTAGGAAGCCAATTAATAATTGTTCTTTTTACCGTAAGTACTTCGAATAATGTAATAAATGAATGTGCAGTATTATACAATGGGTTGCTAATAATTACTATACGTAATCAACTTCTTAGATCATGTCGTGACACAAATCTAAATAAAATAACACGAGATTTAATATTAATATAGCACGTAATGAGAAAAAAAAAATTAAGAAAATAATATCATAACAAGAAATTGGATCTAATTTTCGTGCTATATCTAATACTATATTTTACTATATCTATATATATTACCAATTCACCATGCATGTATTGAATATTGTAGCATTATATTACGTCATATATATCATAAACATTAAAATAGAAAAATATAACATAGAAAAAAAATAAAATAAAAATGTAACCGACGAAGCAATGTTCTGTAATAAAAAAAGTAAGAAAGGCATATGATATAAACAGGCCATCACCCTACTACTTGAGAAGTCTTTCTTGATCCCTACTTTAATATTCCACCAAACAACATAGCTGATAGCCCTATTAACCCACCTCCCCAAGCAACTCCACTATTTTCTCTCACTCCATTCTAGAGAGAGAAAGACAGAGAAAGTAAACACCGATTAACTTATTCCTCCATCATAGAGCGAGAAATTAACCCCCCCAAGTTCCACAATCGTCATGGATTCTCAGATCTATGGCTCCCCTAATCTCCTCTCTCTCACCTTCCTCGTTCTCCTCGTCATCACAGCTTCCGCATTGCCAGTAAAACCCGCAAACTCCGGCGGCCAGATCAATTCCAATTCGGTCCTCGTAGCTCTTCTCGATTCCCACTACACCGAGCTATCGGAGCTCGTGGAGAAGGCGCTGCTGCTCCAAACACTCGAAGACGCCGTCGCCAATCACAACATTTCCATCTTTGCCCCTAGAAATGAGGCGCTCGAACGCGATTTGGACCCCGAGTTCAAGCGTTTTTTGCTCGAGCCCGGGAATCTCAAATCCCTCCAAAATCTGCTGCTTTTCCACATGATTCCCACGCGCATTCAGTCTCACCACTGGCCCGCCGCCCCCAACAAGAAGCCCGTTTATCATACCAGTCTCTGCCGCGACGCCGCCGACGAGAAGATTCTGCTTCATCAGAAAAACGGCGACAAAATTGTCGGCACGGCGAGGGTTATCAAATCCGACGATATCGTCCGCCCCGACGGAATCATCCACGGCATTGAAAGGCTACTAGTCCCTAAATCAGTGCAGCAGGAATTCAACGCTCGCCGGAGCTTGAGAACCACCTCCGCCGTGATACCGGAGGGCGCGCCGGAAGTCGACCCCAGGACGCACCGACTGAAGAAACCCGCACCTCCCGCTCCCGCCGGTTCAGCTCCGGTTCTTCCCATCTTCGATGCGTTGGCGCCCGGCCCATCCCTAGCCCCCGCACCCGCCCCCGGTCCCGGCGGGCCCCACCACCACTTCGACGGCGAGAGTCAGGTGAAGGACTTCATCCAAACCCTCCTGCATTACGGCGGCTACAACGAGATGGCGGATATTCTGGTGAATCTGACGTCGCTCGCCACCGAAATGGGGCGGCTTGTTTCCGAGGGGTACACGCTGACGGTGCTGGCGCCGAACGACGAGGCGATGGCGAAGCTGACGACGGACCAGCTGAGCGAGCCGGGGGCGCCGGAGCAAATTATGTACTACCATCTGATTCCGGAATATCAAACGGAGGAGAGCATGTACAATGCAGTGAGGAGATTCGGGAAGGTGAAATACGACACGTTGAGACTGCCGCATAAGGTGTTGGCGGAGGAAGCCGACGGCTCCGTCAAATTCGGCCACGGCGAAGGCTCTGCTTACCTCTTCGACCCCGATATTTACACCGACGGCAGAATCTCCGTCCAGGGTATCGACGGCGTTCTCTTGCCGCCGGAGGAGTCCACCGCCCCCAAAGCAGCTCCGCTTGCCAAGATTGTTTCCAAGCCAAGAAGAGGTATGCTAATTAATTTAATATTTGGAAATTCTTGATTTAATATAATATAATATAATATAATGCGTATTGTTATGTTATGTTGGAAATAAAAATTGTATGTCTTTGAGTTCAGTTGCTGAATTTGTACGCGGTTGAATTAAGCTCTCCATTCTTAATCACAATGCCATAAAAATTAAACTGGTGGTTAATAGGTGGCTAGAATTCAACATTCTATTTAAAAGCAAGTTGAATCTATGATTTAATGATGATTGTAATAAATATTTGACACTCTAATTCTAATACTACATGAGATTAGGGCATTAGGCCGGGTGTAGTAACAAAATGAGCCATTAATTAATTTGGGGTTGGGGTTGGGGTTGGGGCAAAATAGTTTTATTATAAGTAGTGGAATTAGGTGTTGATATTTTGTCGGTGCGAGGATAATATCCTATGCGGGCCGGACCACGGTGGAGCCTCGTGATTGTGGAGGGTTGTCGGGTAAACGAATCGCATCGGGGTGTGTTTAGTAAGTAGAATGGGGTGGGGGCGCAGAGGATTGAAACTAAATAGTTAGTTATCCAGGCTAGCTAGTACAGCTGGTGGTGTTCATAATTCATAATAAATCATAAATCATCATAATAATAATTCCCATCTTCTTCTTCTTCTTCTTCAATTGTTGTGTTGAGTTGAGTTGAGACCAGCCTGTAAATTGTATTTGACTTATATATGCTGCCCACCTTTATTTTGTGCCTCTCTAAATGGAATTTATCATTATTCAATATTCATCACCTGTCTATTCATAAAATTATAATTATGATACCAGCTTCAAATATGATGCCATTTGTCTTCTTCTATATTATTCACCATTTTTTTCACTCTTCTATCCTATTTCTTCAATAATATATACACCATCTTTCACTCTTAAAAAAATACGGAATATTTTTTAGGTGCTGACATTTTGTTATTGAAATAATTTGCAGGGAAGCTCTTGGAATTGGGATGTAGGATGCTTGGGGCTGTAGGGCATGATCATCATTTCACTACCTGTCATTAAATTTTCATACTATCCTAAATATGTGAAAAAAAAAACAAAGCATACAAATTCACAATGATGCAGAAAGGGTGAGTTGTGAGTACACATAAATTTATTCATACCATATATATTACTATGATTTTTTAATGTGGTAATAACATTCTTTTTCCCCAAAAAAATTCACAGGTTTCTTAGATGGTGAAAATGTGCATGAGCAGAAAATTGTTCCTCGGAAGCCCACAGGAGAGAGTATTTTTCTTCTTTACCTTGTTATTTTGGTATAAATACTGTAATTACATACCCATTTTTTTATTTGTATTTAAGTAAGTTTGCTCCACCGACAGCCAGTATATGCACAAATATATAGGTTTTTTTCTTAGTTTTATTATTTTGGGGGGGATTGCCTCTGTTTTAAGAATGTCATGAAAATCTTGTGATGGAACCTACTTTTGCTTCTTTTGTTTTGCTTTTAATAATGGACATTATTTGTTGTCCTTGTGTGAATGGAAAGAACCTTCCTTTTCATGCCCCCACTTTATTTTGTGGACATAACATATACTAATCTACTTTATTTCATTACATTCTTAATCTCTATAATATATATACCTTTCCATTAATTACAGATTTGTGACTTTACTTTTGTATTTTGGTCGCAACTAATTTGCTTATCAAGTGTTTTCGGTTATTGTTTATCGCAATATTGTATTTTATCTATTCATAAAGAACCTAAAGGGAAATTACTATTGCTTATATTATTCCCTAAACAAAAACAGTAATGCTTACATTATGATTGTGCATTAGACTTGAGATTACCGAAATGTTCGAAAGTTGGATGATATATATAAAAAAAAATCATTGATTGATTGACTAATTTCTAAACCTAGTTGTTTTGAAATAAAAATCCTCACGTGCCATTTTAGGGAGTGATGGAGCCAAGTATTGATACGCTCTGGCTTGACTTGTTTATTTTCAAGTTGAACTCATATTTATTTTTTCAAATATATTCGAGGCCTGCGAGTTTATTCAGGTCTAAAAGAATTTTCTGAATATATGTATATATAATTTAATTATTCATCATTTCTACAAAGTAAATTATTGTATTCGAAAAGCATATTCTGTGTATTACACACATCTATCTTATTCTACTTTCATATTTACTTGATTACATATTTTAATGGGGACATACAATTCTATAGTTAATTTTGAGGTTTCACCAAAATCTAAAAATTAATTTATATAACGCTTTCACTTTATAGTCTGTATACTAGCTCAAACCGAACTCACCACACTTACTTTTTCGATCACCAGATCCATCAATAATCAGAACTTCCAATGTAACAAATATATATATATATATATATATGTATATGTATAGGGGTTGGTTATAATAAAAACATATCTTGGTGTGTAAACGTGCGGATTGTGCTTGTCTAGTGTATTTTTAGTGCTTTTCTTTATGTATTTTGGTGCTAAAAACATCTAGCACCAAAATACAATAAGAAAAACATTAAAAAAATTAGTAAAAATTAGCACCAAAATACATAAAGAAAAGCATTAAAAATACACTAAACAAGCACAGTCCTCAGTTTACACACCAAGATAAGTTTTTAATATATATATATATATATATATATATATATATATATATATATATATATATATATCACACAAAGACACTCAATTCAGAATGGGTACATTACAAGTAAGGCACAAGTGCAAAAACGTGGCAGGTGGAATGTAAGTTAGTGTAGAACCTTCCCCCAGAATCAATAGTGGTTGTTGCATGGATTAATAATAATATTTAACAATAGTAATAATAATAATAATAATAATAATAATAATAATAATAATAATAATAATAATAATAATAATAATAATAATAATAATGTCAGAAAAAGACAGCTAAGTGGTTGATGGTAATATGGTTTTCACTTTTCACAAAAAGATTAATTAAGATGCTGCATCTGCCCATTTCTCTAGCTACCTTAATAAAATTTGAGAGAGAGAGAGAGAGAGAGAGAGACATGCTATCTAACTTGTATATATCATTATCAATTATTGGTTGCATGTCTCAAACACAACTCTTCAACCAACCAACCCTCTCTTTGCCTTTCACACAACTTTATTAATTTTATATTTAAAATTAGTGATAAATACTTCATCGCAAATTCAACCTCCGCATATCACCTCAAGAGTGAACTTTGAACACTTGTTTTGTTTTTGTTTTGTTTTTTAGAACAACTTTGAACACTTCATTTCCATACTTTATTAACAAAAAGAAAAAAAAAATATACCCTCTCAACTTTCATTTACAATTTCATTTTCAAATAAAAACTTTTACTATAACACTCATGCTAGCTTTTCAGTAAGCTAGTGTCATTGGCAAAAACACTACACGAGTAGGAGAAGGAGATGTAATTGAATAAAAAAAAGTTCAAACATAATTTTTAAATCTCTCTCTCTCTCTCTCTATATATATATAGACAGTGGCGGAACTGGGGGGAGCCAGAGGGTGCCTTGCCCCCCCCCCCCAACCCCCAAAAAAATAAAAAAAAATACATGTAATTTTTTTTTAAAAAAATATTATATAGAAATATTAGTGAAAAATAATTCGCCCCGATAAAAAATTTCTGATTCCGCCCCTATATGTATATATATATATATATTATTTTAAACAAACTTGAACAATTGTATGTTCAACTCGATTGACAATGATGAAACTACGTGTGCCTATTATTCCGATCAATATTTCAGGATGCATCTTATAGCTTTTGATCTCCGGGTTAGAAGCTATTGATCTTGTAATAAATCTTTCGATCAAAATATTAAAAATAATGAATATAATTGACTAGCTTGTTAAAAAAAAACCACTTGCTTCAAAATCATGGGTTTAATTTGCAAGGTGTGCTAGTTTAGTAGTTTATGGAAATAAAATGAGGTGTTTCACATGGAATGAAACTATTGGTTAGTGGGTTGAGTGGGACTTTGCAATGTCAACACTCAATTCACATTCCTTTTTTTCTTCCTTCTATCTTTTTCATAGAATAAATTCACTTTAATATTTGATTGCGCATTTAGTAAATAATACTACCCCAAATTCATCTCTTCTTCCATGTCACGTGCCCAATTTCTCTCTGACTAGTTGGATACAATAATGATATATAATCTCAATATTGATTAAGCATTTTGTCCATTTAACTTTATAAATAAAGATGAAAAGAACGATACTTACATATATTTATTTTTTAATACATGTTCTTATTTAGGCCTCTACTAAAAGTTTATCACAGGCCCTTTTTGTCCTTGCCTTTGGCACGGCCTTGCACTTATAAATATATAAATTAATTAAATAACATGACACAATAGCGAATAAAATAGAGTCCATATTTGTCGATGCTAAAAAACAACATGCCAAAATCTCTAAATGTTATGTTCATAATCTGAATTTTACTGGGGGGCATAAATAATTAATACACTATTAGACTACAAAAATATGTTATTTACAACTTGAGGAATTGCTAAGGTTTGCTAAATATAATGTAAATAGGCGTAACAAGAAAAAATTAAAAACAAAAAAGTAGATACTAGTACTAGTGGAAGAATGAAGTCATAAATGTGAGATGTAATTTCATTAATGCAAATTAAGAGAGTTGGTGAAAGATATTTTCCTTATCGCCAGAGCTTGAATTTATACCTTCATGTCTGCTTGTCGGCTTTGGTTGGTCTTCACGGTCCAATACACTTTGATATTTCCTTCCGAGTTAATAATTCTTCAAATTTCCGGTCCACCGCCAACATTCAAACACTTGACATTTCTGTATAAAAATAAAAGGTCATAACTTCAAGACATACGTTCTCATTCCCCATTTCAAAAATATACTCCCTTCGTTTTCAATTAAGTATCATTTTACACAGATTAATAAATTAATTGACTTATCTAATACACTCTTGTGTGAATACATTAAATGAGTTACTGTAATTATAGATGTATAAATGAGGGCAAATATGTGAAAAATATTATTTTTTTATCTCGAATTTGTAGAATGACACTTTTTTTGAAATAAAATTAAAAAGTTAGAATTACACTTATTCAGAAACGGAGGGTGTAAAATAAAAAATCTTATAAGTATTCTTAGGTATAAATATATTCGTAATATTTCCTCAAAGGTATAGATATAATTATACACGAATAAATAAACTCTTAATGCCAATACTAAACATTCGTGCCATCTCTATAAAGCCATGTAAAATTTGGCCATTAAGATTGATGTTATTATTCTAAATTCAGGATGAATAAATAATTGTGACATGAAAGGCTACGAAATTTCATCCTGAAATTTATAGCATGCATGCCTAAACTCATGATATTTTTAGGTTCCATTCAATAAACTGCCACAGTTTATTGAACCTTTCATAAATGGGATTTGATATGCCATTTATGTATTGTTTGTCGTTCAATTAGGGGATAAGTTGAGCTTTGATTCCTGTATTACCTATTATTATTTTGATGATTACGTACTAACTATTCCTTAATGTGATTATCAGGAGAATTAGACCATCTCCAACCATTTGATTCATTATATAGGAAAATCTTCACTTCATCTCCAAGCGTTTACTCTAAATTTTGCACTAAAAATGAATATTTCATATTAGGAGTAATATTCATTTTTATGTATTTATTTAATCTTTTTGCTAAAAAAACTATTAAAAATTCTAAAACTAAATAAAAAACTATTAAAAATTCTAAAACTAAATAAAAAAACTATTAAAATTTCTAAAACAATATTTAAGCTTTGTTATTTGATGTCATTTTAATTTGTTGTACAATTTTCTATTTCAAATAAAAAATAAATAAGTAAAGAAGGAATAATAAATAGGAAAAAAAGAAGTTCTGAACAGTAACCGCGCCGAGTTCCAGTAAAATGTAGCGCAACTGTTGGAGGCTTTTTTCCTCATTTTTTGCTCCAGATTTGGCATTTGAAGTTGCTCTTGGAGATGCCCTTAGAGCTGAAACAAAGATATACAAATGAATGTGATTGAAGCCGAACGTAACGGTCTAAGGTAGCTCGAGGACAAAAGAGCAAAGGAGCCAAGACGAAGAAGCGATCGAAGCCCGATACATGAAAAGTTATCCAACTGAGGCCGGCCCGGTATTGTTCTTTAATTTGCAGTGTGAGCCATGGGCGCAACCGAGCAACCTCCACCCAATTAATGCGACACGAGCCATGTTCCCTGAGGCCAGTTTTCCTTAATTTGATTGCAGCGCGAGGGTAATGAGGCGCGACCGGCCCCATGCTGCGCCCTGCTTCACGTTTCCGGAGCAAGCCGATATTCTTAGCATTTTAGAGTTATTTTTATAGTTATGCCTTCTAATTGTTTGGTTGTAAGTATGAACTATATGATGATCAGTGGCTAGTCTCTTTGTACCTAGGGATTTGGTAATTTTGGTGCTCTTGACCTCATAATGTTTGTTTAATGGATCTTTCTCCTATCCCTTGTGATCTTGTGCATTATCACATGCTAATTTCTTGATCAATTGGTATGATTTCTTTATTTAATCCAAAAATCGAGAGATGAGAATTAATGTTAGAGATAACACAAGGCATGATTAATTGCAAAATCGAGAGATTTGTGATTTGTTGTGTGGGTTGAAATCACTTGTGCTTTTGGTAAGAACATGCAAGAGATCGATCAATTGGAGACAATTGCTTGATCGTAATATTCCCCACAGTTTACAACCTTAATTTGAGCAAGGGCTAAGCTAGATTTGGTGATTATATAATGCCTTGATATAGGAGGAGATCGTTCAAGTTAAACAAACTTAGGAGTCTTGAGTGTAAGAAAAACCAAAGTTATCAATTCCCATTGCCCTATATTATACCCCTGTCTTTACATAAATTCTCGATCTTTAGTTGTTTGCTAGTATTCCTTGAGTATCTTTAAGGTGATGATTGATATGATAGAATGAAATTAGTTATGAATGGAATGAATTTATGAATAAAATGAGTGTCTGAATGAAATGATTATTATTATGATTTGGATGTCTACGGAATGAAATATCATTTTTTTTTATCTTATATTGAATGTTTTATATACTTTCAAATTTTCATATAATTGAATGAAGTGTACATAGTAGCTAATAAATATCAACACATGCCTTGATTTGTTTTTTATATTTTTCTAAACGTCATTTTTCTTTTTTAATATGTGATTTTTTTCTATTTTTTAGCAATTTACAATTTATTTATTTTATTGAAAAATTGTATTCTAAAGTATTTAATAATCAATATATAATAATGTGTATAAGTTAATAAAAATATTTTTTACTTCATGGAAAATTAGTTTATCATTTTAATTTTTCATTTGAATATATTAAATTATATTAAATACATAATTATTTTATATTGTATTATAATATATTTTTATGTTATATTTATTTTGGCATCACTTTCATTTTTCTTCAACAAAATTATAAAAGCTATCAAAAATTAATTTTAACATATATTTTTAAATTATTTTTTAAAAATAAATAAATAATATAAAAATAATTATGAAATAATAATTAATTAATTAATTTGATTTTTGATTTATTTTATAATTGTGATAAAATAATATTATAAGGTTTGATTGTATATAATATATCATATATTAATTTTTTTGGTCAATGAGAATGACTAAATTCATGGGGTGCGTGGAATGACTATTCCATTTCCTTTGGGAATAGGGATTCCTTCGGAAAGGGTGGTTTCCGATATTAAACCATACAAATCGTCGGAATGGAAATTGACATAATAATGAGCATTCTATTCGATTCCATTATACCATACCAATCACCTCCTAAGTATTTGCTTTCGCTTTAATTTTTCACGTCTAACTAGTACTTAATCAACCTACCATTCTAGATAATGTTTATGAATTAATTCATAGTAATCACGTATTCATTGATCATTTTTTCCATATGGATTCGACTATCATCGCTTGCCTGCATTGTTGTACACTTCTACGTTGACACAAAAATAAACTCACATGTCCCCTTGGGAGTGGCCTAGTGGTGATATCTTGAGGCCAAATGTTTCAAGTTCGAATCCCACCAACACCACTAGATGTGAGTCTGTCACACCTGGCTTGCCAAGTGTGGTTTACCTCCCTTATGTGGTTTGCCAAGTGTGGTTTACCTCCCCTATGTGGTTTGCACGCTATTACACAAGGGTGGAGTTTACCCATTGCGTATCTCGGTAGCGGCTGCGGGTTACCTTCGACAATAAAAAAAAAACTCACATCAACCTTAAACACCACAAAATATTAATCAAATTACTTAAGATTATGTGGATTCGATTTAGATTGATCGATTTGGTCATCATAATGAATAAATGAGTAAAAGGAAAAAACGAACAATTCACAGTAACCTCGAATTCTAGCTAATTAATTTAATTAACACTCCATGTTATATAAGATGTTGTTGGAATTAGAGGCCTATTTATTGAGCTTATCTATTTACCAATCAAAGCCTTTGTTGCTCAACCCAACTCGAAAGGTCTATTCGGTTGATGTCCTATCCACCGACCTTTATAACATCTTAGATGCGGTTACTTTTACACATACTACTCATTTCAATGTGTGTGCGGTTAAGATTTGTGAAAGAGAAAGCAGATTGAGATCTGAGATCTTTTTCTTCCTTCTTTCTTCTTCTTCTTCTTCTTCTTCTTCTTCTTCTTCCTTCTGTGTGAGATAGCGCATCTTGCTCTTCGTGACTAAGAGTGTTAACTGTGGTGGTGCAACCGAGGTTGCAGCTGTTGGCGGTTGGGCTTTCATGGTGGTTTGAGAGGATTGGAGTATAGACTATTCCTGAGCCGCCAATCTGATCGATTTTGATAGATTATGATTAATCTTTTGTATTATTTCATTTTTTGTAAATCTAGATTGTATTTAGGTTTTCTGCTGTATCTGTTGGCAATCACAACCCGTATTAACAACCAAAAATAGCTCCGGGAATCCTGCAAAATCAAGCAAATCAAATCAGTCAAAGATTAGGCCTAATTTAGATTAGTTACCTTAAATAATGTATTCATCTCTTTATTTAACTCTGTATTGTAATTAGTCGGATATATGAGAATACAACAATAACAAAACAATCTCTTCAGATTCATTGCTCTCTACATACAAACTACATACGTGAATCAGTACTCAATAGCCATGACTAAAACTCAATTCATCATGGTATCAGAGCAGTAGCGATCCAATCGTTGCCGTTCTGCTTCATCATTTACCATTCCAAACTCAACTATGGCCGACGAAGATGGTGGCAGCCTAGAAAATGCCCAGCAACCTCAGCCAGAGGCTAAGGCACTAGCACAACAACTGGCTATGCTTCTCCGCCAATTTAGCCAACCAACAACCAACAATCAATCTTCAGAGAACACAATCAAAGTTAGACAGTAACAGTAAGCATCAAATTAAATGAGTTCAATTATTCACTATGGTTAAGAATGATGCATCTAGCCATTGGAAGAAGGGGTTGCCTCAATCATATCACCGGTCATCCTTCTTCCCCCAAACAAACTGATCCAGCATACACCAAATGGTACCAAAATGATCTCACTGTTATATCGTGGATCATCCAAAATATGAAACCAGCATTAGCAAGCAACTATGTGCAATACAAGACCGCAGAGAACTTATGGAAGGGACTAGCTACAACATATAGCATCAAACGAGACTCAACATAGATTTTTGAACTCACGGTTCAAGCCAACAGTATCAAACAAGGACATGGCACAATTGAGACCTTCTACAGCTGATGAAGCCATGCAAGACATTGAAGGCCTTGAACTTGAGCTGCAATTCAAAGGTCCAATAACGCGACTTCGAATGAAGAAATTACAAGGTTATTTCCAAGTGTTGATTCGCAAGAAGTTCGAGGAATTAGAAGATGCAAAGTGCAGCCATACTTTAGTTAATTTATTAACTAATGAAGATCAAGATCATACCATGGAGAATATAACTTGAAGAGTTGAAGAAGAGAGCAAGAAGAAGTGCACGTGTGCATGGAGCTGTTTGATTTAATTTAATTAAGGGGTTGATTTTTATCTAGACTATAGTATTTATTTAATTAATTTAGACTATAGTTTAGATCAGTTTTTAATTAATTTTTAAGTGTAATTTTCGTTCCTCTTAGTATAGGTTTGACTAGAATTGTATTAAAGGCAATTTCCAACCTTGAATAGAATTCTAGTTTAGGTATTTTTATAATATAGTTAGAGATCCTTTTTGGATCAGATTTTTAGGCCTTTTTAGAGTTTAATTTCGTGCATGTTAGGCCCTATAAATAGGGAAACCATGTTACTTTGATATTTTAGACATTATTGATTAAAATTGCTTTTGCATTCAATTTGTGTCTCAACCGTTCAAAGCTTTTGATTGTTTTCTGTCGAAAATACTCATTCTTGAAGCCTAGAAAACTTTGAGTCTTACATCAAGGGAACGTTCTAATTCACACGAGGAATTAGGCTGAACTCGCTACCAAGGAGTAACTTTGAGATTCGTTTTCATCGTACAAGATACGCCGGGGATTAATCGGATTGCAAATCACAACACCTTCATCTTCCAGCCACCATCTTCGACTTCCTACACCTTCCATCAATGTCCTTGACACTCTCAAGCCATCAAGACCTGATCGTGTGTCGATCAACAAGGGTTCGGTTCCGTTCGCGCCCAATTCATCGTGTTCGTCATCAATACCATAAGTACTTCATAGCCTTAACATACCCTATCTACTCTAGCCTTTCTTCACCATATTTCCAGCCCATAATATCCTTTTTCCAGCCATAATAATCATCCAAAACAGCCCCCTTACCTTTGGATTTGTGTGTCCATTTTGTGTCATAGTTTAAGTGTCGTAATTAGGTCTAGTTCGTCTTTCATATTGTTTTGAGTTGTTATTTCATTTAATTCAGATTATTTCGAGTTATTTGAGTCTTAGAGTAGGGTTGAATCCTTTCTTAGTTGGCGTGTTCGATTCTATAAGTCTTCCGCGCGTCCTCGTATCCTGTACAAATTGTCCGGGTTACATCAACAGCACATTACAAAGACTTTGGGCAGAAATAGATGAACACCATCCAAACCCCATGGAGTGTGAAAAAGACATCGATACTTACCGGAAAATACAGTCAAAAACTCGGCTTTTTCAACTCCTTGCCGGAGTAAGCGAGAGATACGAACCTGAAAGGAGAGATATCCTGAAGTTGGACCCCCTTCCCACCGTTGAAACCGCATATGCCCTAATCAGGTGAAGAGCGGCTCGACGAGGCCTATGGGGAATTGATTCAGATGAAATCGTCGATAAAGAAATTGGAAGCGGGCTTGTAACCCACAATGAGGATGAAGCTATCGGCATGGCAGCCAAGAAAAATCGACCACCACCCAACCGGTCAGGTCCGCCTCTCAAGAACGGAGGCTCATCACTACGAGACAAGATAAACAAGAGCAAACTTCAATATTCCCACTGTGGCATGTCAAAACACACGAAGGAGATGTGTTTCAGACTAGTTGGCTACCCGGAATGGTGGGAAGACAACCACAAACCGCCCAAAGCAAATCGGGGCAAAGCCGCCGTCGTGACGGGCAACGTCGAGGTCGCCAACGCTGGACACGGTGGCGATGGGCACGGCAGTGATAGGATGGGCACTAACAGCAGATCAGAGGAACTAGCCATGGCGGCTAGGGTTTCGGGTAATGGGTGTGAAAGAGGAAGATACGACTCTGTTCTGGATTATGAAGATATCGGGTCGGATCTTCCTTTATCCGACCCGCCGATACTCCCTACTTTAATTTCAAGCCCAATACTTCTTATTTAAATTTTAAGCATTTGGATATTAAAGCCCAAGCTCATGTTGCACATAATCGAAACCAATATAAAAATGCCTCTTGGATTTTTGATTGTGGGGCAACTGATACAATGACATTTGATGCCTCTGATATCTGTGTTCCATCACCACCCCGTAAAATATCTGTCCAAACTGCTAGTGGTGAAATAACTCCCGTAATGGGTGCTGGAATTGTAGAAATTTCTCCAACTCTTAAAATCTCGAATTGCCAACATGTCCCTGCCTTGTCTCACAAATTGCTATCTAGTAGTCATATTACCAAGGAGCTGAATTGCACTGTGTTAATGCATCCGTCCTTCTGTCTGTTACAGGATATCCGGACAGGGGAGATCATTGGGCGTGGCACTGAACGTCGGGGACTGTATTACGTGGATGAAATTGCTCAAAAAGGCATGGTGATGTTGTCTACTGGAACAGTCTCTCATGCTGCTTGTCTTTGGCACCGTCGGCTTGGGCATCCGTCTGCGGGTTATCTCAAAATTCTTTTTCCTACATTATTTCCTAATTCAAACCTGTATTGTGAGACTTGTGTTTTGGCTAAAAGCCACCGCCAAACTTTTAAACCAAATAATACTCGTGTGCCATATATGTTTTCTTTAGTTCACTCTGATGTTTGGGGTCTTGCACCTGTTATAGGTGGTTAAGGATTTACTTATTTTTTTATTGTTTATAGATGATCACACACGTATGACTTGGGTTTATTTTTTACGTCGTAAATCTGAAGTTTGTTCTAAGTTTTTCCATTTTTACATTATGATTCAAACCCAGTTTAAAACCAATATCCAAATTTTACGATCCGATAACGGGGGAGAATTTGTGAATTCTTCAATGACCAAATTCTTTTACGATAATGGATTGATCTACCAAACAACCTGTCCCCACACACCTGAACAAAATGGGGTCGCCGAAAGGAAAAATAGAATTATTCTCGAGATTACTCGGGCATTGCTCATTGACTCCCGGGTTCCATCTCACTTCTGGCCCGAAGCTGTTGCTACATCTGTGTATCTCTTGAATCGGTTTCCTATAAAAAGTCTTGATCTTCAAACCCTTGTTCAGTGTCTGTCTAAAATTGCTCAGCTTCCTGTTCCACTTACCCTCAAACCTCGTGTCTTCGGTTGTTCCGTGTTTGTCCATCTTCCCAAACACACACGCACAAATCTCGATCCTTGTGCTGTCAAATGTGTGTTTGTCGGATATGGCATTCATCAGAAAGGGTATCGTTGTTATGATCCCAAATCTCGTCGTCTGTTCACTACCATGAACTGCGACTTCTTGAAAATCGAATTCTTTTATCATCACCACCACCTTAGTGGTCAGGGGGAGAGTCCTAGAGTTGACCCACTAAGCTGGTTGCTAACTTCGAGTAGTTCTTCAGAGACAGTTCCAACAGAGACAATTAACCATGCTGCTGAGATAAGGTCAGAACCGTCTTTACAGTTCATTGGACTCAACGCACCAAACAATGATCTTCCCAATCCAATATCTGAGGAGGTAAGAAGTTCTGTTGATTTTCCTATGATTTCAGATAGACCTTCTCATTATGATTCTGTCAATTCTAATTCCAATTCCGTTGCTGATCCTGATAAGTCTTCCGCTGAATCCATTGATGCTACTGATGCTACTGTTTCAGTGGACTCTGAAAGAACTAATCATGAGATTTTAGATGCCCAGATACAGGATACCAGACGGTATGTGTTGTCTCCACGAAGCAACAAAGGAGTTGTTCCTCCAAGAAGATATTCTTCTGAAAGGATTTCCAGAAAATCCAAATATCCGGTTGAAAACAGTGCACAAGGAAATCTTACAAAATTAGCAACAACATTTCAGATGGCGCTGTATAAAGAGGAGAGTCTCCCCAGAATAGCTAAAGAGGCATTTCAGTCGAAATAATGGACAGATGCAATGAAAAAGGAGATGGATGCACTCGCCCGGAATAAGACATGGGAAAAATGTGAGTTGCCACAAAGGAAGAAACCAGTCGAGTGCAGATGGGTTTTCACTATCAAAAGGAAACCCGATGGATCAATTGAAAGATACAAGGCTCGGTTGGTTGCAAAAGGGTACACACAAACATATGGAGTGGATTACTCAGAGACATTCTCTCCAGTGGAAAAAATGAATACAGTAAGGGTTTTACTCTCGATAGTAGCAAACAATTATTGGACTCTTCACCAATTTGATGTCACCAATGCCTTTTTACATGAAGAGTTGACCAAAGAAGTGTATATGGAAGCTCCTCCTAGTTTTGAGTCTGCATTTGGGAGGAAAGAAGTGTGTCGACTAAGGAAAGCACTTTATGGGCTCAAACAGTTACCAAGGGCATGGTTTGGTAGATTTACCAGTGCTATAAAAACTTATGGTTATCGACAAAGTAACTCTGATCATACGTTGTTCTTAAAAAAATGAGGTAGTTTGGTCACCTGTTTGATTATTTACGTGGATGACATGATCATTACAGGCAGTGACACATAGGAAATTGAAAATCTGAAGAAGAATCTGTTTTTGGAGTTTGAAATGAAGGATTTAGGAGTTCTTAAGTACTTCATTGGCATTGAAGTACTTAGATCAGCTAAAGGGATCTTCATACGCCAGCAGAAATATACTATTGATCTCTTTGCTGAAACAGGAATGCTCGACTGCAAACCAGTTGATACACCGATTACAGTTAACCATAGGCTGCAGATTATTGAGGGTGCTGAATTGGCAGACCAGGAACAGTACCAACGACTGGTGGGAAAACTCATTTATCTCTCTCACACCAGACCGGATATAGCTTATGCAGTCGGGGTAGTGAGTCAGTTTATGCATAGACCCTAGACCGATCATATGGAAGCAACAATCAGAATTGTGAGATATCTGAAAAGCACTTATGGATATGGGTTGTTTTTCGGAAAGTATGGGCACACGAAGATACATGGTTACACAGATGCTGATTGGGCGGGCAATCTTATGGATAGAAGATCCACTGCTGGTTACTTCATCTTTGTAGGAGGAAATCTGGTCACATGGAGAAGCAAGAAGCAGAAGGTGGTAGCTCTGTCTAGTGTTGAGGCGGAGTTCAGAGGGGTGAAAAGCGGGTTAACAGAAGTTCTGTGGCTGCGAAAGTTGTTAACAGAAATTGATTTTATTCCAGATCAGTCATGTCAATTGTTTTGTGACAACAAAGCTGCCATTAGTATTTCTGAAAATCATGTTCAACATGATCGAACAAAGCATGTTGAAGTAGACAGACACTTCATCAAGGAAAAATTAGAAGTCGGGATTGTTTAGTTACCATTCATCCGATCAGAGGACCAGCTAGCAGATATCCTTACCAAAGCTGTGAATACGATGAGTTTTTTGAAAGTTCTTGACAAGTTGAGTATTAGAGACTCTACTACTCAACTTGAGGGAGAGTGTTGGCAATCACAACCCATATCAATGACCAAGAATAGCTTCGGGAATCCTGCAAAATCAAGTAAATCAAATCAGTCAAAGATTAGGCCTAATTTAGATTAGTTACCTTAAATAATGTATTCATCTCTTTATTTACCTTTGTATTGTAATTAGTCGGATATATGAGAATACAACAATAACAAAACAATCTCTTCAGATTCATTACTCTCTACATACAAACTACATACGTGAATCAGTACTCAATAGCCATGACTAAAACTCAATTCATCAGTATCTATCCCTAATAGTGGTATCAGTAGACGATAGGGTTGGTTTTCTGCCTTCATCATTGATTTCTCCGGTTAAAACCGGCTTCTCCTTGACAGATAGCAAACGGTAAGATGATGTACCCTCTCCTAAGGAACCACTCTGGTAAGATGGCTTGATCCTTTTGTTTTTTTCATTTCTTAGCAGTAGGAAGACCTATAGGCTTGGTATCTGGAACCTGCTTCTTTGTATTTTTTCATTTCTTAAGGTTAGCGTGCTCAAATCTATGGTTTTTTTTGTTCCTGATTCTTCTTCTGTCATATTCTGAGTTGTTTCTCCCCTTGAATCGCATTCTCCTTTATTCTCCTGCTCCGGATCTATAAGATCCACCATTGAGCTCGTAAGAGCTTTCATAAAATTGTGTATTTCCTACGAGATTTTGTATCTCTTATCCAAATGATTGGTAGTGACCCTCTGCGCACTCGATAAATCAGCCAGTGAACTGGAAAATCCTACTCTCCATTACTTGGACGACATCTGTATTGGTTTTCTTGTGTTTTTCTCGCTCTGTTCTTTTCTGCAAAGTTTTCGTGGTTCTATGTGCTCTGATAATTTTTTCCCCCTTGTTCAAAATGGCTGTGAAAGCCATTACTAGGGCTTATGTTAAAAATGATTTTAATACCTAGAAACAGAAAGTCAAATGTGTCTTGATACAACAACATGTTGTTAAAGCCATTACTAGGGCTTATGTTAAAACTGACACTTTGCTAAACGTGATGAGATGAATGAACTTGCTTGTTCTACTATTATGTTGAAACTGATTGATTCTGTAATAAGAAAAATGGGTGAATTAACTTCTGCAAAAGAATTATGGGAAAAACTTGAAGTAAACTATATTGAAACTTCTACAAATTGGAGTCCCTTTCGAGAAAACTAGCGGTCAAATAACTAATGATTTTCCTTAATCTTGCTCTCGCATATCTCTTTAAGGTAAAACATACGCAACCAAATTTTCAGGGTTGTTAGAGGAAATATTTATTTATTATTTTTGAAATGCTCAAATCTTCTAATTAATGAAGCTAGGAAGATGTTCCATGCAGCTACGTCCTTGGAGTGAAAGTTGGAGAGAGGAATTGATACCCGCCTGAGCAGTGTATTTATCAACTCGACGTTAATGCTTTCGTCAACGGGAATGAGTGTCTTTCTGGGGTGGGAGCGATTGTTTGAGATTGGAATGGAACAAGCTAGCTTAATTTGGCGAAGCCCATTTTGCAACAGGGCTCTATTCTAGAAGCGGAGATTAATGCAATACTATATGGAGTTGATCTTTGTTTGCAAGAGGGGCTTGTTCCCTTCGTTGTTTATTCGGACTCTTTGTTGGCAATTCGCTCAATTAAAAGGAAGTAGGAAGGAGATTCTTATCTTGAAGACGAATTGTCACTTCTTGCGAATCTTGCTAATGATAGAGTCATTTGCGATTTTAGACATATGTATCGGGAAGCTAACATCATTACTCATGCCGTGGCACATTTTGGTGCACGTTACAATGAGTTAATTACTTGGAACAAGGATTTTCCCAACTGGGTGGGGACGTTGTTTTGAATGAAATATAAACCTCTTTTACTGTAAAAAAGAAAAAAAATTAAGCACAAACATATATTGTATACAGTATTGATCTAAACTACGTTTTGGAATTGAAACCTATATAGGAGTAACTTTTTTTTTTCTTTTTTCTTTTTTCTTTTTTGTGGTGGGATGATATATCAATCCAACTAACCCACACCCCAATCGGAAAATTTGGAAAATTGAAGTAGTTATTTTTTTATCCTCTATTTTATTATATTTATTTCATGAGTTGATATGACTTGTACAATATAAATTACCAGAAATAAACATAAATTAGGAATAGAAACAGAGCATCCCGCGTAACAAAAACATGAAAGCAACTACGAAGAAGAGCCCACAAGTATATGGACATATTTAGACTTGCAACGAGAAATGAGAAAATCAGAGCAAGCAATGTGAAGCATCATTACTTTTATGATACCCCAATATCCCATTTTTCCGAACGCTTTCTCGGCCATGTGAATGTGATATTCTGAATATATAATAGATATAGACAAATGTATTCCCCACATAAAAAACAAGATGTACATTATATTGTTAGAAGAATAATATGTTATATATATATATATATATTTACCAGCTATATCATATATCACCATAGTTGAATTCATGAGATCCGAGTATGAGATCGAACCCTCTTCGATATCATGTTAAAACTAATGCAAGATGAGTCATGGACAAAGATATAAAGTAAGAAAAGAGAAGAACTCTATTAAGCAAAAGTGTATCTAAGAAATTTAGGCCATCTCCAACAGTCTGCATTATAATACAACATCACTATCACTAAAATGCAACAGATTCTCAATTTCATCCCCAACAGTTTGCACTATAATTCTACATTAAAAGAGAATATTTCATAATATTCCTTTTATTTCATTTACAATTATTCATATAATGATTTATGAAATTTCATTTAATAGATATATCTATACCTAAATTCAAAATTTCATAATAATTATTAAAATATTTTTTTTGAACAAATATATTTGAATTAATATATAATAAAAATACGATTCATTAAGATCTAACTGAGCACGAAAATTTTGAAATTGAGCATTTTCATCAACAACAAATTCAACATCTGGTGGTGGCACGTCCTTTGCTTCTTCAATTGGTGCATCAAGATCTTGTTCATTTTATTTTATGTGTATTTTTATGTATTAATTTACTTCGTGTACTTTTATCTATTTTAGTATTTTTATGTAGTTTTATTGTTGGTGCACTTTTATTTATTTTAGCAAGTTTACTTATTTGTCTAATTTTTATCTAATTTAATTTTATGTTTCACCATTTGTGTTTAATTAAATTTATCATATATAATAAATTTTAATATTAATTACAACACACTATTTAAAATACAAACCACATAAAAATAACACATACAAAATACAAAACAAAACACTAAACAAAATATAATATAAAAATAAAATGAAAAAAAGAGAAACTTTTGCCGTCGGTAGAAGAAGGGACGGTGAATAATACACCGCCTCTCTCTCCTCTCCCTTAAAATGGCAACACAGATGCCGCCCCTGTTGGAGACGCAAAAAAGGGCAAAATAGTGAAGTGGTGTCTCTAAACCCGCCCTTACAAAATTGAGTTTTCAAACTAAACACAATCAAAGATAAAGGGAGAGAGAACTAGGATTAAGAGAAAAGATTAAAATACACAAACAAATAAAAATATGTATATATTATTCCTCTCTTCTAACATAGATATCTTAGTTTTGTACACCTATTGTACGAGATACCACATTCGTACAGAACACCCCGTGAAGCACGCATGACTCTGGCGTGTTGTGCGAGAGAGAGAGAGAGAGAGAGAGAGAGAGAAGAGTAATAAACTAAGATGTAGTAAACTCATTATAACTCAAAACTTTTAACATACAAACAACACTATTCACAACAAAATGGAGTTGCATAGTTTTATACTTTCTATATATATCATAAAGGGATAAAAAAAAAGAGCAATAACGAAATAACCGAATTAAGTTGATGAATATATATATGCTGTTCATACTTGAAGTGGCAGTTGAGCAGGCATTGCTTCCGGACCATTATTGCAAGACGAGTCATTTTCAATTTGTTGTGCTTTAGTTGACGTGGCGGATACATGAGTGGGTCCCCTTGATAAGGAGCTCTTGAAAGCGGCATTGCTCTTATCGTTGGCTGGTAGGGGCGACCTCGGTGATCTGCTACTTACTCGGGGACTAACACATGATCCACCACCGTTATTCTCGGAGTAGTTGCTAACCTTGTTTCTTCCGAGTTTTGGAGATATCGGCCGTGTAGTTGGTATCTATGTAATTAATGATTGAAATAAATCACATTAATTAATTAATTAATTATATTGTTCGATCACGACTACCATGTAGTATATACTAGTAGCTACCTTCTTGAGTTGGGATTTTGGAGGAGGTTCTTTGTAGAAACTCGGCATTGGTGTAGCTTTAAAGGTCAGGCTCTTCCTAAATTGCTTTATTTCGGCCTCCTGATTTTCCTGATCGATCATATATTATATACATATACAAAACAGAGTCAGTTATGAGTACATATATCAGATCGAGAGTTTGAGTCGAGTCGAGTTGGGTCTTGTGTTAGACAGTCCCACACAAATAGCTATATAGTTTTAATTAAGAGGAGAGGACCTTAGATTTGGTTTGCAGATTAGTCTTTTCGGCTTCCTTGGCTTGCACCTTCTGTTCTATCTTGGAGAAGAACTGCAGGTTCATGCATACAATATTAAATTAAATTAAATGAAGTGAGATTGATAGACAGATTAATTAAATCTTGATGATTACAAGTATTTGTTCATCACCTCTTTTCGTTTCTCAGCGCGTTCTTCCAGCCTGAACGAGAATGATGAAACGTTCATCCTCGTCATATTTCTGTACATTTAAAGTAGACAGATCCATTCATTCATTACCAAATTAATACCGATTCATCAACAGAAATCACAAATAATATATGTATACGAAAATGCTGGAGAGAGAAAGAAAGAGAGGTTAAATTCGATTGTACGTACGATGATGTAGTGGAACGAGCATCCTCCTCCTCCTTGACAGCCAAATCAGATTTTTTATCAACCAATCTGCATTCCAAACTAAACCAATCAAATTAAAACCAGACATCAAAGCAAACACAAACACAAACACAAACACAAGACGTACGGATCAAAAGCAGCTCCAATATTGCGAGATACTAGTTTCCCTGCAGACTGAAGGAATCAAATCACAAACAATAAATTAATTGATGTCAAAAGATATGACATAACCAAAAAACAAAACGAAACAGATGAAAGAAGAAATCTCCGACCCACCGTAGATTGGGTAAGGCTCTTGGAGTTAGAGGAGCTTACACCGGGGAACGGCTTCTTTCCAACGGGATTGGAATTCTGATTGGGATTGGTTCTCCGATTAGACCCGTCCGAAACTCTCGAACTATTCCTTTGAAACTGCTTCACATCGGACTTGCTCGGATAAACCTCAATGCTCCGTTTCATGATGTCGGAGTGGGCGCGCCCCCTCGCCGGAAACGACAGGCTCTGGCTCAAGCTTGCCTTAGTAGTAGTAGTACTGCGCCCAAACACAACTGATATTCTTGAACTACTAGGCTGCATATTCTTGCTGCTGCCCGATTTCGATGTTTTAATCTTCGATGAAGAATTAAGGCCGTGTTTCTCTGTTATCACATCTGAGACTGGATCATCACTGCTCCTCATATTCTCTTTCTTTGTATCTTTGCTTGATCCTTCGCCGCTATTCACTGTCATTTCCTTTTTATCTTCGACTGCAACCCCATTTTCGGACTCCATTTACCAACAAGAATCTGAGAATAAACAATTAATGCAATATTTAACCTGAGTTGACTATGCTTAATATTCACAGCCAATTAATCAGAGCATATGAAGAAATTAAAGATGAGGAAACATGGAGTGATCCGAGCACAGAGAATCTTAGAATGATTGAAATACAGATCTTCAACTTTATTTTTAGTTATCTATAACGTGATCGACAGAGATGATCGATGAGTGATCATAATATATAGTGTTAAGAGAGACAGTTGGAAATTAGTGCTGCTACAGAATTGAAGAGAAGCATGTAGATGTAGGAATTTCAGGGATGATTGAGATAACAGAAATATTACCGAGGATTGAAACTGCTAATCAAAGTTGTGTTGTCGGAAACAGCAAATTTGACGAACCCTCGAATTTCAATGTTGATCTGTATCACTCTACGTATGAACCGTGATGTGAACGGTTCCACAATACTATGACTCTATGAGAGAGAGAGAGAGAGAATTTCTGTCTTTCACGAGGAATTTGATTTCTTAAGGGGAAATTGGATAGGAATTCAAAATGACTAAATTGCCACTCCTATTAACTGGATGGAATCTCTATTCCAGATTTAGTGTTTTAATCCGTGTTCCATGATTAAATTTATGAAGTTTTCTTTCATTTTTTTCTTCAATTTTAATTTATTATGTTTTAGTTTAATTTTATGATTATTTTTAGAGTTCAGCCGGCCCGATTAGAGTTTATAATTATTCTTTAGTATTTACTTTTCAAAGAAATGATTATAATGTTTGTTTATTTTAAAAACATGATTTATAATTTTTAAAATTTCATTCTTTTGTTGATAGATGTAACTAAGTCGATTATATTATAATTAATTTTTATATTTATAATATCTATTATTAAACTTGTGAATTCGACCGTGGAATACGGATTGAAACACCGGAATAGAGGATCTCATCCCTATTAACTAATTTAAAACTATCTCCCTACCATAATAATAATGATAATGATAATGATAATGATAATGATAATAATAATAATAATAATAACAACAACAACAACAACAACAACAACAACAATAATGACGACGACGACGACAACATGATTATTATAGAAAATAAAAATTATTAACACATCATACGGCTAGTTTGACTGTAGTAACTAGAAAACAATTTCCACTTCCACCTTTTTTTTTTTCATTTTTTTCACATGGATTATACATAAAATATCACTTTATAAAATTGAGTTGTGTATATTTAAAAAAAACAAAAACTTTGTTAGTATGCACTAAGACAACATCAACCCTACCATCTGACTTAAAAAGAAAATATTCATTGGAGTGAATTACTGAAAATTATACTTAGGTAACTAGCTAATTAGAAGAGATGATACAAATGGAAATTATTTGATGACATCCAATATAATATTCAGAATAAATGGTATTACCCAAATTAAATAAGGGAATTCTTAAAATTCAAGAGGAAGCTAAGTTAATTTGAAATTATATGGTATTTAGGCATATTTGTTGTAGGGGTATTTTCAGAAAACTATTGCGCCAATAACATGATACTTGTATATTTAAATATTACGCTCTTTTTGTTTTTTAATTGATATTTTAGAGCTTTAACTTGTTTCAAAATATTTGATATTTACTTATATTAATTTTCACATAATCTCCCTCAATTTTATTCCTATTAAAATTCTATAAAATTTTCTACATCTAATTTATCACTTATCACTTATAGACGAGATTTTTTCCATAAAATATATAGATGAGACAGGGTATATTTGTCACATTAATTATATCTTAATTTTAAGGAAAATTCTAAAATATCAATTTAGAAACAGAGGGAGTATATTTTTAATTTAATTGATATTTCAATAAATTATAATGTACATGTGGAGCACGCATAGACAATATATATTTTCAACTCCGGCCAGCAATTATATATACTGTAGGAAGATTAAAAGAAATCGCACTTAAACAAAATCTTACAATTAAAGAATTTGAATTATTTCAAAAGAAAATTATCCTGCTTGATGCTCAAGCTGACAATACTTTTCATTTTTCTACTTGTGGAGATAGTCAAATGGCATCATTGTTTTTTATTCATTTAAAATACTCATTTGGTTATAATTTTTTTCCACATTCTTTGATGTAAGCACATTATACCATTTGGTCATAAATCCTATATATTATTGATAGAGACACAAATGATCAAGACTTAATTACATTATTAGTATTTTTCGGGATAGAAACATAACCAAGAAACCAATTTGAAAATTTCAAGCCACAACTATTGGAGTTGCGTAAATAATCCTTGCAAATTCAATCAAGCTACAATTTCTTATATTAATTATCTCATTCGTGAGTAATAATTAATTTGGTACTCTTTTATAATTAGTTCGGACCAATCAGTTCAATTAGTTCGATCATCAAATAATGTGATCCTATCTGTTTCATTTTCATGCCAGAAGCACTTAATTTTAATTGTGTTTTTTTTTGTCGTTGTTTTCATATAGAACATTAAATCTTGTATTTGACTTATCGTAACCATATATGTGTCATAATTTTAATTTTCCCTTTGTCTCCAAGAAAATGAAGTATCCTTCCTTCTATCGTACATTTTAAGAAAATATATTTAATCTAATACATAAATTTTCCTAATATACTCTTATTTATTAATATATTCTAAAGAAAATAATTGATTCAAAATAAAAATTTAATACAGATATATTATAGAAAATGGATTATAATTTCAGAGCAAACAAAAAAAATGAAAGGGGTCATTTTTGGGACAATATGAGTAGATTTCAAGGATATGCAGTTTTTCTTTCAGTTTCTGACTTTTCCAATCTCTCTAATAGTATTTCGAAAAAAATACTCCCTCCGTCCCATTTTAATAGGCTTGTTTTCCTTTTTGGTATGTCCCGATATATAGATATGTTTATATATATATTTAGCTAATTTACTAATATATACTCCTATTTAATATGTTCACATTAGATATTAATTCAATATCAAAGAAATAAATAGGAACATATTAAGAAGTTTCTTGATTAATTGTCTTTCCCAATACTTTTCTTAATCCCCGTGAAAAACTCCAATCAGCCTATCAAAATGGGACGGAGGGAGTAATTGACGTGTGTTATTATTGCACTCAATCACATAAAATAAACAGTTGGTTTCTCTCATCATTAAAAAAAAGAAAAAAACATCGATTAATTTAATAAGTTGTTATATATTTTGAAATTGGAATAACAAAATGTATGTGTGTTGTTGTCACGTCTAGGGAAATCTTGGAAACACTACACATGCCTCACCTTCACCTAGTCCTTGCCCGCCCATATTCACACACAAAGTTTGTTGGACTCCATTATTATTTTCGTGTCTTCTACATAAATAAGAATGCTTGGTATTTTAATTGCATATTGTATTATCATAATTCAATCATCCTCAAATTAGTTTTTGTTCAAAATAATAAATAAGTTCTACATTTCACAAATATTGAAATAATCATAAATTTATAAAGATGGAACTATGAGTTTTTTTCCAATACTATGTGAGTATTCTCAAATTTAAACGACGCTATCAAATTCGAACTTCACCAATTACATCCTCTCCTCCTGCAGCTAACAAATGTCTTGGAGTCCGTAAATTTTGGTTATTTATATATTTTATTTTTGTTCAGAAATAAAAGTTTCGGTCAAAAATTTCGGTCAACTGAAAAATCTATCGTGATACTTTAATTAATATATTGTGACACTTCAACTACCTATTATGTTAACTACTTATAGTGACAATTTGAAATTAAAATTATTTTATTGATCGACTAATAAAAATAAAAAAATAGGAAAGATTGGTTGAAAATAATAAAGAGGACGTGTTACGTCCCCTCCACCGTGGAATTCAGCCCACGTTACCCTACGCGAGCGATTATAAACGTTGCCGTCTAGAGAAGGATAACACCGTCCAATCAGAGTTTTAGGCGAGGGCAATTTGGGAAAAGAAGAAGATATGAATAACAGCAAATGATTAGAGATCAAATTAAACAGTGTGGAGGAACGTGGGGGCTACGAACTAACATGATTTCGTGGGGAGTTGTCAAATGAGGCTGACGTGGACTTGACGGTGTTATCTCCCACCGTCAAATGTGAAGGTCAAATCTTTTTTCTTTTTCTTTTTTCTTTTTTCTTTTTTCTTCTTGTGGAGATAAGAGGGTCAAATCATTTTCAACGACGTTTAAGGATGACTCGAGATCATAATTCTGTGGTCCGACGATTTTGTGGGGTGATAGGTTGTATTCAAGATTAAGTTTTAACATACCCTTTTCTTTTCATTATCCACCCTTTCAATTATTAATCAAATAGTATATTGTTAGGTAAATATATGTTATGGTTAGTTACATTTTAGAACTCAATGCTTGTAATCGTTAGTATTTATGTTTCTACATATTCAAAAATTGCATATTGATGCCATGCAGAATGTTTATTACATATATAATCTAACAAATCTAGCAAGAGAGCAAATTGCTCACATCTCAAATTTAACGTGGTTTATTGGAGTCAATGAGATTAATATATTAATTTAACCAACTAAAATATATGAATGTTAATCTTCTTAATTATGGCAAGCTAGCCACACCATATTTAGAATGTCAAAAATTTGCTCTCGTACCAGATTTATGTCCAAATATCGAGTATCAATATATAATTTTGAAAATGTTGAGACAAAAGTGTTTAGCAACCACAAACACCCATAACTGCATGCAATGTACGTGTCAAGATTTCCAATTAAGTGTGAGTATTGATATTCCATGTCACTTAGTTTACCATTTTTTATAAACTAACTGGTAATCAGGTAATGCTTAACCAGCTAGTTTCTAACGTCTTAATTTGTTGAGCAATAAACATGATCACGTATATGAATGCGCCCATAGGCAAAAAAGAAAGTGGCATTGAAAAGTCCAAGATTTGATGGCTAGTTTTGAAGCAAGGTTCTGTCATCTAGATTTAATAGTTTATAACTTTACATATATAATTGAATATTGTATTAAATAAATGTTAAATTACACTTTGATATTTATAGTTTGGGTTCTTTTTTCTAAAAGTAGTTAACTTTTTTAAAATTAATGAAATAGTATCAACTTTCTTAAATAATTACAAATTAAATCTAACATATGATCGATTTTACAGTCTGAAAATTGTACGTGACTAATTGTATTTTAAGATTTTTTTAATTTGATGATTTTTTTATGCGGATGGGGAAATATTGAAATGCAATCAATTATATAGAATTTTTAGGCTGAAAATTTTATCAAATGTTAGATTTGTAAATTTTTTAAAAAGTGAACTATTTTTGAAAAATGGTCTAAAATGTAAGTAGTAAAGTGTAATTTTCCCTTAAATAAAACGGTGGAGATTAAACTAAAGAATATGGATCCCATTATTTTTTATATTAAGGCCACACCACTTGCACTTGGTGAACAATATTGCAGGCTCAATCTTATAGTGAATTAGTGTCCCTCTAGCTAGTGTCACAACTCACATGCATTTATCATTTTAATATCTCTCTCTCTCTCTCTCTTCCCACCCATTGATCCATATGTGTGTGTGCCGGGGGGGGGGGGGGGGGGGGGGGGTGTTATGCATGTAAGCATATATGAGAACAAATCCAAGAAATTGAATAATTATTGTGAGAAAGTTGGTTATGATAAATACTTATAATTTATGGGTTGCAGAGAGCAAGTTATAATTCGATTTGGAGCAGCAGATGCACATGTGATGTTATAATATATTCATCCAAATTTGTTGCATATTTTGTCTTGTTGCTCTCCCAGTTAAAGAGTATCCTAGGCATCACAATTGGAACTCATCTACTTTGGATCTTAACTAATTATATTGCTCAAAAACATTCATCTTCTCTTTCTCTTTCATTTTTTCAATGGGATTTTGATTCCTCTGCCATCCCCACTTAGATGTGAAATAAAATACAAGACCCGAAATAATCAATTTTGCAATAAATTTTTTAATGGAACAACAATATAATACTTAATTAATTTCAAGTACACAATATAATGCTACTGCTTGTTCATAATTAATAAAAGGGGATTTTATTATTTGATCATATATATTATCTGGACTCATAATCGCGTATTAATGACTATTTAAGTGTGTTTATGATGGAAAACTTGTGCATTCGTTGTTGAATATATAAGGTAGAACAATGTCCTTTCATATATGTTACCTACAACGATGTGTATTAATTTGATGTTCTCCATCTTCAATCCGAATCACAATTGTGTGTTTACATTAATTATTTGTACTTTTATATCATTTTATATATATACTAGCGGAGAAAGCGTGCATTACACGCAATTCAACTAATTTGCTTAAATTAATTGTTAAAGTTTGAATAATTTTACTATACTAAATTTGAGTAGTCAATTAAAAAAAATGCATTTCAATATATATATATATATATATATATATATATATGTATATCATTTTATAAATATAATAATATCTGAAAATTCTAGATTAATGAATAATCAGAAAAATGATATAAACATAAGAGACATAAAGTATAATTAAATTGTAACTATTCAAACACGAACTCGGAATTTATAATCTTTTAATTTATTTATATTTTTGTTATTTTAATACACACACACACACATAGGGAGAGAGGGATGCATGTCAACATTCTTTTTTACAACAATTCTCAACCTTTGATTGTTGACATATATATGTATTAATATAATTCAAATCTTCTATTCAACAATTTTTATTTTGATTTTACTGTCTAATAAAAATACAAAGTTTTAATTAATAGAAATTCACAAAATCTTGTATCATCCATTTCAGAAAGCTTCAATATAAAGTTAATTAAACTTACTAAAATCATTTAAATAATTAATGAGTTCAAAATATTATTAATTATATGATTTTTACTATCATGACAAAATACATTATCGCACATCAATTGATATAGTTTATCTCAAAAGTAAATTATATTTTTAACCCCTCTATGTTATCAATTAATTTACATATGATATCACGATATACTGAATCAATTAAACTATTTTAATTATTACACGTGTCGCAAAATATTAACTTTTTTGTGTGTATTTTATCCAAACATACATGTAATACTATATTTTTTATTGAAATATAAATGACTACATTAAACAAATAAAACTAAAAATAACTTAACTAAATTAAATTGATTTTGAGTGTATAAATATCATGTGTTTAAAGATATATATATATATATAAACTTTATTATTATAGCAACATGTGTTGCTCAATGATAAAGAAATGATAAAATTTCAAAGTTTGGCTAATAATTTGTTGTGATATATTGTGTTCAAGGTTTCATGTTCAATATATTTTTCATGTTTACAATTTTTTTAAGAAAAATATAATTTGATTGACAGTTGTAATTCTTAATTCAATGACTAACTAATTTAATTTTATTAGTACAATATATATATCATTCCTTCCATCCGAGGAGTTTAATCATCTCATTCAACCACAACACATAATATATATCATTCTATAAAAAAATCCTAATGTATAACACTTGTACATATAACTATGTATTATATTATTGTTCTATATTATGGTTAGCTAAACAGTTTGGGAATTTATGTTAAATAATTAGTAGTTCAATCTAAGTAGGAAATATTCAATTCTTCTATCAACTCTTTTATCAGTAATTGGACTATGTTCATTCTCAGTCACATGATTATGAGTAGTCAACATAATCCATATTCCAAAAAATTGTGCAATATTTATTCCTCCCCCGTATATTTAATTAACTATTCTTAATTAACTGAAAATCTAATATAAAATATGATATATATATAATTATCAAACCAACCAATATTCTAAATTTCTCAAATTATAAATTAATAAGTGAGAAAAACGTAACATTTGAACCAAAATTTAAAATTTATTTTTCCAATCAATCATTTATTATTGTAATATTTTAAAAGCAATGTATAAATTTTAAATTCGTTTAAAGTTGGTGATTTCTTTTTTACAATTAACCATATTTTTTAAACTTTGTCTAGCAACTTTCAAAATAGAGATCCCAAATTTTTCTACATTAATCAATTCTTATATTTATCTTCATCATTGACTTTTTTTAGGTGCTCATCACATTAATAGATATATTTTCTAATAGTTCAGCATATATCATCTACCTATCTTGTTGGTGCAGTCAACATTATCCGAGACCGACAGAAGTTGAAATTTAGTTTCAATAAATTTAATTGAAACTACTTTTAATTATATGAATGAGAATGAACACATAAATTTCAAGGAATAAATTAAAACTTAGCATTTTGGTTGTATATATTATGAAACCATTTTTTTTTCAATTTTCTTTCATACCATATACTGTAACATGATTCAGCGCGCGCGCGCGCACACACACACACTATAGTTGCCACAACTAAAATTACATGTTTTCTATTAAAAACTACTTAAATAGCTTATATTAAATGAATCAAATCACTGATTGAATGTCATTCCAATTGTTCCTCTTATCTTTTTTCCCCACATTAATGATTGATGAAGATATAATTCTTGAATATTGACAGATAACTTCTTAAGAACAATGAGGTTAGTTTATAATCTTTTCATAAATTTAAGTTTTTATTTTTCAATCTCTTCATTGGGATGTAATATGTATAAACTATGCGATAGTACAATTCTATTGAAATAATATTTGAATTATAAAATATAATATATTATATGTGGAGAATTAATTATATATATTATGTTTTTTTTCTTGTTTGCTATGACTAATATGATGTCGAAATAATTGGTAGAGAATTAATTGATGTGGATGAAGAATTATAATAGTACAATACTATTGAAATAAATATTATATATTACATGTGAATAATTAATTATAGAATGATTGATGGAGAAGAAATTCTTGATTTTTGATAGATAACTTCTCAAGTATTATCGACTTAGTTTATAATCTTTCTATAAATTTAAGCTTTTATTTTTCAATCTCTTCATTTGGATGTAATTTATATAGACAATGTAATTGATGAAGAATTAATTCATGTGTGTGAATGAAAAATTATAATACTACAATTCTATTGAATTAATTATCTAATATATTATGTTGTTATGGGATTATACTTTTTATTTTCTTTCTTGTTTGTTGTGGTTGATATGATAGAGAAATAATTGATGAAAAATTAATATGATGTGGATATATAAAGAATTGAAAGAGTACAATACTATTGAAATAAATATAATATATTATATTGAATAAGTAATAATATAGTATATTACTATTTTACACTTAAATTAAGTGCATATTATGGATGTAATAGACAAATCATATTTTGTAAGAAATTAAATAAATATAATATATTATATTTACAACTAATTATTTTCAATATTTTATATTAGGGATAATTTTATATAGTAGAGTTCAATTATAACAAAACTATTGAAATAAATATAATATATTATATTACAAAAAAATATTTATAATATATTATATTATTTTTTTACCCTTAAATGAGAAAATATCAATTTTGGTCCCACAGGACACTCTCCAGTTCAATTTTGGTCCCGATACTATTATTTTTTGTCCTTTTTCTAAAAAATCGATCAGTTTTAGTCTCATAGGTTTAAGAATATTAATTTTGGTCCCATGATTTTAAGGCCAAAAGCGAGACCAAAATCGACACTAACTCTATTTGGGACCAAAAATGATAGTATCGGGACCAAAATCGAACTGAAGCGTGTCCTGTGGGACCAAAGTCAATATTTTCTCTTAAATTAAGTACAGATTATGAATATATTAGGTAAATCATATTTTGTAAGAAATCATCCTCACTTTTTATATAGAAATATATATTGTTATTATTGATGTATATATTCTCATTACTGCCAGATGGTCTCCAATCTGGCAAAAGAATTGAAGTGCCTAATAGTTTTCATGAGCCAAACTAACACTATTTTTCAGTATAGAATTTTGGATATATAATGGTCACCCATGCCATGTAACTCCAACCAACGACTTAATTGGTTGGTTTGATTTCAAGCACTAATTAAGATAACATACTGTATATAGAAGCAAGTAGCAACTACTACTTCACATCAAATCAAACAACGCTAACTTAAAACGTTGTTGCTTATATGTATATTACAAAGTAGGAAATTAAAGAATGTTAAGAAACTTTGATTGAGTCCCTCAATCCAATCTTAAGATTAGTCTGATTCCTCCTGTTTTCAAAATCTGAAGCATTCCCATTCTGCATCATCGCCACAAACTCATTGTAGTCTATTCGGCCATCCTGCAATAGATCATGAAATCGAAATCATAATATATATTTGATACATACATATAGGTAACAAATATGTACTTACATTGTTTTGATCAACTTGAAGCATAATATCTTCCAAGTGAGTATCTTGAATGCCAAAGTCCTGACAGGCCTTCTGCAGCTCATCTTGTGTAATAAAACCACTTCCATCTTTGTCGAAGTAGGCGAATGCTTTAAAGAGGTGATCTTCCTTTTCGATTTTGTTGAGATGCAAGGTGGCTGCTATGAACTCTCCATAGTCTATGGTGCCACTGTTGTCGACATCTGCTGCCTTCATCAACTCATAAATCTCAGATTCATTGAGATTAGCACCAACTCTTTCTAGGCCTGCCTTGAGCTCTTCCAATGTTATGTACCCACTGTTGTCTGTGTCTATCATCTTGAACATTTCTTTGAGCCCTGCTATTTCTTCTTCACACAGACTTTCCGCGATCACCCTCAGAGCCATTTTCTTGAGCTTGTCCATAGCTGAGAAATGCGTGAGGCGGCTTAAAACTGCAGAATCAAGAGGCTTATCAGGAGCTACTCCATCTACCTGCACCCAAGGATGGCATAGAACTTGATGAGCCGTGAGGCGCCTTTTGGGATCCCGGACAAGCATTTTCTTAACCAGATCCTTGGCGCTTTCTGATATTTGAGGCCAAGGATCTGATGTGAAATCAATGTCACCATGCAAAACCTCTTCAAATATTTCTGTTTCAGTCTCTGTCAAATGGAAGAAGCATCATCAGAATTAAAAATTTAATTGAACATAAATATATACATTAATCCTGCCTATCTTACCACCCCAAAACGGAGGCACGCCACACAGAAGAATGTACACTATGACTCCTGCACTCCAAACATCCACCTCCGGTCCATACATCTTGCAAAGCACTTCTGGAGCAACATAATACGGGCTTCCAACCACATCCGAGAATTTTTGCCCTGAATTTTCACCACCAACTCAGACATGCCTTTACATAACTCACTAATCACTCTATTCAAGAAACTACATCAAAATAATGAAGCATGTTGCATATTTTCATTCATTCAAAGAGGGACTAATTAAGATCAACATACATTTTCATTTATTCTTCTTACTCTAATTTGATTCATAATCATTATCAAAAATTGTTCCTTCACCGATCACTTGACAACAGAAAGAAAACCAAGAGGTACGTATGTATGATCTAAACCGAAAAAACATGTAAACTATGAAGCAACAGCAACAGAAAGGGATGAATAAGATGCATATATATATACACACAATAAGATAGATAAACAGTTGTACGTGGAATATATATAATTCACCTGGCTTAAAGAACATTGACAATCCAAAATCAATGGTTTTCAAGGGTGAATCCTCCTCCTCATTGACAAAGAGGAAATTCTCAGGCTTGAGATCACGATGCATCACACCTAAAGAATGACAAGTTTCAATGACACCAACTATAGTTCTAGCAAGCTCAGCCGCCTTCTTCTCCGAGTAATGCCCCCTTTTAACAATCCTATCAAAGAGCTCACCCCCTGCACACAGCTCCATCACAACATGAACTGCCACTGCATCCTCGTACGCCCCCTTAATCGAGACAACAGTCGAGTTCCCCGACAAGTGATGCAATATCTCTACCTCTCTCCTCACATCATCCACATCTTCCGGAGTCAACAGCTTCCTCTTAGCAATGGATTTGCAAGCGTATTCCTTCCCACTCTTCTTCTCCACGCACAGAAACGTCGTCCCAAACTGTCCGTGCCCGAGTTTACGCCCCAAGCTGAAGTCCTCATTCAGCTGCCTTGTTCTGGTTCTTAGCACCGAGTCCGCCTTAAGTCCTGCACTCAATTTTCTCTTGAAAATCTGCGGTTTCTGAGCCTTCGGAGCTTCCACCGGATTATTATTACATTCATTTCCTGCCATGATCGTCACTTCCTCTGCTCTAGCAACTGGAGCAGCTTCTTTCTCAGCATTAATCTTGATTGGCTGCTGAGGTGGCTTCGGCTCCTCTTCCTTGGTTGTGATCAACGGCTCCACTGTCGTTGGCTGAGATGATTTAGTATTGTCATTCTTCTCTTCTATCTTCACCAGCTGAGGGGCCTTTGTCTGAACATGATCAGAGCTTTCTATAGCTGTCGGAGGAGGCGGAGCGCCACCAGTATTTTCGTTCTTCTTGTGGTAAGAAAGCATGTTTGGCCACTTAGGCCACCACAATGTGTGTGAAATTGTGCCATACCAGCAATTCTTCGCAATCTGTCCATTGATACTGCACTTATTTCCCATCTGTTTTATGTTCAACTATTTTTCTCTCTCATGCTACAGAAATTCAAGATTTGATCATTAAAATGGAATGAGGATGTCAAATGTCAATAGATGATGAATGAATACGTACTGCAGAAAAATGAGTTGGTGTTTGAAAATGCAAAAGTGGGAATTCTTGGTGTTGAAACAACTTAAAACTGATGTAGCTATGATCAAACAAGTGAAGAAACACAAAATTCTCAAAAGGGAAACTGAGATAACCCCAGAAAACCCCACATTATAATAGGGGATTCAAGAACAAATAGGAGATTGAAAAATGAGAGGAAAAATAAAAAAGAAATGGAAATGGCGATTGGGGAAATGAAAAGGGTTTTGAATACTCTCTCCCTCTCCCTCCCTCTCTCTCTCTGTCCTTATATATATATATATATATATATATATATATATATATATATATATATATATGAATTTGGATTAGGGCGTTGAATTCCTCTCCCTCTTTTCTTGAAATACACGAGAATGGGGAGAGGAGATGGAGGGGGGGCGGGGTGATGAGAGGGAATAAGGCAGGTTTTTCTGTTGGAAGCTTTGAAATTTTCCAAAGTTAATAAAATTACGCGTTTGATTATTAAATAAATATGTTTAAGATGTTCTCACTTTTAAATTTTAATCAATCAAACCAATAAATGTGCCATTAAACTATTCATGCGCAAAATATGATCATTGCATCATTCTATGTATCTTTATATTTGATTGCACATTTGCACTGGATATGCACATGGAATTAAATCTAACATTAATTGTCATTTCATATTAAATATTTGTTGAGTTGTTTTCATCAATACATTACATTCTATGCACATATATACTACTTCTCTACCAAATATAGGGAGTGCCAACTCTATACATTCTAAATTTATTATTGCAATAAATGAAATATACATACACCCCATATACGTTGAACCGTATGACAAACTATGATCATTGCACTATTTATTTATTTATTTTTGAGGAAATGACTACTGCAATTTAAATAAATGGGTAACCAACTTTTTAAAATTAATGAACTGTCACACTTTTGCATTGAAGGCTTATACTTATAATATTTAGAGAAATTGAGCGGAAAAAAATGTACTTGCTATTTTTTGTATTGTAAACCTAAGCACACAATGATAAAACTGTACTACACGTTACGTATATTATTATTATTATTATTATTATTATTATTATTATTATTATTATTATTATTATTATTATTATTATTATTATTATTATTATTATTATTATTTGTGAATATAAGTGCAGCAACTCCAAGACAATAATTTTTCATCACCGATCGCTTAAAGCATTAATTGGATAATTTTATTTTAGTACGTAGATTTTATGAGAGGCAGATCCAAAGATTCTGATTCAGTGAGTGGTAAGCTACTAAGTTTTTTGCATGATTATTTATGCATAACATGTCTTTCAAAACTTTTCAAGAATAGTATATAATTTTAATATTTTTCTTAGGTTTATCGCGGGCCTGCTGCCGGCAATAAGCCTCCTCGTTGGGTTTATAATTTTTAAATTGGAGTCGTTAAGAAACAAAGATATTAACTAACATGATTTTGGATTTCATTTAATTTCTAGTTTCATACATGATATAAGTACAACCTCACATCTCATCAATTGTGCATAGGGCTCGTTTCGTTTGCTATACTTGATGGGATAAATCATGATGTCTATGTTTAGGATGGCTTTATAAGATAACGTATCAATATTATGTTTGCTAGAAAATATTTTAAGATGTATAGATTAGTAATCCATTGTTTGGTTTCATTGACTAATTTACATATAAATTACAAATCTCTAAATTAAGTCCAAAAATAAATTAATATTCGTATATCAGATTTTGTGATTACACATCCCACCTTGGAGGTGTGATACCTAATCAAACTTTATCAAGCAAAGGCCTAATAAGGATGACGGACCATTCATTTATCATGGACTTTACGATTCTAACCAAACAACATATTAGGGTATCATACAAATCTATCACCCCCTTATCATACATAGCAAACGAGCCCTAAAGGATAGAACCAAGATAAATTTAATGAATTAAAGATAATTATGAAATTAAATATTAGTTTAATAATTTATTTTGATTTTTTTTCTTCTTTTAGTCATTACTGTCTTGATATATCTCAAAATACAAGATCTCGCGACCAACAACGAAATAAGCTATTCAGGCCAACTAATCTATACCTATATAAAACGTGTGGATGTTTCTTACAAAACATGATTTGCCTATTATATCCATAATCTACACTTAATTTAAGGGTAAAAAAGTAATATAATATATCTAACTATTTATAAATAAATTATTTATAAATATAATATATTATATTTACTTCAATACCTTTCGTATAATTGAACTCAATTATGTAAAATTATCCCAAAAATAATAACAAAACTATTTTTTTAGTATATTATATATACTTTTATACTCCTTTTGTCAATGATCGATTGTGTTAATAATAATAATAATAATAATAATAATAATAATAATAATAATAATAATAATAATTCATGATATCATTAATATATTTATTTTACTGAATTCAAATTTAACTATTTAATGTTTTTATTTTTTTCCTTAAAATAAAAAAAATATAATGAGTATAAATATTATTTTGTTTTTTCTGTGGAGTATTTTTATCATTTATAGATTATACTAAAGAAATCATTCTATTTCCCATGCGGTCTCAAGTTTCTTTGAAAAAATAAAAAATAATAAAAATAAAAATAAAAAAAATTAGAATTTATCCAAATAATCAGTTTAAATTATATCCTTGACTTAGCGAATTACAATTTTTTGATATGTTATATATGTTATCAAAGATATTTGAACAATTAAGCAGATAAATGTAAACACTAAACAAGATTTACTTCAATATCAGCTTATATACCACTACAAAAAATTCCGATTTAGCGACGGGGTTTTCCGTCGCTATATCCGTCGCTAAACCCTGTAGCGACGGTGGCTCGCCCGACGCCAAGGCTTAGCGACGGAAAATCACGTCGCTATATCCGTAGCCTAAGCGACGAGTTTGGTGGATAGCGACGGGGTAGCCCGTCGCAAGATCCGTCGCTAAAATTATAATTTAAAATTTTGAAATTATTCCGTTGAAATTATTCCGTAATTTAAAATTTCTTGACCCGACTCGATGAAAGGCCCGCGTCCAAGCCCGTCAAGAATAATTGTGTATAATATGCACCTAAGAGGATTCGAACATGTGACCTCCTAGAAGGAGGGCCAAGCACTTATCCATTGGGGCAAGTTCAATTGATGTTATATTGATAGTTTAAATAATATATATACTTATACGATTTTTTCATAATTTATTTTTCTTTATCTCTATAAATTAAAAGTGTTATATTCTTATTAATATATTTATATCTATTTGTGCACAAATATATATATATATATATAATATTGATATTATATTGTATTATATATTTGTATATAAGAACTATAATTTAAGGTGATACTTATTAAGTATCCATGCATACAAAAATTATATCTCTAATATAAATTTAATATGGAGAAAGATTATAGAAGTTTTTAATTAAATTATTTTAAAAATTATATATATATATATATATATATATCATGGTGAAAATGTGGTTAAATAGTCTTACTTTGTGTTCCATACTAAATATCATAATGCATTAAATTATTTTTACTTACATAATAAATAACTTTAGTTTATAATTAAAAATTAAAATCCATTATATACTATATTATGTATATATTTTCATAGTATATTTTAGTTTGTTAATGTATCATTGATTAATCTTGTAGTAGTAACTATAATAAATATTATGTTAAACTTAATACATTTTTTAAATATATAAAAATATACTAATTAGTTTATTTATAAGAATACTAATAAAGCTAATTTGTATAAATTTGTATTTAATAAGGAAATAATACAAATTTAAAGATGTGATATTAATAAATATGTATAATTGCGATATTATTTTTTCAAAAATTAAAATAAATGAATAAAAATATAAAAATAATTTTAATAGGGAGAATATTTATATTAGAATAGATTGAAATCATACTTAATTATTTTAAAAATAATTAAATAAAATTTAAAAAATAAATAAAAAATTAAAAATTACTTTAGTTTATAATTAAAAATTAAAATCCATTATATACTATATTATGTATATATTTTCATAGTATATTTTAGTTTGTTAATGTATCATTGATTAATCTTATAGTAGTAACTATAATAAATATTATGTTAAACTTAATACATTTTTTAAATATATAATAATATACTAATTAGTTTATTTATAAGAATACTAATAAAGCTAATTTGTATAAATTTGTATTTAATAAGGAGATAATACAAATTTAAAGATGTGATATTAATAAATGTGTATAATTGCGATATTATTTTTTCAAAAATTAAAATAAATGAATAAAAATATAAAAATTATTTTTAATAGGGATGATATTTGTATTAGAATAGATTGAAATCATATTTAATTATTTTAAAAATAATTAAATAAAATTTAAAAAATAAATAAAAAATTAAAAAAAATTAAAAATTACTTGAATTTATAATTAAAAATTAAAATCCATTATATACTATATTATGTATATATTTTCATAGTATATTTTAGTTTTTTAATGTATAATTGATTAATCTTGTAATAGTAACTATAATAAATATTATGTTAAACTTAATACATTTTTTAAATATATAATAACATACTAATTAGTTTATTTATAAGAATACTAATAAAGCTAATTTGTATAAATTTGTATTTAATAAGGAAATAATACAAATTTAAAGATGTGATATTAATAAATGTGTATAATTGCGATATTATTTTTTCAAAAATTAAAATAAATGAATAAAAATATAAAAATGATTTTAATAGGGAGAACATTTGTATTAGAATAGATTGAAATCATATTTAATTATTTTAAAAATAATTAAATAAAATTTAAAAAATAAATAAAATAAAAATTAAAAAAAAATAGCTACGGGGGTTCCCGTCGCTAAGTTGTAGCGACGGGAACCCCCGTCGCTATATTTATAAAAATAATGATATATTAAAATTTTAAAATATAGCTACGGGATTCCCCGTCGCTAGAATTAGCTACGGGGAACCCCGTCGCAAAATTTTCCGTCGCTAGTGGCGACCCGTGTCGGCCCCGTCGCTAATTCCCGTCGCTAAAATGGACTTTTTTTGTAGTGTACCTTGAATGCGACTTGTTATTCTCTTGATAGTTTGGAAGCACTCGCTTGTTAATTCAATACGTTAATATAATTCTTCTTTTTATTTTGATATAAATCAATTAATAGCTGAATAATTATCTCCACCGTGAAACCAACAAAAACTGATAATTCTAGAAGTTTAAATCTAATTCTAATTGAACTCTACTATATCAAATAACTGCAATAAAATAACAATTAATTAATTAATTCACTTCGTTAACATAATTCTTCTTTTCATTTAGATATAAATCAATAATAGCTGGATAATTATCTCAACTATGAAACAAATAAAAACTGATAATTCTAGAAGTTTAAATCTAATTCTAATTGAATTCTAATATATCAAATAACTCCAACAAAATAATAATTAATTCATTCATTCACTTGGTTAATATAATTCTTCTCCTAATTATAATACAACTCTAAAAGTATCTATATAAAATTGGTTTTCATCTTGCCATTATAATAGCTCACAAATCGTTTCACAGTTACGAATTTCGTATTGCAATAGCCACATAAATTTATTCACTGATCAGCAATCTCTGGGGTTTTTTTTTTTATCAAATAAACTAGAAGTTAGACTATTCTTTTTATGTGATTTTGCTTCTATTTTATAGGTGTAATATTTTATCTATCAAAATAAATATTAAACATAAATTAAATAGCTTATTGTTGTTGCAGCATCATAATTAAGATAAATTTGTGTTTTGAATCTCTACTTCTTAAGGGAATAAAGTTTCATTGATAAAAAATGTAGATCCTACTATGATTTTTTTACTTTATATGTTTATGTTAAATTCTTCTCTCTTAAATCTTTCATAAATTGCATTATTCTTAATCTTGCAACAATCCAATTTTCACAGCATTGTTTGTGAACGGATCTTTAAAAATTAAAATAAAATTAATTACTTGAGTTTTGGGTCAAAAAATTAATCAAATATTATATTTATAAAAAAATTCAAAAAATAAAAGAGCCTGGCATCAAAACTTAATTTGGCCTTTTTAAAATTCTTGTGCAGTCCTATAAGAGGTAGGATAAATAATCTCATCACAATATTTGTTATAAATGAATTAATTCATTTACGTGTCTATTTAATGGATCAATATTGTCATTAAGTATCATCTATTTGTGAGTTAAATTTTTTATATCTAATATTTCTTCTACGGTTTTATTTTTGTTGCAGAATATGTCGAGTGTTCCAAAATAATTAATTAGAACATTAGAAACAAATCAGAGGGCCTTTACAATAAGGTTGAAGATTATACGAATTGGACATGAAGTATGCGGGATTAATAATGATAAGAGGTTTTGGAAATTGATCATGATGGATAATGAGGTAAGTATCATACCAATTATTAATTTAATTTAAATTTAAATTACATTCATATTTACATATTTTAAACATATAGAAACAAAAGTCAACCAAACAAAAGAATTTGGTAAAACTCTACTACCTAATCTTCTCCTTATTACTAAATTCAATTAATTATATTTCAAATATGTTGTTGTGTTTATATGATACAACTAATGTCAAGTTATTGCACATATATATGTGGAGTTTTGGTGAAGGTTGATTAAAGTAAAGTGGTTGTAAGTAAAAATGGAACTTTGAAGGATTTGAGAGACATAACTATTATGAACAAAGAGTAAGACATTTATCATTGTATTTAAATTTATTTTCACATTATCACTATTTTATTATTTAATTAATTATTTTAATCAATTTCATTTTCTGTTTATACAGAAAATAACTTATGGGAATATGCATTTGGGAAGATATGGCGAAGAATGAAGGGTATCGACTGCAACAAATGGTTAAACAAAATCCTACTACTACCATCACAAATGTTACCGCAAAAAAAAAATATTTAGGTAAAATTTAATATACGAATATATATATATATATATATATTATGCATTTTTTTATGACAAAAATAAATCATGTTTACCTTTCTAACTAATTTTTTATGTTAGGTGATTTACAAATCCAAATTACATTTTGTTCCGTATTACAAATCAAACAACAATGTGAAGAGATAGAAGAGACTGAACAAATCATGTATGGAATAAATGACAAAATAAATATATTATTTTTTTTTTTAAAATCATAATATTATTGATCAACTTACTTATGTCAAACTTATATTATATGCAGTTCGTCTGATATTTTTGATCCGTTGACAATTAATGAGTTAGCAATGATCCAAAAAATAAAAAATGCTGAAGAAGTAACTATGCAGCAACTCATGAAAAGTCAACATAAATTATTTAAGGTACTGTCTCTATCTATTTACTTTGACAAAGAGTTAGACTTTGATTTTGCACCCACCATTTGACATGGCTTGTGCTCTTTTGCACCCACCATTTCATGTGAATAGATAAACTATTTTTGAGCCTCTCTTTTGAAATCCATTTCATGTGCTATGGAATAATCAGTTATAAATCAAATTTTTAAGTTTTATCGCATTTTTCATTCTACGTTTGCTTTTCACTTATCATCTGTATGGAAACTATACAATTGTTTCAACTCTATATCTCTATTTCATTTATTTTCTCTACATACACACACATACAGTCGCTTCGATTTTTCTTTCATTTTGTAATTAATAGTTACACTTTTGATTATTATACTAATTATACTTTTAATATTATACGACACTTGATATTCTTTTATGGAAATTGTTGATAGGATTGAAAATAAATCATATATATGGTATGATTCCTGCAAAAAGTGCAAAACATTGTGTCCAAAGAATGCAGAAATTTCAATATGCAGAAGTTGCAAGCAGGAAGTCATTAAGACTACACCAAGATAATTTTAAAAAATACACATTACAAAAAAAATACACAAGATAAATGGATTAACTATATATTATTTTGTAAAATTACAGATACAGAATCACCTTAAATGTTGTGGAAGGAGATTACAGTGCACGTGTTACAATGTTCGAAGATGTTGCAGCAGTATACGTATGATGCTCCATACATGGGTATCTTCAATCAATTAGTGAGATAATTATTATTATAAAAAAATATTTCTAAACCAATTACTACATTAAGAAGCATAATGTAAAATTTAACATTTACAAATTGTAATTACAATTTTATTTCCTTAAGGCGAAAATGATTCTCCATACTATAAAGGCTTAAGCTTACAAACATCAACTAAAATGTGCTTTATGACCAAACTTGAGGAAAATTGAGCATTGTAGCAAGTGCAATTCAAAAGAAACAAATTGCATCAGTTGAAGAGCCCAAGCCCAATCAAGGTCAAAAAAAAAATTAAATCATTCAAAAAGACCAAACAAGCTGTGAATGGAAGAAGCAAAGAATCGATAACAGAATTGCAGCCAACTGAACTGCAAGGAAACAGAAAAAAAAAACTTACAAAAAAAAGCTCCAAGAATGCATTGATATAACAAGCGACGACAATACATTGGACAAATTTATCTGTGAAACCAAAATAAAGAAAAACAAAGCTTCTCCACTCATCAAAATCAAACAAGAGAAAAAATAATGTCAATATAAACTCTTGTTTAAAATCATTCGGATACATTAACACTGTGATTTTTTTTTCAAATTTTACTCTTTTCATCAATAATATTTATTTTATGAATTATTATAAGTTGTAGTTTTTATCTCTATAATATCACCTATCTCTTTTAAAGGTTATATTTACTACTTTCATTTTTCATCAATTAATCTTACTATGATTAGAACTATATAAAATATTTAACATTAAAATATTATAAAACTTATATTAATATATCTAAACAAAAAAAGGACAAAACACGTGCCCTCAGCTAGTTAAAAAAAAAAAGCACCGGTCACCATCTTATACTTTTATCGAACTTTTGGATTTGCAAATAAAAGTTTAAATAATGTCCCTAGATTGCACTTTATAAATATTGAATTCTGCACTTTTCTTATTTCTATTTATCGAGTCACATACCTTCATTTTCATTTAGTAAACTTCCATTTGTGAAATTTAAGGTTATGAACTTTCATTTGTAAAAATGAAGTAATTAGGTCCTTGCCTTGATATAAGACAAGAATCTAATTGTAACATGAATAAAATATATTGATTTATAGTTACGCTCCTAATTATATTTCTAACATAAATGAACTCCAAGAACTAAATATGCATTATTTTTTATAGCGAAAATAATACTCATTTGTGCTGACAGACGTGAGATTCCGAACATTACATCACATCTTAAGAAAGGGTAATTCTAGTCACAGCCTTCCCACAAAAAAAAAAAAAAAAAAAAAGGAAATCGTTACAGATTTATTTTATAAACATGCACCGGTCTATGTAGATGTAATGAGTCAAACATCTCTGGCCAAACCAGAAAGATCAAATTCTCCAGTAGGGTTATTCTTGGGAAGAGCTTCTTTTGGAGGGCTATTCTCAATGGGAATACCATGTTTGTGTGATGGCGGATACCCTTTATTGAATAAGTCAGGGGCACCAACCGAATTGAAGAAATCATTTTTCACATCTTCAGCTGCTTCAAAAAATCTGCTAATGCTACCGAAGATGCTGCGTTCGATAGCCTCCATATCATTGCGCAGCCCCGGAAAATGGGACGATTCGGGTTCTGTCGACTTGAATGAGAATGGACCTTTAACCATTTGGTCTGTCACATCTTCCTCTGTGTACTCTTTGTTAGATACTACCATCTCACTGGGCCTAAGTGAAAACACCAAATGAAATCAGCCAAGGATTGAATGTCAGTAGCAAGTGTAAATCACACTTCCACAGAGTATATTTTATCGTTAATTTTAGTAGTAACGTGATAGAAATGTATATGAAATGCAACTGAGCTTTGAATGTTCAATTGAACATCATACTTCACTATAAAGCAACTTAGCTCGGAACTTGTTCAGGCTGCAAAGCTACATACAGCACTTTTAAATTTCTATAACAAGAAATAATAGTTAATTTACCAATTGTAAGTACACCAATTCAAACATTCCTTGGAGAAATGGACAACAGTATGTTTTGAACAAAGTGATTTTCCTTTTAGTCTTGGAACTAGAGCTTAAGAAATCTCTGTGAAAAGGCTTTCTTCAAAATTTGATCTTTAATTCTGGAACCAAGACCCTAAATCAAAGATGTGATTTTGCAAAGTAATGTTGCAGGGCATGACTAAATCTCCAGAAGCTGGTCAATATTTCTCCTTTATTCCTATGATTTTCTGTTAAAGGGTTCTGCTATTTGTAGGAGATATAGCGTTCGGCGAGTTTTAATTTCTCTGTATGATTTTATGGAGTTTAATTCTCGAACTAATCATTTCTGCATTGTTATGATCTTTGATCGCCATTTTCCACTGGCTTACCTTCCCACCCAACATGCATCCAATCATTACATTCTCCTCATCCCCACAAGATGACTTTTTTTCAGTAATCTCTCATTTTTCAAACCAACACTCATTTGTAAATCGAGGCTACCTAAGAAGTCACCAATGCACTAACCTTATTAGTCCTATGGAAGTTTTCCCCAGTTACTAAATTTCTCACTCAAAATGTTTAGTAACAGTACCCATGAAAAACACTTGTATTGGCACCTTCGATGACAACCATCTAGCAAATTAACATGAACTGGTTTAGACACCGAAATTCTAGTCATTTCATCATCTGCCTTTATCCAAGGCTTCAGATCTGATGGTAGTTCCAAAATGTGACTTTCAATTCAAAGCTAAAGTCCTATTTTTTCTTCTCTTCCTCATCACCTTGTTCTTCTTTTTTCCAGTTTCCTTTAAAGGTTCAGCAAGATGTTTGTCAATCTTTTAGATTAGCCAATTATATCTTGTTTCCTCGAACAAAAGCAAACGACATGGTAAATCTTGATCTTAGCCACCTCATAAATTCCTATCATGCCCAATAAACATGGCTAAAAAACTCAATATTTTCGCCTAACGAGTTACAAGAACAAACTTACATCAACATGCATATCTATCACACAACAAAGGGAAAATAATATATCATAAAACACTTCATCCACAATCCGATTAGTTTAAAGTTTAAACTTAAACTAAGCGTACGAAACCCTCCCTTCCCCATATCACCCGAAAAAGTTCCTAAAAAAAATATAGAGAAATTAATACACAATATCTCAACCCCCAAATAAGGGATTAGCATTTGATTACCTTCCAACGCAGTCCTTGAAAATCTGTTCCGTTTTCTCGCATTTGCGCATGAATTTCCCAGGCTCCACTTCCTCCGTGCGGCACTGCGACCTCACCACCTTCCGGGTGGCACAGCGGTCGCCGTTATCACCGCCACCGTTGCCGGAGGAAGAGGAATTATAGCCGAAATCGTCATTCTTCGAAAGCCAACCCATTGTTGTCTGTTAATGATTGATTTCCCAAATTCTTGCAGAGTGGGAGGGTTTTGTGATTCCAATTCGCGCACAATCTAGAAACGTGGAGTCTGCCTTTATGTTGTGGAGGGCCAATTTTGGTATTTCAGATCACCGATTGCCTTGGGGATTAATTTTCCTTAGGCGGTCACACAATTTTTTTATTTTTTATGTCTATTTTTTCTGTGATCCAAATCAATCAAAACGTAATAAAAGTCAGATTTATTTTATTTTATTTTTATGTTAGAACGAATTATATATATTGTTGTGTTGTTCAAAAATCAACTTTTTGCTGGAAATAATTAGGACTTCACCTCGTCAATTGATTTTGTCGCTCCATAACATATTAACATCGTGCTTGAAAAATAAAAATTATGAATCCATTCTTTCATAATATTGAAAATAACTTTTTTTTAATATACACAATATGCATAGATAATATTACACATTAAGTGTAATTGTAACATTTATATTGATATAAGTCTAAATAGAAGATGGAATTCCATTTTGTCATACATAAATAAGACCATTATTATTTCAGGTAACTCAAAATGTTCGCGCCTTGGATAACAACCACTTTCATTATTTTATGTTCCTCCAAAATAACACCTTTATCTCACAAATCACAATTAGTAAATGAAATGCAAATTACAGCAAAACCTGGATTTCTTATTTTTGTTTTTAATCACAGTCTTCACACCAGCAGATTTTGCATGATCATTTTGGACGATGATGGAGTCGGTTTTCTCATTCATGGAAGCTTGCAAGGCGCTGCTCGTAAAATTCGACTGCCTCTCGTCTGGTGAACCTGGCGCGATTTTGCTATGCTTTGTTTCCCTCTTGCTAGTGTTGGACGCTTTCTGCCTGAGAAACGATATGCATGCACAAAATGATGTTCCATCTCGTATTCTATGTTTCATGTTGAGTAAATCAAACATGCATGATCAACCAAAGTTGGTGAAAAGTTTTTAGAAAAGGATTGATTACCTGGAAGCATGATCCAAGTCTAAGCTGAATCTAGGTTCAACTGAAGTCGTATTTTGCAATTCTATTCTTGAAGATTCTGTGCAGTTTCTACTAATTTGATCAATCTCTGAGGGCATTGCTTCTTCCACAGCTTCCTTCTCTAAATTACTTAAATTTAAGCCAGTGATGCTAGGCCTACTTCTCTGCTCCTGAAATATGGAAATGAGCTTTTCTAATGTTTCCAGAGCTTTCTCTACATTGGGGCTGATAGGTAGAACCTTCTTCCCGACTTCGTTTCTAGAACTTTCTGTTGTTTCGTCTGATCCCGGGCCTTCTTCCTTGTCAGTGCAACTAGCAAATACTTCCTTGTTAGGCCTAGACTTGTTGCTGTTCTCATCAGTTGAACAATTTGATGATTTCAGGGTACAATCATCCGACATTTCACTACCTTCTGTATCAGTTTCTTCCAGCTCTTCTAATTCTCTCAGCTCGTTTCTTTCTCTAAACGTTACATCCTTGGATTCTGAATCGACATCATAGTTGTCCTTAGCATTGGCATTTTCGGAGGCTTCTGCCCTTTGGTCTTCAAGCATATCAGATGTGCTTCGTCTCTGATTTTCTACATTCTGAGACCTTGCAGAGCTTCCTAAATGATCGAGACCCTCGCGTATATGAGCATAAAGTGGGCCCTTCAGAGCCTCACAAAACTTTTGATCGCCTTTGGACACAGAAGCAACTTCCTGTGATTTTCAAGAAGAGCTCATAAGGGCCTCTCCTTACAATAAGCAGATGTTGCTCAAATGCAAAGTTGGTTTGGACATTCTTGCATATCGAAATATTTAACTGATTGATCGTGAAAAAGATGTGTCGGGAAGTTTGATACCGACCTTTTTATAAAGCTTGAAACCACTGCCAACGAGCTGCCTCGAGATGAAATTGATGAATGCTGGAGGAACAAAGTCTAATTTGATATCCATGTTTGCTATCGTCCTGGAGGAACGCGAGAGATTCACATGTCAAAAGAGAAGCTTACAAAATCATACACTGATGCTTGGTGAGTATAGATACAAAGATAAGGAACAGCTTACCGGAAGTAACTCCTATCTGCAGTCACCTTTTGCAATGCAAACCCTCCCACCACATCTATTCTTACGACGTCCTCTGCATTAGGTATCCCTTCCCTGGTGAATCCATGAGTTTGTCTATCGATGGTCTCTGAGTCGGAGATCTGCTAATAGCTTATCTTTTCTTTATTGTTATCAAGAGAGATGCGTGTTTATGGAAATAGAAGAAGAATGCATTGTTTACCGAGTTAAGGAGCACCACAATTAGATCATCTTGGAAGTACTCAAATGCAAAATAATGAATCAGAGCCTCTCTGCTTGATAGTGGCCATGAAACCTTCATCCTTTCTTCCAAGTAATCAAGTAAATATCAGCATCTTTAAAATCATGGCTTGCTACCAACTCAAGTAGTAAGTTTCTACGAGCATACCTCACTAATGATATCTGTTCACCAGCTCCAAATCTTTGCAAACACCGTGATGAAATGATTTTGAAAGTTGGAATAGCAGTTTGAGGCCACCTTGCAGAATGCAAATAAAAAACATTTTTACTGTTATATTCTGTCGTACATAGTCGAATAAACTATGGTTTAGGACAAAGTTTGTCTGGCCTCTTACCATTTGTTGTAGAGGGTCGACTCCCATGAAATACATAGACCTGTTACATATGGAAACTTGGTCAAAAAATACACAGCAGGTAAAAAGAGTTGTTTAACAGAAAATTAAAAGATAAAACTGTTTGAGCATTATAGTTTTAGCTTACAAACATCAAGTGGCCCATCCACGTAGCCTTCAACGAGCAGTGTGTGGAACGGAGTTCCTTCTGGTCCTTCTCTATACATAACTCGGAATTCCTCAGTGTCTTGTTTTACCTACAAAGTAAGAGAAAATCAGTGCCCTCAAAATATACTGATAAGACTTTTTAGTAAATGCATTCATAGACTTCAAAATATACTAAGATACGTCATTTTTACAGGCTCGGATATGTGCAGAGTGAAACTCAGAGAATGCATTGTAAACATTTCGTTTTGCTCTGAAATACACTGAAGATTACAAGCATGAAGCAAGAAACGTGTCATCCAGTTCCGGGCTAAATGATGCAGATTGCAAAAAGCAGTTCTAGAATGCATACTTTCCAGCCAACAGATGATTCCTCAGTGGATTTTGACCTCTCAACATCGTTCACCAAGGCAGTGCTCCTCAACATGCCAAGAAAATTGGACAACTCCTTGCTTCTTCTTTCCACGACATTTTCAATGTATCCTGCAAATCACATGTTTACCTAAACAGTAGCGCACTAGAGCCAGAGAACTTCATTCAATGTGTGAAGATAAGTAACCTTCAAACTGAGAATTCGACGATTGCAAGATTTGATTCCTCACTAGAGTCTCAAGTTTTTCGTCATTTGTCAAGTCATGAGATGCTAGTGTCTTGTCCATCTTGCTTCTGTAATCTGAGATGGTGCCTTTTCCATCCATATTTGCATTCCAAGAAAAGGGAGATTTCCTCTAAATCATTAAAAACAATTGCATATGAATTTATATACCAACTAGTAACAGAGATATTGATGAATAACAATCTGTACAGAAATATAACAGTACTATCTGAGGTAATTAATTCCAACAGAGCTTTACAAAACACACACAATTACAGACAAATTTTGAGTGTAAGGAACTTATCTTCTCTACAACTTAAGACTATAACATAATTCGCACATTACATGTACATTATTACCACTTACAACTCCTCTACAGATCAAATCATCAAAATGGGGTTAACTACTTCAAGCTTCTTCATTTCCTAAAAAATATTCATCCCACAAAAATCTTGCCAAAGATAGCATCTTTTTAACTAATTCATACAGTCATCAAACCCACAATCAAAGAATTTTAAAGAATTATTCAAATGCATTTGAAAGAAAAGGTACTCACCACACTTCATTCACATCCTTACATGCCCACACACACACACATGAATCATAATCAAATGCAAGTTGAGGGGGAAAAAACTCACATGCAGCGGCTTTAAACAAAACCCAGTTGAAATTTGGGAGTTGTGAAATCAAGAAAAGCTGGGATTTTACTTGAACAAAGTTGCAGATCTCAAAACATAGTAGGAGACAACTTCAGCTGATTGGGACCCTTTTCTTGAACGTAACGAGAGGAAACAATGCTACCTTTTATTTACTCCTCCAAAATCCGGTAGATAAAACAACACACCGTGTATAATAAATATTGAGGTAATAAAATTCATCCCTGCACAACTGTGTGTGTCTGTCTTTTATATATATATATAAGAAGATAATTAATTAGTTGACCAAAGGAATACTGATTCCAAAATATCATCATTAGTATTAATGGAGCATTCAAGCCCTCCCACTTAGGTAAAGATGCGACTAATTAAAAGCCATAATTATTTAATCCCATAAATTGGTTTTGGCTAACCAGTGGTAGATTGCCGTTATAATTAAATGAGTAGGACATTCCGACTTTGTGTGCTGATGAAGGATGATATGTTTGTTGCAGATTTCATGCTCAAATTTATTTAGAGGTCAACTCAATCCTCAAATATAAAAATTGTTACATGCCAAGCGATGCACTCTTAAGCTTTATTTTTTATATTTTGTTCTTTTCCATCTCTCTCTCTCTCTCTCAACTACAATTCTAGTCTTCTTTTTCCTTCCTTTTGGCCCTGTATGGCGATATTATGCGGTCCGCTGAAATTATATAAATTTATATGTTTTTATGATTTAGTTGGATTTTTCTTAACGGGTATATAATCTTTTAGCTTGTGTTTTTCTTTTTAACACTGTAATATTTTTTACTAGCCCATTATTTGCATTTATATCACTAGACCATTTCAATAGTTTTTTAAGCTAAAATACATATATACTGATAGAATTTTGAATAATGTCAACATATTTAAAAAAATAAAAAACTTTTTGAATAATGGTGCTCATTAATAATAATATATTTGTAATAATCATTGATTGAATATGTCTTTCTTCCGTTTCAAACTGTGATTTTATTTAATGAGGTGAATATTACACTCAACCGACATGAATTATAATCTATATTTTTTTAATCACACACACACACACACATATATATATATATATATATATCTTGAATATGTGACACTTCTGAAATCTAGTCTTACTGCTGTAAATATGACATAAAATCAGTAAAATAAGTGTAAGAATCAGATTTAGCATAAAATATATAATAATAAATAAATAAATGATGCGATGGTAATTCGCTTCATTCCCAGCAATCCTCGAAACAATAATTACAACAGTATTTAACATTGTTTATATATAGCCAATTTCTTCCCATTCTAATTCTGATTGGAGTCTGATTTCTCTATCATGCAGGCTTGCTTTTTGCAGCTTTGAAAGTCAAAGTTACCTTGACACCATAATAAATTTGTAAGAGGATGAGGTGTATTTTTTTTTTAAGTTGGCTATGTGCAAATTAAACTGGCGCATATCATATATATAAAGTTTCTAGTATTGTTATGATGTTGTTGTATTAATTTAATGTACTGTATTATTATTATTATTATTATTATTATTATTATTATTATTATTATTATGCATTTGGAATGATATTTACATATTATTATTAAAATAATTTTGTAATTGTATTATAAATTTTAATAATTTTCATATTTATTAAATTAAGTTTATAAGTGAATATTGCAAATAAATTACGCCAAGTCTCCTGTGCATCAGGTGCATGGGTCGGCCCATGAAACGGACCCGCTCCGACCCGGGCCGACCCGCGTAAAAAAAAAATCGCCACCCATAGTACCAATTCGAACACTAAATAGTACCAATTTGTGTTTTTTTGTGTTTTTTAGGATTTTTTTTTCTTTTTTTTGGGGTGTTTTTATGAGTTTATTTTATATTTTTGGGGGGTGTTTTTAGGGGTTTATTTTGTATTTTATAGGGTTTTTTTGGGGGTGTTTTTAGGGGTTTATTTTATTTTTTTAGGATTTTTTGGGGGGTGTTTTTAGGGTTTATTTTGTGTTTTTTATAATTTATTTGGGGGGATTTTTTAGGGATTTATATGTGTTTTTTTAAGAAAAACAGAAAAAAGAAAAACGAAAAAAGAAAAAGAAAAACAGAAAACGTAAAAAGAAACGTAAAAACAGAAAAAAGAAAAAGGAAAAAGAAACGTAAAAACAGAAAAAGAAAAAAAAACGCGGGCGCGTGTCGTACACGCGCCGCGCGTGGGTCAACGTTACCTGCGCGTGAGTCTCGTCTCATCCGGTCTCACGGGAGAGGCTCCTGCACCGGAGACCTCCCCAATAAATTAATATAATAATTAATGTTTAATAAGGGGAGAGTTTTGTTTTTGGGCATATAATTGTGGAGGTAGATAAAATGTTGTTTATTGGGTAAAAAATAAAAATTGAGCAAAAAGTAGGTGAACAAGATGGACCATATTAGGGGGAAGAGAAAGAGTGAAGAATTGATTATTTTGACATGAGAAACGGTTGAAACAGTTGTGCCAGAAATTGACAACTCATTCATTAGATTATAGATATGTTGGAACCCAATGACCCGTCTCATCTAGCCTAGCTCATTATTTTATTTAATTTGGTTACAACTTAGGAGTGGCGTTCAGTTTGGCATAAATGAAAAAGAGGCGGTCCATCATTATCCCTCAAATTCCACCATTTAAATATATGAGTGCGGAATAAAGCCCCTTAATTCTTTTTATTTTCAAATATTAAAAGGGTGAGAGATGAAATATAAATTATCCATCTATTTTCTTCTCAAAGCATCAAAGTAAACATATAATATATAATTATTAGTTTTGTCACATCCAGCTTTCAATTATGTGTGCGTGCATGTCATTAATGTGTGCAGAGGGATGATAAATATTATACTCAACATTTAAACTCGATGATATGTTGAAAAGACTGAAGGAAATTATTTGATACTGTATGTAGACGAAGTTAAGATTTTAATGACATCTGAATTAAAAATGATATAGAGCATAATAGATAGTTTTGACAATAGTTAAAAGCAGCAGAGTGGTGATGGCTGATGTCCAACCACCTATTGCAGAAAAATGAAGAACCAACTTCTTCGAACAAACAATCACAAATTGAAGTGCAATGGTAAGAGATGATCGATATGTTTCTTCGTTTTCAACTTCAACTCCGAACTCTCTATGCAGCCACTGCACCCGGTTCTTGCCTTCTTGATTTGTTCTTGCGATCCCAAACTGGAGTGGTCTCGATAAGTTGATGAGGCACCAGCCGTTTCTCTCTTTTAGTAAGCTTTTTGAAGTTGTGCACCTTCAACTTAGCTATCTCGGCCTCCTCGTCTGCTGTTATCTCCCTTACTACCACAGTCAGCCGGCACCTCGGTCTCTCTCGTATTCCAGATCTTCCCCTAGCATGGTATGATACCCTTTTCAGATACTGTCCCTTGCCAAGATATGCCTCAGCTACAGAAAAAAAAAAATACGGAGCTCATAAGCAGCAGTGTTATAGAAACATTATGACAAACTCAAATCAACAGAACATGAATATTTAGTTATTTACCAACAAGAAGACGGTCAGGATCGAGTCCGTGGTTGTGTGTTGCATTGGCACGAGCTGAATGTATGACCTGCACGTGTTTCATTGTAAAGCATCTAATTTACAGTCTGGAAAAGTTCTACACTCGGAAGAAGACATAATTTAGGTGCTAGTCAATTGAAGGGGAGGATGTTAAAAGGAAACCGCAGCACATTCTCAAATAATTTATTCAACATTTGTGTTCGCAGAAGATGGATGTACAATTCATAACAAAAGAATGAAGAACGCTAAAGTTTTTTAAAGATAAACTGGACACCTAGTTTACAACCGAGATAAATTAACACCCTCTCAACTTGTACTGCAGTTATCTGATAAATTCTCGGAAACTTAATTTGATTGAAGATACAGAAGAGAGATTCACCTGGTACACAGTTTTAGCAGCTCTCTTCACTGTCACTTGCAACTGCAACAACGCATCTTCAACACGCATTCCACGGACCAATGCAGCCACCAAATTTACTTTCTTAGGGCTCTGAAAGCAACTAACATGTTAAGATGGAAACAGAGGGTAAAAGATACATAAGAAAACAGAAACATCAATTGAGTCCTGACAGACTTTCCTTGTCTGCAATATCTAGATTCCCACTGATAGCTAGGCCCATATGAAAAAAAAGGTATGTAACTCTATATCAAAAGGCAACTACTCAGTTTGCACGAATGTTGTAGGCTACCATTACTTGATTTTTTATTATTTCTCAACAAGACAGTGGATACAGTTAGCTTTATCTTCAAATGTTTCAAAGAACAAATGAAAATTTCAAGTTTAATCGAAGACAGAGAAGCCCGTAAGAGGACTCATAATACCTAAATCCCCAAGAATAAAAGCATGTAGTTAAAATGCAAGAAAATTCAATATAATACAAGAATCCTTGCTCAAATTAGAATCCACAGAAATCTTCAGTTCACATATACTGCAGAATGAAGAACATCTAGCTTGCAGGGTGCATATGAACCGATATTAGAACTTTCCTGGCTCTACTTGGTATTCTTGGCAAATTATGCTAATCGGATAAAATTTCCAACCCTATTCGAAGGCAAAACTTAGTGACACCACCAATAACGAAAATTAAACCAAATTGCAAAAGCCATTTTACCAATCTAGATAAACAAATAACCAGTTCATACTGATACCACTACTCCATATGTAAACACAATTCAGAATACACCCAACTAATTCATCAGTTATTTAAACTCCAAAATAATGAGGTTCGGGATTTCTTTGATCTCAGTTTGCAATTGTTTAAAAATGGATAGAGGAGGCTCTACCTGCTTTATTCCCTTTAAAACCGCTTGAACCTTTGAAGGTTTAGAAATGGCCCTTTGAGTTTCAGTATTTCCAGTACTTGATGATGGTAAAGCTGGTATTAATGGTGAAGATATCGGAGTTCCTTCAGATGCGAGTAAGCTCCTTGAACTAGTGAATTCCTGTCAAAATGATGTCCATTTTCCCAACGAGGAAAAAGTAAATAAAGAACAAGTTGATGACATGATTATGATATTTAGAGTTGGTTGCTAACTAGCCATACGAAGATTACAAACCAAGAAGCATATGGATACAGTTGCATTGTACAACTAGGCCTCACATGTGAATATTATCAACTTAGGACTCATTCACTTCATATGACTAGGTTGATTTGCTAATTTATCCAACTTATGCTTGGTTCAAATTACAGTTTTGTGGAATAACTCATCCCTCCCAGCTATGCGTGGGATAAAATAATTCAAACACCCCCTCCGCTTCATTATTAAATTTATACTATTAAAATGTTAACTCGTTTTTGTAAAGATATTTTTAATCACTCAATTGATCATATAAAGTAAGCATGAGATTATTCACATAAGATAATCCAGCAATTCATCAAATCATAAATTTATCCTATCATACACTAATCCCGTCCAAAAAAGTAAACAAGCTCTTAAAAGATAAAGGTCATGTCATACACTAATCCCGTCCAAAAAAGTAAACGAGCTCTTAAAAGATAAAGGTCATGACTCTACCGTAAAACAAATAATATAATTGCTTTGTTTTCATAAATAGGATTTCTTATTTTCAGTAGGTGTCTACTCATGTAGAGCCACAAATATAACCATTTATATGAGTATAAGAACACATTCCTGTCATTCCAATTTTGATTGAGAAACAAAAAATAAAAATAAAAAAATTGAAGGCTTTATTTTATTAATATTAACAATTCTCTTGAAAACGATAAAACAGGTACAAATTAATTGTGTTGAAAAAATGAATTCTCTTACAGCAACTTTTAGATAAATAAGGAAGTAGGCATTGTTGGGTTACCAATTTCTGTGTCCGTAGAAACAGTGACCTTGCAATAGTAGGACATAGTGAGTTTCGAAGGCTAGTCAAGGAGGGAAGCTCGCCTGCAAAGGTTCGGTACTAAGAAATTTAACAAACTAAATAGACAACAGAAAAAACATAAATATAAGAAACAGATCCATACGCAGTAGAAGAAACTCAGAAGATTATTTTGTCAAATTTTATAAGTATAATCATGCTGCCGTTGAGTAACATAGGTGGTGTGGTGTTCATCTAGTTAAATCAATTGCCAAATTATTCATTCAACTCAAATACCAAATTACCAGATACAAGAGAAGCCTTTGCTTGACTGAAAGTACTAAATGAAGCACTGCCACTGCATTCATATCTCTTTGCAACCTGACGCACTAAGGACTGCAAATGCCGCTGCCAACCCGCCATAATTTTTGGTAAAACAGATTGTCTAGAAGCTAGACTTCCCCCACTAGCAATATCAAATTATCTACAAATTGTAATTTAGGCAAATGTAAAAAAAATAAAATCAACAATTAGGATCAAAAGCAACTAAGCAAGTACTATGAAAATATGAAATTTATTTCAACTTCCACTTTCTTCGATCTGCACTCACATTAGCACCCATGAGATGGCACCTGTGATACTCGGACTCTCCGATTTGGGCGCCAAACCCGTGTCGACACGGACACCCACCAGATCCGGCCAAAAAAATCCGGCACGGCAGGTTCTCGTCGAAACGTAGCAGCTGCGATTTTTAAGCTTTTTTCAAATGCGAACTCCGAAATTTGAGTGGCGACTGTAAACTCCGTGAAGAAGAGAAGTCGAAAAGTAGAAAAATCGAAGAGCATCCCTTCAGCAGGAGATTGAAGCTATTATTTGATTTAGGGTTAAAGAATGTGGGCTGGGCTGGTTATATTCATTGTAACGGCCCATATATTTACTTTAGGGTTACAAATTTTCCTAGGCTGAACTTTATATTAAATATTAATTGCGTTCAACTGCACCATTTTCAAAATTTACACCTCATCTCGGTTGGTCCATGGACTCAAGCTGGCCCAGCCCAACCCAATTGACAACTCTACTTGATGAACATGCAAAGAGCAAGCAGTGCATACCCCACAAGGGTATTTTGGTAATTATATCTAAAAAAAAAATCTTATCTAGAATGGAAGTTAATATATTTGTCCCTTATTTTATTGTGTAACACCTAGAATTAAAATATAATATTGTCCAACATATATAAATATTTATCATATTGCGCTTATGATATCGTGTTAACACAAAACAGGACTCGATTACACAAATTGACGATTCTAGTTGGACCATTTTTCCATTAAGAACTAGTACTAACGGATACAGGAATGACACTCGAGCTGGTGCCAATGCAATGCACAATCATGCACAATGTGGATGTGAAAATTATATGCATATCTTCATATCAATACAAACAAACAAAACATAAATGATTCGAAGAGAGAGGTACGAAAATAGCACCAAATAAGATGCAAAACAAAATGGAAGATAACGAGCATTTTACAATTTGTGCTTAGCTTACTACATCTGTGCTACGATGTCTAATAATCTCAACACCCAAGTAGTCGACTGAGCCAAGAACGGCAACGTGCGGTTTTCCCACCTGTATTCGTACAGCAGAGATCTGGGGGTACTTGTTCAACACCGTTGATGCAATCAGTTGGGCTACAGACTCAAGAAGATTATACGGGGTTCCTTCCATGATTTCTTTAACAATGCTGCAATTTGCCAGAAAAAATTATTCATGAACAAATCCAAGTCGAGAAATGCTTAATATGAAAAAGAAATGACAAAAAGCATGAGCAAGAAAGATGCATCCACCCAAAAGATTTTAAAATAAAATTCCAAAGGCGACTAAAAACAATGAAAAGAGAACTCCCAATGTATGTACATCAAACTAGGGATCATCACTCATGAGTCGTGAGAGTACCTAGTTTGTAAATAAAAAATGAACTTAAACTAATGTCACATGAAGAGAGCTTATAGCTTATGGAGGGATCCAAAAAATTCCAGTCTGTTGGCCTCATTTCCAATGTAACTAACCTTGACTGTGCACGCCCAAACTAGACAAAGCTGTGAGCATACTTCCGACTCATCACGAGCGTGTTGGCAGAATATGAAACATGACCTATTATTTATCGTTATTAACTGAGTTGAGCAGCAAGTCCCAAGTTTGGCTTATTTGGCAGTCAGCTTAACCAAGGCTGATTTATGCTTTATTGCTCTCTCATGTGTTAATATTTTCAGTTGCAACAAAAGTATGAAATCTTAAAATAGATATTCATGTCTTGAAATGTAACAACTCTGACTCTGTTCAATGACTGGATAATATCCCCTAGATGCAAGTTCTAGAACATGGAGATCTTTGCTTAATTATTAAGCTTCACAACACAAGACCAGTATATAGCAATAGATCAAATCATAGTAATACAGAAACACAATAAGTGAACTCTGTAGATAATAAAAAGGCCGGCTGCTAATGGCGTGGATTCTAATGATTGAAATGACATATATACATCAACTGCAACCGCAAAGGGAATATTAAAACCTCATTAATTTAGGGATCATTGGCTCCATTTGAGCACATGTTTGTGTGCAAGCCATGGTTCCCAGTTTAACCATCTTATATGGAATGAAAGCATCACTAGTCCTCTTATGCCTTGTTTACTTTGATGGATAAGGGTGGATTAATAAGTTATCCTATGTTTACTTTGCATGATATTAAAATGATTGATAACCCAAGGCCCGTGATAAAATGAGTTTTGAGTACCTATTTGTAGGATATGTATCCCACCTAAAGAGGTGGGATATGATTATCCATCCTCTCATCCTCTAAACTATCTATCTACCCAATAGTAAATCCTTGAAGTAAACGAGCCCTTAAAGTTATATCATCAATACGACATCTACTATTCCAACTATAAAAGGTCCGTATGCTCCTTAAATGTGAAACTATATAAGAAGCTCTTGGTTAATATGCTCTTTGCTTGTTGGTAAAAGTTGCTGCATCAATTGGTTTTCTAATCTCAAGGCCAATAAGAGATTTTGAAAGATAGTCAAATGAAAATCTGGTCTTGCTTCCTCTGTTTCACATTAAGCATGTGAACGTGTCATGTCTATTTTACAAATTATGATGTCATAAGAAATATTGAAATTATTAGAGGCTATATCTTGTGGGAGGGATTCTGGATTATGAAGTCAGCGATTTAGTAATTCATACAAGACTCTCTCATAGAACCCCAGATGAGTAATAAATTCTCTTACCTATAAAGTCAGGGTCTTTAGTTCTCAAAAATAATAAGAAATAAAGTGCAGGTCTTTGTGATAAGAAGAAACTCCTATTAGAATTAAGTGAGAGAAGACATTTTCTAAGTATATGCAATTTATTCCAAAACATGTGACCAAGGTTTGGAAAGGTTTTTCCACTAACCAACATATTAACACCTTAGTTATTTATAATGAAGTTGTACAGAAATTACAAGACATGTCTCGCTAAGTAGTGTAAAACTTCTAATTCCATAATAAACTCCGCAATCTCAATCTTAGAATTAGATATTCGGAAAACAGAAAGTTCTATTGTACCTATAAATAGCAGTATAGCTGATGGTGTCCGACAGCTGGTCAGAATTACCAGCAGGTTGGAGATCCGTCCAGGCATCTACGTCAACCAAGAATTTCTGACCCAACTTCCTTTCTTCGGGCTTCACGCCATGGAACCCGTGGAACTTTAGCCCTCTCAAAACAAGCTTGTCTCCCTTAATCGTTTTCCCATAATCAATCACTTCAGCTGCTGATGAAAGTGCAAGCCAGATGTTAGTGACTGGCAGCATAATACCAGACGACATATTAATTTGCATATACAATTCAGTTCCATATAACATCACACATGTTATATCTATTAAGATAAATCATATCACAGAATTAATAGAATGCACGTTAACGACAAAAACACAGATTTGCAGGCATTTCAACTACAGTAAACCATATGAAATGGAAAACGTCATCATACAGCACATTAAGAACAGAGATTGAAAACAAAGATAGGTGTTATTCACAAATGCACATCAGAGAATAGAGCAAGAGCACCTAATTTAGAACACATAACAGACATGAATCCAAGTCTGTGATACTCGGACTCTCCGATTTGGGCGCCACACCTGTGTCGACACGGCACGACACGAAACGGACACGCACCAGATCCGGCCAAAAAAATTCCGACACGGCAGGTTCTCGTCGGAGCGTAGCAGTTGCGATTTTAAGCTTTTTTTAAGTGCAAACTCCGAAATTCGAGTGGCGACTCTAAACTCCGTGAAGAAAAGTCGAAAAGTAGAAAATCGAAGAGCATCCCTTGAGCTGGAGATAGAAGCTATTATTTGATTTTAGGGTTAAAGAAAGTGGGCTAGGCTGGTTATATTCATTGTAACGGGCCATATTTTTACTTTACGGTTACAAATTTTCCCTAGCTGGACTTTATATTAAATATTAATTGCATTCAACTGCACGCTTTCCAAATTTTACACCAATTTTATATTAAATAATAATTATAAATTTTAAGATATTTATTTTTTAATTGATGTTATTTATTAATATTTTATCTTTAAGAAGTGTGGTTATATTTAATTATATAAAAATGCTGTCATGTTCCCGTATCAGTATCTAATTTTTGGACCATTTTCGGCCGTGTTCACGTCCTAAATTTCAGAGGTTAAGAGGTCGGATTCCTATATATATATCCGTATCAGACACCCGTACTCGAATTCGAGTAACATAGGCGGCTTGAAGCACGGTATAACTAACTAATTTAACTAGAAAATTGCTAATTTCAGCAAATCTTAAAACAAATTTTTTATATTAATAATGATTATGAAATATTGTAATGATGAAAGAATGATGCACAATAAGAAAAACTAAATCATATCCCCAGAAGTATGTGATATCACTATAATCATTAGGTGCAATGTGACTAGGATAACATCCATTTTTCAGGAAAAGAAACAGTGGAATCATAGTCAACATGCCAAGTATAGTCGGCGAAAATTTATAAAATATAAATAATATTTTTATTGATTTTTTTATATATTTGTTTAGTTTTGAAATCTTATCAAATCCAAAATTAGATAACGTATTTAAATAATAAAGATATTATTATATAATAAACATCAAGAGTCTTTGGCAACAAGTAAGTATATTTGAAGAGATATATATCAAGAGCCAATGAGATCGCAACACGTCAGTCCTAGATATTCCTACCTACAACTATAAATAAGGGCTTTTATATCAGTTGAAAATGACACCATAAATAATTTGAAGAGTTCAAGAATAAATGTAGAAACACACCCGAAATGTATAAAAATCCCGAGTTTATCATATAGTATATATATGAATTCACTAATCATTACTCTAGTAATTTTATCTCATTATTCTTAAATAGAGGCCTATAGTGTAATATTCATTTATGTGTGACCATTTTTCTTAGATCATTGTGTGATTGCACCTTAATTTCTTAATACTAAGACTAAATTTTAATTTCTCATATATTATCCTATATTGTATGATTTCACTAAAAATCGATAATTCATTACTCATTCAATCAATTTTGCCAAAAAAACCTTACTCTATATTGTATATATGAATTCACTAATCATTACTCTAGTAATTTTATTTCATTATTCTTAATTAGAGCATAGACTATATTAATTGTATGATTTCCTGAATTATTCAAAATCATACGCTCATCCAATTAATTTTTGCCAAAAGCCTTAATTTGACTAAACATTTACTCATGTAATTTCATCTCATTTTATATTAGTAAAGTCTATGTTTACGTAACTCTATATTTTCATTAAGATTTCTTCTATAAATCGAATCTCATGGTATAAGAAATCGAAACCTTACTCTATTAATTATTCTAATTTTATTGTGATTTTTGTTAAAATTTAATAAACGTTTTTTTTTGTTTTACGAGATAAGCTTTAATTTAGATTGAATTTCTTACAAGAAATAAATCAACTGTAATCATTTATTGAGCACTCCATTACAATTCTCAATATACACTTAATTGGCCAGTTTTTTCACTTTACACAACATTGAGCTGTCATTTTGAAATATTTTTGAACAAAAAAAATTGAACTAATCCCTCCATCCAACAAAAAAGAACAAGAATTTGAACATTTAAAAAAAAAACTATTGAAAAATTTGAAAGATATCCCTCAAAAATTTGAACTAATCCATCTATCTAAAAAAAGAACAAGAATTTGAAACAAATTAAAACAATTTGGAAGAATTTAATAAATAATATTTCATAATATTTATTAGTGTATAGTGTGTTATGTTTCATAAAAATATTAGATTCAATTACGATTTTCATATCATACTAAGATATATTCGAATAAAATTTTATTTCATGACACCAATTTAGATTTCATCCAATTTCACTGAATCTTACTAATTAGTAATTTCAAATAAATTTCGAAAAACCACACTCATATTTTATTTGCAAATATAGTTTAAATGTGGTTAAAGATTAATAAAATAATAATAAATTTGAAATAAACCTTTCAGATTCAATGCTCTAAGCACTCATTAAGTTTCTTACAATTTCTTTCTTGTCACTCAATCAAAATTCCCAGTGTAACCTAATTGGTTTTTTTTTTTCACTTTACAAACTCATAATTAAGATGTCATAATTATGTGCTACGCTTCGCAAAATCCTGATCGAAAAATTTGAACTAATCCCTCTCATCCTGAAATTCAAAATAAATTTTTGAACGAAATATTAGAACGAACAAATAATCTAATGAAATATTATATCAAATCCCTCACATTCTCATATTTGAATGAAAATTTAGAATTACAAAACAAGCATATATATATATTTGAATGAAAATTTAGAATTTCTGCATCTCACCCTTATTTTAACTTAGGTTTTAAAAAATAAAACATGCAATCCTTAATTAAATTTTAACGAAAAATAGAGCATATTGCTACTAATTAATCTAGTGCATACATGTTTGTTAATTGCATTACATATTTGAGTTGGTATAATACAATGCACGATTCCTCTTCTTATAAAATAATATAATACATGAAATCTTAAGTGTTGATTGTTCATTATATGCATTAATTTAAGTTGTGGGGTGTGGGAGGAGGGGTTCTCTTTATATATATGAGAGTTCTTATTATCCCCAACACATCATTTCTTCATGTCTTATACACCACCCAACTATGGAATCTAGCAAAATAGTCTTCAAAAAAGCATCAATGGGGAAGAAAAAAACACCGTACAAAAAACTTTCCACTCCAACCAATAGTGGTAGCCCAACCAAGAAGGCAACCCCTACCAAGAGCACGTCGGAATGGATTGTACCTCCCTCCCCCCGGAGTCTTGATTTGTTGTATAAAACTCTAAGAGAGGAACACAATTACTTGAAAGTGGATTAACGAGCTCCTTTCTCGTATGGTGTCATTTGCCGATGATGAGATTATGAGGGAGTTACTTCTTGAGAACTACCCTCTCACCAAGTCATATGATATCTTTTTGATGATGGAGAAGCATGGAGAAGAATAGGGCATTTCAAACCGAGTTCCTCTTATTGTCATTCCCGATTCTAGCACAAGCAACGTTTAACGTTGCTTTCTTGTTTTTTTGTTGGTTTTCTATGACCTAACCATCAATCGAACTATCGTTTTAATTTTCTCTTGATGTAATTTTTTTTGTTTCGAAGAACTATCTATCTATCAATTTGATCTCTTATATTTCAATTTACGCAAATATCATGTTATATACTTTCCAAGCAATGAGGCGGCTAATATTGTTAAAATAAACCGAAATGATTGCACAATTTTGAACTACACCTCAAACCTTAAATGCTTAATTTATAATTTTTGAGTAATAGTATATCATGAATTTGAGTATTCGAATAGAATACTATATTAAGTGATGTATTTTTTTTTAATTTAATAGTTCATAATTCCATATCTCATCCTAAAATAACTTAAATGATACATCATGAATTATAATCTAATAGAATACTAAGCTATATTAAGTCATATTTTTTATTCTTAAATTTAATACATAGTTTATAATTTCATATATTATAGAGAAGAGAGCTTATTTGATTAATTATTAACTTTGAATAACAATACAGACGTATGGCTATTTTATAGAGACATAATCACATATCTAATATAGATAAAATCAAATAAGGTAAAACCTAGATATAATAGGATAATTTAACTAAGGAGATTACAATATGAGGTGAATATGAAAAGCAAGAATATTTATAATTATCACATATCTCATTCTAAAATAAGTTATAGAGGATTAATATATGTTATCATTTCAAATTAAAATATATTCGAGTAGCCACGATTATTAATGAAGAGATAGATTATATTATGTATGGACAGATTGGTAGGCATAATTGTTGACAAATACTTTGATGAATAATATTATATACTTATATGATATATATTATCTAAATTAATATATATTGAAAACAAGCATTAATAAAAATAAAATAAAATAAAAATTCATTGATAAATTATTTTGCTGAAATTCAAACTGATTCAAGTTAATTTAGCAATACAAATTGAACTAAAAAATCCAATTACGAATCCCAAAATAAAGAATTTGATTATCGATCTTATCTTCTTCTTTTCAACGCTTTTGCACTTCTTCATTTTTGGAATTTTTAAATTAATTTCACCATTGCTCGACTCCGAATATAAATCGACACCACCACTCCAACGACTATCATATTCTTGGCATTTCGTACTCACATATTTTTCATAGGCCTCAACCGCTTTATGTTTAGTTGAAAAAGACTTGTACAAGCTTCCCCTAACACCGAGTACATATGGAGCACAATCTACCCAGTTTGAATATATCCTGGTTCGCATACCTTCAAAGACAACATAAAATTTCTGTCTTTCGTTACGTTTCATTTCCATATTGTTGCGGTGGAGAGGTTCTACCAAGAACTATTTAAAGATCGGTAATGAAGATATATGTTAACAAAATGAAAATAGTGAAGAGTGAAGATGAATGAGAATATATAATACTTAACCCTATTTGAAGATCGGAAATAAAGATATATTTTGATGAAGAGTGAGATATATGTTAACAAAATGGAAATAGTGAAGATTAAAGATGAAAGAGATAATGAATAATTAACCCTATTTTTATTGGAAATAACAAAATAATTATTAATGTTGAGAGAGAGAAATTCGAATTTTGAATTTTGAATCTGTTATTTTCATTGTCTCACTAGATTAAGAAGGAAAGAATAATAAGATAAAATACAATATAGCACTAATTACTATTATTATTTAATAAAGCAATAAAGTGGGCACTTACTAATTTACTATCATGTGGTCAGGCCACATTATGGCCTTTTAGAATTACCGAAAGAAAAAAGCCAATCAACGTATCACATGTTTATAAAAAAAGAAATGGATAATGTCATAGAATTATAAGTTTATGTGATCTTCTCAGTATCTATTTCTTCCGCCCACCAAGTTGAATTGGTTCTTAAAATTTGAAAACATGCGGTTTCTTCCCCCATCAAATCTCTCTCCAAAACCCTTCTTAAACAGCTATAAATCGTCTTCTATTAATTTGAATGTAACTTTTTTTTTTCAAATCAAGAAAACAAACACTGGGAAAGAATTCGGAAGCGGCGGCTCATGGGGAGGAGCACAACGGCAAAGACGTTGCGATTATGATTTGTCGGTGAAATTGTATACGCTTCGCAAGAGTATGTAGAGTTGAGTTGTAAATGATATAGGCTTCAACTTTTATATAGATTATGAACAATGGAGAATTACCATTCCGATGAACTTTTGAGTTCGATGTAAAGAACTATGTATAGAAGCGGAGTGAGTTTGTTTTTTCATTTCTTTTTCAAATTTTGAAACGGAAAATTCTAATAAGGCCTGAATGTTAAGAGTCCGTTATAAATTAAAATTTTGAAATAATGGTTGAATTTGAAGATTTTTTTTTTCAAATCTTGAAATTGAAAATTTCTAATAAATATCAATGCCTTAATTAATTAAATTTAAATTTTGGAATGATAGTTGAATTTGAAGAGTTTATGAAAATAATTATATCTAGAAAATATAAAATTGTAGAAATGATGAAAATGAGCAGGATTTCAAAAATAATAAAAAACTAGTCGTTAAACAATGGAGAATTTAAAAAAAATGTGGATTTTGAAAAGAAAAAAACAGTGGATAATTTCGAAAAAAAAAAGATGTGGATTTGAAAAAAAGAAAAGGACATGAAAATGAGAGGATGAATGCTTTCAGGCACGCCTAAACAACCATCGGGCCAAAGACAAATATTAAGATAATTTGGCAAGGAATTATTTTTAACATCAAATGTTTCTGATATTTTTATTTACCATTTTGCTCTAGTAATTTTACCTTAATATATGTATGCATATAATCTAATAAAGAGACATCAAGATCTTCCTTAGGCACTTTTAGAGACATCAAGATCTTCCTTAGGCACTTGTGAAAAAAGAGCTTTTTTTAGCATCCTTAAAGATTAATTTACATATCTTTTTATTTTTTATTTTTTATTTTTGAGAGAGGAGAGACCTGTTCTTATTTAATCCGATAATTTTTTCTTTCACATAATAAAATTGTATGACTTGGGTAATGGATTCAACCTTGTATGTATATAGAATACCGAAATGGTGTTATTTGGGGTTGGCCTAGTAGTAGAGTGATGTAAATTTAAGACTCAGGTCTCGAAATTCAAATATCACCAATACCGTTAAATGTAAGTCTGTCACAAATAATTTTTCAAATGTGATTTATCTCTTCTGATTTTTTACATGACAAAAAAAAAGAGATACATTCCTATGAGATTGTCTAACCGATCTCTTATAATAGACACATCTTATTTGACAGAGGAAGTGATCCCCTTTCCTCTTTTTTCATTTTTTTTTTTCTTTTTCAGTGGTTCCTCTACCCCTTGCCCTCCTTCCCCTTTTCTTCTTCCTTTTAGTTTTTTTTTGCACTTTTTAATTTCTTCATTTTTTTTTATTTCTTATAAATATATATTTAATTTTTTTTATTCGACATTTCACGCAATGCACTCACCTGACCCTAACGCGTGGGCTTGTGCAATGATTTCAATAATTAATTTTTTAAAATAACAAATACCCTAGAATAGAATTAGTGATCCTAAAATAATTTGAATTAATTTAATTTTTTCTACCTGGGTGCACTGCGCTCTTTTTGAAATAAATATATACCTTAAAATTTAATTGAATTAAATTAAAATTTTGAATTAATTTGATCTTTTTATCATGTCTCTCGTGTAGTGCTCTCACCCAACGCCAACACATGCTTGTGCACTGTACTAGATAATTAATATTTTTGTCAGACGGTCTGATACAAATTTTTATATAAAAAATAAAATATATATCCAAATGACAGATGGCAAATATTAATGTGTCGGCATCAACATGATTTGTTAATTAATGTCATCGGGCCAAATTGTCTCGTGGATACTCCCAAAATCCATCCAAATCCGAGTCAATCATTAAAACCATAATTCTTTATTTGATGGGAGAATGTCCTAGAACCAACCAAAACCTCAAAAATGTCATGACCTTCTTACATCTATTTGCATTATAAATATCAACAAATTCACTCAACTTTGAATCACCACTACAGATTCATCATGAAAAGCAACGCAATGTTCTTCCTCAAACACAAATCATGCCCGTTTGTGATTCCTGTTCGTGGAGGAGTCAAGCGACGAATCTTTTCTGCACTTTTTCGAATATTCCGGTGGAACTCACCGCGCTCTTAACTGCTTCTTTCTTTATGTTTTTGTCTTTTCTAGTTGTGATGAGCTAAGCCGGAACGATCGATGTCAATTTGCTCGATTCATTTAGCCAAAGAGGAGACTCCTGTACATAAGTCTGACGGTAAAAAAAAAAAATGACAAGCGTGTGGGGTACAAGCGCCTGTACTATTTTTTTTTATTATTTTTTTGATTTTTTCCTTTTTTTTTTTTTCAGTTTTTTTTGTGTTCCCCCAAATTATATACCCTAAAATACAATTAGTGAACCTTAAAATTTAAAATAAACCCGTAAAAAACCCTCAAAAATACAAAATAAACCTCTAAAAATACCCTCAAAAAACCCTAAAAACACAAAATAAACTCCTAAAACACCCCCAAAAAACTTTAAAAAACATAAAATAAACCCCTAAAAACACCCCCTAAAAATCATAAAAAACACAAAATAAACCCCTAAAACACCCCCAAAAAACAGAAAATAAACCCAAAAAAACCCTAAAAAACACGAAATGGTACTATGGGTGGCATTTTTTTTTGGACGGGTCGGAGCGGGTCCGTCTGATGGGCCGACCCATGCACCTTATGCACAGGAGTTTTGGCGCTAGCCAAATGACGTCGTTTTCCTGGATACAGATTCATTTTACTAGACTAGATATTTGAAAGTTTGTATTGTCATTACTATATTACTTGAAAGAGTAGTGTTATAATTACAACTAATATTTTTTCTGTACGATAAACGAAATTGTTTTATACTTTTAGAGTTTATGAATAGTTGATATATAAGTTGTTATACAGTATAATGTTATATAATCATTATAATGTTATCAAATGATACTATATATATACAACATTATATTTGTAATTTTTCAAAGTATAATTATAAGCACATTTAGCATCTATATATATATATATATAGACAAAGTCGTCATCTACTGTTCATTTATCGCTCAAAACTATCAAATCAGCCACACTAACATACATCTATTAGAAAATTCTAATTATAAGTTAATATTCCTTTTTATTTTTTACTAATTACAAGGCAGCAGTAAATGCAAAAGGAAAATCTACAAGTAGATTTTTTTTTCTTTTTCCTTTTATTCTAGCTGCATTGAAGTTGCAATAGACAATATTATAATAATTTTATTGTCGTTCTTTGTTTTCGAGATGTATATATATAATATAGCTGTTAGAATATTTCCATACTATTTACCATTCTTAAAAGCTTTAGGGCACCTCCAACGGAGGTTTTCTTCAAGATAGATGATTAGGTGGATGGAGGTATATGGATTGAGAAGAGGCAGATGTTTACCGATAGAAAAATGGAGATAGATTCGGTTCTGGCTAAATAGACATTGAATTATGCGAGTGGGTGTGACAGTGGGTGAAGGATACGAACGCTTGGGGAGAGGCGTGCATTGAATGCACGCGTTGGGAGGGGCCCATGCATGAGCTGTCCCCCATCACCCATTTTCCTTCCTTTTCTGTTTTTTTCCCTTCTACTACTTGTCAGTGAAATTGAGAAGCAACCAATAATTATACTATTCATTTTCTCATTTGTATTTAATGTACATAGTGTATGAATTTATTTAACCCTATTATATATATATATATATATATATATATATTAACGCCTATGCATATATAGATATATGTATATATAATTGATAGTTAGTTCTTTTTGCAGACATATATATTTTAATTATTGCTCAATTTTTTTTAATTATTACTCAATTCAAACGCCTATTTAAAATTTTCCTATATAGAGTTGAAATAAATATTATTATTTTTTATTTTTTACTATATATATATATATATATATATATATATATATATTAACGCCCATGCATATATAGATATATGTATATATAATTGATAGTTAGTTCTTTTTGCAGACATATATATTTTAATTATTGCTCAATTTTTTTTTTAATTATTGCTCAATTCAAACGCCTATTTAAAATTTTCCTATATAGAGTTTAAATAAACAGTATTATTTTTTATTCTTTTAGGAAGAATTCACTATAAGTAGAAGCTACTCACTTTATTTTATTATATCAAGTTCACAATTTTCTGCAACACAACTTCTCAAATCTTTCACTTCTCATACCATTTTTTATAAAATCAATAATTTTTTTCCATTGAAATGGAACCTGATCCAAACACCAATTTCTTCAATTCTTCTACCTTCCAAGCAAATTCATCTTCTCAAATGTCCAATATCCGTCCCAACAATCCTTACCCAAATTGGTCCCAAATTCAAAATTTCCCCCCAGACTTAAATTTGAATTCCTTTTCTAAAATATCTAATATCCGTCCTAACAATCCTCACCCAAATTGGTCAGAAACTCAAAATGTTCCTCCCTACTTCAATTTGAATTCATTTTCTGAAAGAGCCAATATTCGTCCCAACTATCATTCCCCAAATTGGTCACAAACTCAAAACTTTTCATTTGATCCTATGTCTGGATCCGGAGCTGCTTATTTTCAAGGGTTTCCTCCTTATGGATATTATCCTCACGGATTTAATCCTCAAGGATTTTCGACACAAGCTTTAAACACCTCAAGGTGGAACAACACAGATGGAACGAGCACTGACAAAGATGACGGTATGCCATCTTCTGGAAAAATGTCTTCTTCCCAACAATATTGTTCTCCACAAGGGCTCGATAGCATCAGATTCAGCTTAGATGAAGACACCGATGATCAAGTCAACCCTGCAAGACTCAAGAAGTTGGGTTACTCTTCTGCAGAAAATGAGCATCTTGTAAAATATTGGATCGATGTCAGCATTGACTCTATAGTTGGCATTGATCAAAAGTTGGATCAAATGTGGATGAGGATTGCTGAATGCTACAACAAAAATCGTCCAGCTAGCACAACGGTTAGACATTTGAATACCATGAAATCACATTTCTACACACTTCAGAAGCAAACAAGATAGTTTTGTGATTGCTACAATAAGATTGCTAAAGAGTGGGGAAGCGGCAAAAATGACAGTGATATAATTCAAATGGCACAAGAAGAATACAAGGAGCATCACAACAAATTTGGTTATAAGCATATTGGAGTGTGGTTACTTCTACGTGAGTGTCCCAAATTCGCAAATGTAGATGTTGATGTCCACAGTAAGAAAAAGACCAAGATTTCCGAGTCCGGAGCATATACATCTTCAAGTGCTAATTGATGAGTGCTTAAATTACACTCATTTGGACTCATTTTTAGTGCTTTTGCACTTAGTTATATTGTACATATTTTGTGAATATTGTTTATTTTTGTTAAATCTTTTGTTTAATTAAATGTGGCCAATATAGGGAATTTTTGGGATCTAAAGAGCAAAAACAAAGTCAAATTGATAAAGGGATCAACAAGGAATACACAAGGCATGGAAAATTGAAGAAACAAGAAAGAAAATGACCAACACTTGAAGACGCGACCCCCAAACGCGACTTCAGGGGGTCGCGCTTCAAACCCATTGCAAAACGCGAAGAACAAACGCGACCTTGGGGGGTCGCGCCTCGGCCTTCAGGCGAAACGCGACCCAGAGCCCGTGTTGCAGAGCCTTCAGAGAGCTGAATTCCTTTGGGCGAAACGCGGGTGTTAAACGCGAGTTACTGGGGTCGCGCCTCGGCCTTCAGCCGAAATGCGACCCAAATGCCGTGTTGCAGAGTCTTCAGAGACCTGATTTTCTTTGTTCAAAACTCGACCCTCAAACGCGAGTTCCTGGGGTCGAGTTTCGCACAGACGAAAATAAAAAGTGACTTTTGGCATTCAATTATTGGTCCATTCATTTATATATCATTTGGGCATTTCAAAAAAAAAGAAAAAGAAAAAGAAAGGAACCCTAGGAACGAAAATCACTTGGAGAAATAGCAAGAGAAGGGATTTTTGAAGATCAAGAGGAAGATTGAAGATTCAACCATCCACTTGGAATCCAAGCCATAGGATTGAAGAAGGAGGACTCTACATTGGATTCTATCACCTCTTCTCTCTTCTTTGATTTGTATTTAGAATGGGTTATTGTTCTTCATTTTGTAATCTTGATTTTATTGTGAATATGGTTGGTTAGAGCCTTAGGGCTCTAGGATGTGGTGAAACAATGTGAATATTGATCCTTGGTTTGGGATGTATATATATGTGTTGTTGCTTTGTCAAGGTTTTGATCTATGCTAGGGCTTGAATGATGTTGTTTGGTTGGCCATCTCACTAACATCACATGTATGAATCACTTGCATCTAGTCAATCCCGTGATCATAAGCATGCCTAGATCAAATCTACATATTTATCTTCTTAGTCGAATGTCATTATGTGGAAGGAAATGTGACCTTTAGATCCTTTTGTAGGTGCGACCTTAGAATGCGTTAGAGATAGCCATCTTTGTCGCATTCGCAATTTAAGAGATATTTGAGAGATGCTCTTATTATATTTGTTGTCTTCTTATCTATTAACTTTGCAGCAATGTATGTGTAATCCCACATTGTAGGTCAACATGAGTATTGTGTAACCATGTCCTAGAGTTTCGCCTTATTTGTCATCTTCAAAGCTCTCACTCGTTTGGTATTGCCTCCTGAGTGCGAAATATTTTGATAATTTTATGTGTTTATACTTTTATGTCTTTTGTTCTTATTCGACAGTTTGATTTAGTAAAATACTGTAGCGCCCCGATCCCGAAAGACCATGGAAATGGACGCCATGGGGGTGGGAATTAAGAAGCGGGAAAGAAATGGGGTAATTTCATTAACAACGGGATGATAATCCAAAAATGATTAATGTTTGGAATAAAATTTAACAATCGAGTATGCCAAAGATAGGTTATGTCTTCTGGAAAATTAGACAGCATAACCTCTGTAACTAGAGCGAATCCCCATTTATAACGGTTTATAAGAGAAGAATGGAAGTTGTAACAATTCAATAAGCCCTTTCATAGGCCAAACGGAAATAAATAACCAGATACCAACAATCAATAGACCCATTCATAGGTCGACAAAAGAAATAGACACTAATATGCTGAACAAATGAAGCCCTTCCATAAGCCAAAATGAATGATCAAATAGACATAACGAAAGACGGGCTTCCTCCCTTTGGAATAATTATGTAGCTAAGCATATGATACATGTTAACTAGGAAGTCAACAAATGTTCAGAATCAGAGAAGCAGTATCATATCAACAAAATACCAAGATCAAAGTTCTTAGCATTTAGCAAAAGAATACCATAAGTGCAAAAGCTCAATTCTTAACAGAATACTAACAAAAAGAGACAACGAAAAAATATGTAAATCATAATAGCCCATATCTCAGCCTCGTCACCTCCACGCTCCAGCCTACTGACCTGAAAATGTTTGAAAAGATTTGGGCTGAGTACTAATGCACTCAGTGGGGAAGTTCTCACAATTTAAGCTATGCAAATCATTTTGTAAAAGTAATCTATCTGTGTCCATGCAGGTAGTGAAGCTTAGGAGGTTTAAAAGTTGGAAGCAACCTAAGTTCACCAAAATATTTTATCGTGAAGCGCTTAAGAGTATAACCCGTCACTGCCCGCAATCCAAACTACATCACCAGCGCATAACGTTGAGTATGACCATAGTATACCCAAAGAGTATAACCAATAAGTGTTTCATTTTTGTCCCACCGACAAGGAGTAGGGCAGGACAAATAATGCATGCATACTGTAGCTACTCACATTGACACAGCGCTGGTTTATGAGACTCCGACAACATACAATAGCATGTAAATATTTAACACAGATAGTCACATATGCAATTTTAGCAAAGCAGAGCTTAATAACTCGAAAGATACAATTTGCAAAGATAGTATAGTATAACCCACCTTTCTCGGGATTCTGAAAAGCTAACTTCTGAAGAATCAACCCTGATACTCTTTCTCTAGCTCAGCTGGTACTACAGAAGGTAAACTTCAACTCAGGATAATCGCTATATTTTCGGGAATTAATCTACTATAAACGGAACTATTATTAATTCTATTCTATTCTAAAATAGATTGCGCGACTCTAGAGACCTTGAATAATTTCGACAAAGAAGGAAATAAATTCCAAAACGTTATTCTTGCTTTACTGAGATCAACTGATTTGACAGAGGTCTCTTTCCAAAACTTGTCATTTATCCAAAGTTTACCAGATCTATGCCACGACACTTTTCAACCGCTCGGAAATTATGAAAATATTCAGGGAAGATACTATGCATGCCAAGAGTAAAGAATGAGAAATTTAGAATTTTTCGATAACACATGCTCTCGGAAATAAAATAACTGCTTATATTAAATAGTCGATATTATTAAAAACTCATCCGAAAATTACGAAATTCGACGGGAGCATAGGAAATATTATTTCGAGCAACTTTCGAGAAGAAACTTTTTCGATTTGACGACCCAAAATGGGTGAAACGGGAGTTTCGGTAAGAATATTCACAGATTTTAGCTGAAAATGTATCGGTCTCGATCGAGCTCGATACTCGTTGGAGTTTTTCTCAAAAGTACAATTTTTGATAGTGCAGAAAATAAGGAATTTAATGGTGTAATCAGATCAAAGATCGGACGGCTAGAACATAAATTCGAACTGGACAGATTTATAATATAATATTCGGATCCGGATTTCAAACGACGAGAAATCAAAAATCTATTCCGGTTAACTACAAGATCCAAATGATCAAAGACTATTTATAAAAAGAAGATTTCTAATACGACTATTCAGGAAGAGTAGATCTGAGATTTACATAAAATGAAAATGGGAAAAAATACCGAAAACTCACAACATCAAAAATCAGAATCGGTAGAATTAAAGATAATCGAAATATAAGCATATTTAGAACTTGAAATTTCTAAATTCATCGGTCCGAATGACCAGAATCGGAGAAAGTACCTTCTCCGAGGAATTTGCGGCGGTCACGATGATTTTCCATCATAATCATCCTTCGTGTCATCATTTCAATAATGTATTCGTGATCTACGCATTGACACCTTCAAAATGACTATTTCAGAATTGAAATAGGAAACTAGAGTCGTACATTCTCTGGAAGCTGCTCGGCGTTTCGATTTTGAAAATGAATGAAAAATGAAACCTTAAGCTTCTCTTTATAGAGGAAAAATAAATAGGATAATAACGAATAAAAGAAAGAGGATAATGATGGAAAAAGAATAGGATAATTAAGAATAAGATAATCTTTTGAAAAAGAAATTGGATAATGACGAATGTGCCTTTTTCTATTAAATTTATTATTTTCCAACTTAAAGTTGTGCCAAGAGTTCATTTGAACTCGAAATTTGAAATTTCAAAGGTTGGCATGATTCTTGAAACATTTTCTATCAACCCGAGAAAAATATCATAACATATTTTTAAGGCAATTTTTGACCAAATTAGATTTAACAGATTTCCCTGGCTGCGATTTTCCTTTATTTGAATCATTTAAGAACCCAACTTATTTTCTAAATTACCACAGGGTAACATAAGTTGAATTAAAACCTTCTAAAATATTTCGGGGTATTACAAATACACCCTCTCTTTATCAGTCGTCTAGATATTTCACTCATCTTCCGTTGTGGTAATTGCATCGTCTAATTTCTATTCCATTTCCCTGTGGATCGATCTCGTATCACCATATCTACAATCACATGCTTGTACACTTGTAGGCATTGACACGAGTTATAAATATTGAAATAAATCACAGTAGGTTTTAAGGTAAACTGAGCCTCTGTCAAGTTTTTGGCGCCGTTGCCGGGGAAACGGAATTTATTTGATAACTGCAATATTGTGATAAAGATTGAGTGGATTACTTTAGACATTTTTACTTGTTATTGTGAAGAGTTGTGTTTGATTTGTTTGTCCTTTTTGATAGGAAGTGTATGCACACTCGTTCTCAAGGAGAACCACCTATTGCATTGGACTTAGAGATTGAAGCAACGGTTCACCACAACAACGCACGTAGACGAAGAAAAATGGCGGATTTACCTCCACACGTTCAAGACCCAATGATTGCTCAAATGCAAAGGCAATTGGAGGTGATGCAAGAGCAATTGAGGGCCCAAGAGGAGGTTCACAATAGAAATGTGGAGGCACCAATCCGGAATCTTTTCCAACCTGTTGTTGATCAAGGAGTGGCCAATGGACCACCCATTCAAGCCAACACCTTTGAATTTAAGACCTCTCTCATACTAATGATCCAACAGAACCAATTCCGAGGGGCGCCAATGGATGATCCCTATGAGCATATCCGAAAATTTCTCAATGTGAGTGGGACAATGAAGATGAATGGAGTCCCGGATTATGCAATCCGCATCCGACTCTTTCCATTTTCATTAATCGACAAGGCGGAAACATGGTGGTTAAGTCATGCTCAATGAACATTTCAAACTTGGGATCAATTGGTGACCAAGTTCCTACACAAGTTTTTCCCACCCGGAAAAACTCTCAAATTGAAAGGAGAGATCACCGTGTTCAAACAATGGGATGAAGAAAGCCTATATGAGGCATGGGAGCGCTTTAGGGAGATGCTAAGGAAGTGCCCCGGACATGGTTTTGGAACCGATTATCAAGTTTGTATTTTCTATGGAGGAAGCAAAGACGAAGTAAGAACACTCATGGATGCGGCCGCGGGTGGATCATTGTTGGCAAGAGGGCCGGAAGAAGCCTTAAGAATAATTGAAGAAATGGCCTCAAATTCTTTTCAATGGCCGGCCACAAGAGAGGGAGTCCAAATTCTAAAGAAGGTGGCTTCCGCTTCAAGTTCGGATGCACTCGGGCTTGTGGTGGCTCAAATGGCAACCTTGAATTCAAAAATTGAGGCCTTTACAAATCCAAAGGCCGAGACATCTCAAAGCCAATTTGAGGATGTCAACTATGTGAACCAACAAGGAGGCTTCTCAAATCAGCCAAGGCAATTCAATCAGGGGTACAAACCTCAATACGGAGGCCAATATGGAGGAAATTCGGGTTATCAAAATAAAGCTCAACACTCGAATTTCTTCTATGGTAATCCGAACAATGCTATCCAGCCACCTCCGGGTTTCTCAGTCACGAATGGTGTTATTGATGAGGAGAAGAAGCCAAAGATGGATGAACTTCTAATGACATTCATGGGAAAGACGGAAAGTTACATGAAAGACTCTCAAGCACGAATTGGGAAGTTGGAAAATACCGTCGGAGCAATTGGCAACCAAGTTAACACTTTGGAGAAGCAAATGGGACAATTTGCAACCATCTTGGGAAGCCAACATCAACAAGGCAAGTTCCCAAGTAATACCACTGTGAATCCGAAGGATCAATGCAAGGCAATTACCTTGAGGAGTGGAACCGCTTATGATGGCCCCGAGATGCCGGATGATGAGGAAAGCAGAGGAAAGGTTGATGAGCAACCAAGTGAGAAGAAGAAAGAGGAGGGACCGAGTCAAGAGGACTTAAATCCCAAATTGAAGAAACATGATGCTCTTGAAAAAGGGAAAGAGAAAGAGGAACCAAAAAGGGTGATGCCGGAAGAATACAAAGTGCCCATACCCTACCCACAAAGACTCCAAAAGGTGAAGAGTGACGAGCAATTCTCTCGATTCCTCGACATCTTTAGGAAGGTACAGATCAACATCCCTCTTATTGAAGCACTTCAACAAATGCCCAATTATGCAAAATTCTTGAAGGATGCGATTTCCAAAAAGAGGAAATGGGGGGAGTATGAGACGGTTAATTTGACTGAGAATTGTAGTGCTTTATTGCAAAGAAAGTTGCCCGCAAAGATGAAAGATCCGGGAAGCTTTAAACATTTCGGTTACTATTGGAGAAAATCCGTTGGTAAGGCTTTGTGTGATCTTGGGGCGAGTATCAATTTGATGCCCCTCTCGTTCTTTAAAAAGTTGAATATGGGGGAGATCAAGCCTACCACCATTTGTCTCCAAATGGCCGACCGCTCCTTGACATATCCTTGACATACCCAAAGGGAGTGGTGGAAGATGTGCTAGTAAAGGTCAACAACTTCATTTTCCCGGTAGACTTCGTGGTTCTTGATATGGAAGAAGACAAGGAAGTTCCGCTCATCTTAGGGTGACCGTTTTTGTACACGGGTAAGGCCTTGATAGATGTGGCAAAGGGAGAACTTACCTTGAGAGTGAATGAGGAGAGAATCACATTCTCCCTCCAAAAAGCAATGCAACATCCCGCAGAAGAGGCAAAGAATATCGAGGAGTGCAAGGTGCTCCAATTGGTGGACGAATGCATAAAGGAGGAAGAGTTGAGGAACCTAAATGATCCTCTTGAGATTTGCATTTCTAACTCTATCTTTAATTCCTTTTCCAATGATGATTTTGGTTTATGTGATTCCGTTTCTATGATGAATTCATTTCAGGAATCCTACTTGAGGAAGCCAAAGTTCTTGCCATTGAGAGACGAGGACCAAACATCAAAGAAAGAGGCCGAGTTGAAAGCAAAAGAAGAAATGGAGTTGAAACCCCTACCTACGCATTTGAGGTATGCTTACCTAGATGAAGCCAAACAAAAACCGGTAATAGTTTCTTCCCTCTTATCCGATGAACAATGCGATAAATTATTAAGGGTGTTGAGAAAATATCAAAGCACCATTGGATGGTCCATTTCCGACCTTAAAGGCATTAACTCTTCTATTTGCATGCATAAAATTTTGCTTGAGGAAGACTACAAGCCTAAGGTGCAAAACCAAAGAAGGCTCAACCCTATTATGCAAGAAATTGTTAGGAAAGAGGTCTTGAAATTGCTTGATGCCGGTATCATATTTGCTATTTCAGATAGTGAGTGGGTGAGTCCTACTCAAGTTGTTGCTAAAAAAGGGGGGATGACATTGATAGAGAATGAGAACAAAGAAATGATTGCTACTAGGGTAGTAACCGGTTGGAGAATGTGTATAGATTATAGGGCTCTAAATGCATATACTAGGAAAGATCATTTTCCTTTGCCTTTCATTGATCAAATGCTAGATTGGTTGGCGGGTCATGAATTCTATTGTTTTCTCGATGGTTACTCGGGATACAATCAAATCATGATTGCTCCCGAGGACCAAGAAAAGACCGCTTTTACTTGTTCCTATGGCATATTTGCATATAGATGGATGTCTTTCGGGTTGTGTAATGCACCCGCAACCTTTCAAAGGTGCATGATGTCCATCTTTCATGGATTAATTGAAAACATAATGGAAGTGTTCATGGATGATTTTTCTGTATTTGGTGATTCATTCGATATATGCCTTGATAATTTAACACAAGTTCTGCAGAGATGTGAGGATACTAATCTAGTGCTCAATTGGGAGAAATGCCACTTCATGGTGAGAGATGGCATTGTTCTAGGATACAAGGTGTCCGGTGAAGGTCTAGAGGTGGACCGGGCCAAGATAGTGGCCATTGAAAAGCTACCTCCACCAACAAATGAAAAGGGAGTTAGAAGCTTCTTGGGACACGCCGGGTTCTATAGGCGCTTTATAAAAGATTTTTCCAAAGTTTCTAAACCTCTTTGTCGCCTACTTGAAAAAGCCGTTGAATTTGATTTTGATTCTAATTGTTTGCAGGCTTTTGAGACGTTGAAGAAGGCCCTAATCACGGCACCCGTGCTTATCACACCCGATTGGAGTGAGTCTTTTGAAGTGATGTGTGATGCAAGCGAGATAGCGGTAGGAGCCACTCTTGGCCAAAAGAGGGACAAACTCTTCCGAGTCATCTACTATGGGAGTAGAACTTTGGATCCCGCGCAAGTCAACTACACCACCACGTAAAGAGAACTCTTGGCGGTCGTCTATGCATTCGACAAGTTTAGGCCCTATCTCATTGGGGCTCGAACAATTGTGCACACCGACCACACCGCTTTGAGGCATCTTTTTGCCAAGAAGGATGCAAAGCCAAGGCTTATCCGATGGATTCTTCTACTCCAAGAGTTCGATGTGGAGATCAAAGATAGAAAAGGATATGAGAATGTGGTGGCGGATCACTTATCTCGGTTAGACCATATGAAAGGAGAAGAGGAGACTAAGAGGCCAATCAACGAAAGCTTTCCTGATGAGAGAATCATGTCAGCATCGACAAAAGTTCCATGGTTTGCGGATATTGTCAACTTTCTAGTTGCCAAGGTGAAACCCGTAGAGATGGAGAACTACCAATGAAAAAGTTTTTCCATGATCTCAAATTCTATATATGGGAGGAGCCTTATCTTTTTAAGAGGTGTGCCGATTCCATCCTTCGAAGATGTATACCGGAGGAAGAATGGATTGAAATAATAAAGGCATGTCACGATTCTCCTTGTGGAGGCCATTTTGCTTCCAATAAAACCGCTAGGAAGATTTTACAAAGCGGGTTCTATTGGCCCTCCATTTTTAGAAGTTGTGAAGAGTTTGTGAAGACATGTGAACGATGCCAAAAGATGGGCTCGATTTCGAAGAAGGATGAGATGCCGATGAGTGCAATTATTGAAGTAGAGTTGTTTGATGTTTGGGGGATTGACTTCATGGGGCCGTTTGTGATATCCGAAGGAAATCTCTACATACTCTTGGCGGTTGATTATCTCTCACGATGGATTGAAGCAATCCCAACAAAGACTAATGATTCGAAGATTGTGCTAAAATTCCTTTAAAGGAATATTTTGACAAGATTTGGGGCTCCAAGAGCCTTGATTAGTGATGGAGGAACTCACTTTTGCAATAAGTGGATGACGAGCCTCCTAGCACGACATGGCGTAAAGCCCAAAGTGACAACTCCCTACCACCCACAAGTCAATGGGCAAGCCGAGCTTGCAAATAGAGAGGTTAAACAAGTCCTCCAAAAGGTGGTGAAGACAAACGGGAAAGATTGGGCAAGCCATCTCGATGAAGCACTATGGGCCTATCGAACGGCCTACAAGACTCCATTGGGCATGTCTCCCTATCAAATGGTGTTTGGTAAGTCATGTCACCTTCCGATTGAGCTCACGCACAAGGCATATTGGGCCACCAAGAAGCTCAATCTCGACTTTGAGATGTCGGGAAAGGAAAGAATTTTTCATTTGAATGAAATCGATGAATTTAGGCTTGAGGCCTTCGAGAATTCTTCCATCTACAAGATGAGGACAAAACTTTATCATGATGAGTTCCTAAGAAAGAAAGAACTTGCGCCCGGTGATGCCGTGTTGCTTTTCAACTCTAGATTGAGGTTGTTCCCCGAAAAACTCAAAACAAAATGGGGAGGTCCATACTTCATCTCAAAGATCTTCGAAAATGGAGCAGTGGAGCTGCAAGCCAAGGATGGGAGCCTATTTGTTGTCAATGGGCAATGAGTGAAAAAAATTTACAATGCGGAGGAGCAAGCTGGAGTGTTTGTCCTCCATTTGACAAATCTTTGAAGACCCGTATCCCGTCGAGCTCACGACGATAAATCAAGTGCTAATTGGGAGGCAACCCAATGGTTTTCAAAGTTTTTATTGTTTTATGTCAATTTTATCTATGTTTCTCTTTGTTTCAATTGCCTAGTTAAAAAAAAAAATAGTTAATTGCCTATGTCAGCTTAATTAGGTTGCATCTTCTGTTTTGATGAAGTAATTTATGATTTTGTAGTAGAATGTTGTAGGAAATGGTGTTCGAAGTTTGGGAATGTACATAGTTTGAAGAAGGAGCCCATAAATGCTAAAAAAATCCAAAAATACTGAGAACGCGAGTGCGCAACGCGAGTTTCTCGGTCGCATTTTGACCCACAGCTAAAACGCGAGCACAGAACGCGACTATCTATGGTCGCGTTTCTCACCAAGGGCAGAACGCGACTCCAAAACGCGACAGAAATCTCGTGTCGCAGACGTTTCAGAGAATGAAAATTGTGAAGGAAACACGCGACCACGAAGCGCGACTTTCAGGGGTCGCGTTTCCAAGCAAGGCACGGGCGCGACTGTAAAGCGCGACCCTGGTCGTGTTTCGCCGAAATACAGATGGGTTTTTATATCTTTTTCTCTCACTTTACCTTCATTTTTTTTACACCTGTTTTTACTCTCACACTCACTCACTCGAGCACACACACGAAATTTCATCCTCTTCCATCAAGATTCAAGGTAATTTCTCAACTCTTTCATCAATGTACATATATTGTCTCTATGTATATGTTGTTACTAGAATCTACAAGTTCTTATACATGTGAAATTAGGGGATTTTTCATAGTTTGTGCCCTAGGCTTGAAATGAACGAAATTGCCATTAATTCTCCTTGATGTATGAGTTCAATGGATGAAGAATGGAATAGAAAGCATGGGTTTAATCTAGGTTGTGATAATTTGTTGAAATTTTGGTAGAATTTGTTGGATGTGGGTGAAATTGGGTTGAAGTCCCCATGAAATTGGGCAAAAGCATGATGAATCATATTTTTTCTATCATTTGCTTGGTTTTGGTTTAATTCTTGCTCAAGATGAGACAATGTGCTTGATAGTTGAACTTTGGGTTATTCCTACCTCAATGCAAAATATTTGGAATGATAATGAATGAATTGTTGAGCCTTGATTATGCAACCAAGGTGCACTTTGTTTATTTATTGCATAATTTGGGTTCATTGATGAAGTCTTGTTGCTCATTTTCATCTAGATATATTTCTAAGCACAATTCATGGTAATGAGATTTTGTTGTGAAACATGCTAGGTGAATGAGGGGTCTCTTGTGATTTGATTTTGTCATATGCTTTTGGAGACCCTCTTGCAAAAAGTTTGTAACTATTTGACTTGTGTTTGAGTGGAATTGAGTGAATGTTTAGCATGTTCAATCACTCGGAACAAGCTTTGTTTTATCCTTATCCAATTGAACGGACTTGTGTATTTGATTTTGTCATATTCGTTTAGGTCCTTTCAATTGTAATAATGGTAACAAAGATGTTTCTTTAGAGACATTTTTATCTTGCATTTTGATTTTGATATCGTTAAAATTGGTTTTAGGCCTTTTATGTCAAGATAAAAATATGTGCTCTACATTTAATGATTGTTGTTGGTCATGTGAGCGAATTTGGAAAGTGAGCAACCATAGAAAACATGAGTTGTTTAATGTAGGATTGGAAGCTTTTTATGCAACAAAATTTAAATGTGAATGTGTTAAGATATTGTCATATACTCTAATCACTTTAATATCTTGTTGCCATTTTGGAAATAAGTTCTACTCTCTTGCCTAAACCTTGTTGAAATCTTTTGTAGGTACCACCCCTACACACCAAGAATGGGACGAAGAGATAGAAAATCATCACGAAGAGACGAACCCAAACTTGAGTCCGATCCGGAAATTGAAGCCCAAGATGAAGAACAAGATGAGGATTTGGCGGTTAATCATCCAATGCGATTTCGCATCTACCTCGGAAGTGATGAATACTTTGAGAATTGGCAGCGACTTTTTAATGTCAACCTTGTCACAACAAGGTTCATGTGCAGCGACACGTGTGAGGCACTTGGAATCAATGACGACGTGTGGAGACTCTTGGACCAAATGGGATGGCTCCAGGCCATGAACAGGAATTGCATGACTTTTCCTCTCTTTGGTTAGAGAGCTGTTGAGCACATTCGAGATGAAGAGGACAACAAGGAGGGGGCCAGTCAAATGTATCTTCCGGATGGGAAACACGGACCGTCAGCTCACTGTTGATCAGTTGAACGAGATTTTCAATGCTCCTACAAACGGTATCTATCACCAGCCTCGGGAATACAATCAAGATGTCGCCTACCGCCTCCTATGCCTCACAGAGTCCGAAACAGAAAAGTACAACTCCAGCACAGCAAAGGCATCTGCAATGCCTAATCCGGTTTTTCGATACCTGCATCGCATTTTGGCAAACACAGTGTTTGCACGAAGAGAAAACAGCGGGTTGAGGACTTCCGAGCTGTTTGCACTATGGGCAATGTTGAATGGGGTCCATTTAAACTTTGGTGCCTTCCTCATGGAGCAGCTCTACAGACAATCACACCTTGACAGCGGGCACATTTGCATTGGAGGGATGATCACTCCAATTGCTGAACACTTCGGCATCAATCTTGAGGATTATCTGGATAACAGAGGGTCGAGGTTATTAAACCTCAGCTATTTGAGGAATGTGAAGATCTTGAGCTCAGACTTACACACGTATCTGCTGAATATGAGAACTGGAGGGACGTTCCCATTGCCCAACACGGCGCTGACTCATGTGTCGAATTATCAAGAGAGGACCAATTGGAAGATGGAGATAGTCACTCATTTGGCAGCTATTGCTGCAGCTGGAGTACCATGAGGCATTAGAGCATCTGTAGAGGACCAAGGAGAGGTCGGTGGTGACAATGCGGGCGAGGGATCTTCTACAGCCGCATTTAGACGAGGCCGGCGGTACTCGGAAGAGCAGATTGCTAGTCGTTTTGACGCATTGGATGGGTATATGACCTCCATGGATGAGACCATGCAGCATTGGAGGAGTGACGTGCACGATGAGTTCGGCGCACTGAGACAGGACATGTACACGCGGTTCGATAATATCCGACATGATATGTATGGCAGGATGGGACAGATTCAGTCCAGCGTCGACGACAGATTTCATGCCATACAGACGGACATTGATGAGAGATTCACGGGCCTCAGAGGAGACATCAGGGGTCTGGCTGACAACATGGGGTCGTTTCGATCCGAGATTCAGGACCTAGCTGGGATCTTTAGGGGACTGAACACCGGGTCTGGGTCACAACAGCAGCCCTACACCCCATCTCAACACCAGCAGATGACCCCCTACCATTCTTATCAGCCACAGCAGCAATTCCAGCAGCAGCCGTTCCAGTCGATGCAGCAATTTCCGACTGGACAATTCTTGGCGTCCTCCTCCTCTTCTCAACAATTTCAGCATATGCCGACTGGGCAGTTCATGGCTACCTCCTCGCAGCAGTTTCAGCAATTCCAGACCTCACAATTTATGCCGTCGTCCACTTCACAGCAGTTCCCGCAGCAGTCTCTGCACCACCAGCAGCATCCACCCCAATGAGCCGTTAGTGACCCTTGCCACCACCTTTTTGCCTCCAAACTTATTTCCTCCTTTGGATTGAAATAAGTTTGGGAGAGGGGGAGAGAGTAGTGGTTGGCAAGGATCTTTTCTCGCTCATTTTTCCCGCTTTCATCAGACTTATTTATTTATTTATGCTTTCGGATATTAAAGCATGCTAGCATGCTTATGTTTTTATTTATGTTTGGATTATGTTAGGATTTTTATGCTTTCATTGGAATGTATGGAGGATGGTAGTTGTTAGATAACGAGATCGCATGCCGTTTTGCTTCATGAGCATGTGATGTTTTATCTATATTTTTGTGCAATTGCCTTATGATTGTGGATTGGGGATGTTTTGACTTAAACATGTGTATATTCTTATAAACAATAATCGGGGTTATGAGAGCATGATAATTGATGAAGTTGAAATCCTTGATGAGCATGAGCTTTTGTTGAAATTTTTTTGCAAAATTTTGATAAAAAGCATAATGTTATGGCATGATTTTGTAACCAAAGATTCTTTAAGGTCTCAAAAGTACAATTTGGGAAGGAAAAACTTACCATGGGGAGATTTTGATCCAAAGATTACACGAGTGGAATCTTTTCTTTGTTGAGTGATTAAATGGTCTTCATTGTGCACTAAGTTTCTCTAGAACTTGCTTTGTGACTTAATTGAGATTACATTGGTGTGTTCGATCTCTTGAAAATGATCTAAGGCCATTTCTTGTCTAAACCTCATCAAAAATCCAAATTCTTAACTTTCCAATATAAATATAATCCCTTGCAAGCCCTTTTGAGCCTTGAAATTAGTTTATTGATTTTGTTAGGTTGGGAATGGAATTAGTGGCAAGATTTGTGGTAACTTTTTCAAATAAATCTTTGAGAAATCTTGTAAAATGGAAAAGGTAAAACAATAAATAGTCTTGTGATAGAAAGGAACACAAAGAAGTGAATTCATCTTTTTTACAATTGAAAATGAAGCAAAAGAAAGATAGTTCTACATATAGATCACAAACAAGAAATTTTGAAATATTGAAAGAAATTTGGAAGATCTCAAAGAGATTTTGGTTGTGAAGAAATAAGGGTAGAAGAGAACTTGATCTGTTCTACTTGCTTGGTAATGAAATTGGTAATGTTGGGAAGTCACTTAGCCAAATTTATACCTACCCTTCCGAAAGGCCTTCAATTCAATCCCAAAAAGACCTTAATGATTCTTGGTTGAGAACACACACTAAGTAGTGGAGATGGAAGTCACTTTGCAAGCATATGGTAGAATTCTAGTGCACTCTCGACCTTGAGCGATACACTTCTAGCCTATACACTCGAGATTGAGCGTCTATTGAACCTTGAGAGAGTTTGAACTTCGCAAATTGTATCATGATGATTTTGAAGATCTTGTTCATGATTGATTGCCGCTATCATCTATGCAACTTTTGCCTTTTGATTTTTGAAAATAAAATGCCATCTTGATTCCAATATGCTCAATTACCTTGTCCTTCTACTCTTGTTTTTATTTGAGGACAAAGAAATGTTTAAGTTTGGGGGAGTTGATGAGTGCTTAAATTACACTCATTTGGACTCATTTTGAGTGCTTTTGCACTTAGTTATATTGTACATATTTTGTGAATATTGTTTATTTTTGTTAAATCTTTTGTTTAATGAAATGTAGCCAATATAGGGAATTTTTGGGATCTAAAGAGCAAAAACAAAGTCAAATTCATAAAGGGATCAACAAGGAATACACAAGGCATGGAAAATTGAAGAAACAAGAAAGAAAATGACCAACACTTGAAGACGCGACCCCCAAATGTGACTTCAGGGGGTCGCGCTTCAAACCCATTGCAAAACGCGAGGAACAAACGCGACCTTGGGGGGTCGCGCCTCGGCCTTCAGGCGAAATGCGACCCCCAAACGCGACCCAGAGCCCGTGTTGCAGAGCCTTCAGAGAGCTGAATTCCTTTGGACGAAATGCGGGTGTCAAACGCGAGTTATTAGGGCCGCGCCTCGGCCTTCAGCCGAAACGCGACCCAAATGCCGTGTTGCAGAGCCTTCAGAAATCTGATTTTCTTTGTTCAAAACTCGACCCTCAAACGCGAGTTCCTGGGGTCGAGTTCCGCACAGACGAAAATAAAAAGTGACTTTTGGCATTCAATTATTGGTCCATTCATTTATATATCATTTGGGCATTTCAAAAAAAAAGAAAAAGAAAGGAACCCTAGGAACGAAAATCACTTGGAGAAATAGTAAGAGAAGGGATTTTTGAAGATCAAGAGGAAGATTGAAGATTCAACCATCCACTTGGAATCCAAGCCATAGGATTGAAGAAGGAGGACTCTACATTAGGTTCTATCACCTCTTCTCTCTTCTTTGACTTGTATTTAGAATGGGTTATTGTTCTTCATTTTGTAATCTTGATTTTATTGTGAATATGGTTGGTTAGAGCCTTAGGGCTCTAGGATGTGGTGAAACAATGTGAATATTGATCCTTGGTTTGGGATGTATATATATGTGTTGTTGCTTTGTCAAGGTTTTGATCTATGCTAGGGCTTGAATGATGTTGTTTGGTTGGCCATCTCACTAACATCACATGTATGAATCACTTGCATCTAGTCAATCCCGTGATCATAAGCATGCCTAGATCAAATCTACATATTTGTCTTCTTAGTCGAATGTCATTATGTAGAAGGAAATGTGACCTTTAGATCCTTTTGTAGGTGCGACCTTAGAATGCGTTAGAGATAGCCATCTTTGTCGCATTCGCAATTTAAGAGATATTCGAGAGATGCTCTTATTATATTTGTGGTCTTCTTATCTATGAACTTTGCAGCAATGTATGTGTAATCCCACATTGTAGGTCAATATGAGTATTGTGTAGCCATGTCCTAGAGTTTCGCCTTATTTGTCATCTTCAAAGCTCTCGCTCGTTTGGTATTGCCTCCTGAGTGCGAAATATTTTGATAATTTTATGTGTTTATACTTTTATGTCTTTTGTTCTTGTTCGACAGTTTGATTTAGTAAAATACACCCTCTCCTTATCAGTCGTTTAGATATTTCACTCATCTTCCGTCGTGGTAATTGCATCGTCTAATTTCTATTCCATTTCTCTGTGGATCGATCTCGTATCACCATATCTACAATCACATGCTTGTACACTTGTAGGCATTGACACGAGTTATAAATATTGAAACAAATCACAGTAGATTTTAAGGTAAACTGAGCCTCTGTCACTAATGAAGATGATGGTGCAGATCGAGTTCGTCCAATCGGACAAAAGGCAGCAAAAAGGAATGCTAAGGGCAAAGGAAAGGAACAACTTCTTAAGAAAGCTAAAGAGTCTATGGATGAAAAAAATGAACGTGCGAAAAATATAATTAACATAGAGGAGTATAAAATTCTCATGCAAGATAAGGATAACTTAGAGTGTTGTCATTACAAAATTATTTACGTTTCGTTATTTTTTATGGTCATATAATCAGATCAAGCTTCAGCTTTTCTTAGAAAAAGGATATATGCCTATGATTGTGTCAATAGATTGTAAAAAGTTATTCACTTTGTAGGTTTTATAAATCTTATATAAAAATAATAATTATTACAAATTCTTTTATCAAATATTAGACATGTGAGACATCAATTTAGATAAAATAATATCATTTTATTTCGCCACATATCGCGAGGATATAAACCTAGTTTTTATTATTTTAAACTTAGTTATATTTTTGTTATTCAATAGCATATTATGTTAGGAAGAATGACTATAATTACATAAGAATCATGTATATATATACTACTTTTACGTATATCATTTTTTTTTTGTTAGAAGACATATTTATTTATTTATTTATTTTTTTACTCACACACCTGACATGTGGTATTGAGGAGATTCGAACCCGTGACCTTTGGTCACCAAACAACCTTACTCCATCGCTAGATCATCCCCACCGGGACGAAGACATATATTTTTTTATTTATGAAAAGTTACAAAGTGGGCTAGAATGATATATGAATATTTAGTTGCGAAATAAAACAATATTTTTTTAAATAATATAACGATGCACTAAAAAAATTTGAAAGAAATTTCAATAATACACCCACCCACACATATATGTTTTGTTTATCTATCTATAATTGAATTTATATATTTTTCTCAATGATATTCTTACAAACCATAATCTCATCATAGAAATGAATAAAATTGCATTAAAAAAAGTAAAAGTGGACCAATTAAAATTTTTAAAACGAACACATAGATTCAATTTTCTGTTCACGATTTTGTTTTTATGTATGTATAGATAGATGATGAATAATTGATATTGAATGGAAACATAATACTTTAACCAAAATAAAATATTAAATGGAAACTAAATAAACATTTAAATAAATCATTAAACAAGTTATAAATTTATAGTAATTAATACTTTTATGACAAACAAATTATACGAAATTGATTTCAAAAAATATTTTATTTTTGGGGCATTTTTTAGATTAAATAAAGTTTATATTATTTAATGAAATCACAAAATTAAGTAATTAAAATGTCGTCAACACAAAATTTCAACTTGAAAAATAAAATGTCAACTTACCATTAACTAACTCTAGCTATTCAAATTTTAATAACAAAATAAATAAATAAAAATAAAACTGAAAATTAATTTAATAATAAACAAACAAATAAAACTGATACTTTAATAACAAAAAAAAAAAGAAACTTTAATGACAAAATAAACAAATAAAAGTAAAATTGGAAATGATTTGTGGGTATGGGAATTCAGACCTGGTGTGTAGAGAGAAGACATTATGCCAAGCATGCATCTCTACCAAATACACATTTCGAATTTTTTTTATAGTAAATTTGTACATGAAGTAATATTTTAATTTTGAGCGTGGTCACATTATAAATAAATGAGAAAATATCATGGATCTCAAATGTGCTCAAAATATTTCTGATTGGTTAGACATTTTCTTCACATACCCTGATATTAAATTTAATATATGAAAGCATATAAATATATATGTAGCATTACTGCAACATCAGTTAAACTAAAAAATAGAAAATTAATAACCATAATATTGGTATTATTTTATTAGTTAATTTTTAAAAGTTCAAAAATAAAAATATGGTATTAATTGAACAAAATACATAATTTGAATTGTAAAAACAATTAGGCCCGATATAATTTTGTTATTATAGGCTTTATTTTTTAACATAACAATCATAATCTTTTTTTTATCAAATAATATATAAAATTGATATTGTTTTTGTTGCAATAATCATATTTTAAACTCTCTTATAGGGATTTTCTTTAAATTTTTACATAACAATTTTTAGTTCCATATTGTGTAATTATTGGCATTGAAATGTTTAACTTCACGCGACTATTTTTCCCACCTAATTACTGTAATTGCAGAATAAAAATTAAAAAATTGAGCTTTGAACAAAAATACATTACATGTGAGAAAGTCTATTACATGTTAAATAATAAATTTCAACAATTTTAATATAAAACAAAAAACTTAGATTTTGAGAAGAAATGTGTACGTGTGGTCGTCTTTATTCCATATGCAATATCTCCATCCTTCATCCCTACTAAAGATGGTGTGAATCACCAATCTATTCATCTCTACCACTCTACCTCCTCAATATTAGCACACGGGATTGAGAGATTTAAAGAAATAAAGAAAATTTCGAATCAGGATAAATGGCTAATTTGAAGAATATTATAAAGAATAATTTGAAGTGTTTTCGGAAAAAAATTATTTATAAATGCAAAAACAACTGTGATTCAAAGGGTCATAATTTTCATGAGCACTAATGTAATCAATTGGAATGAATATTTTTTTGATATTTTAATATGAGAGTAATAGATAAAAAAACATACTAATAAGTCTAGAAAACGAATACATAAAGATACGACCAATTACAATATTAAATAAGTTGAATTTATGTTAATTAAAATAAGGGATAAGGGCCAAATAGGCCCTCGAACCTTTTTTTGTCTCGATTGAGCCCCTAAACTTTTATTTTGGGCTCAATCAAGCCCCTCTGTCATACCCCTCACAAACAGCCGTTAGTGAGGAATCAAAACAACGTCGTTTTGTGTTTGTCCAAAAAAAATATTAAACCCAACCCGCCTGCCCAACAGAAACCCGACCCGCCTGCCTAAATGAAGATCGAATTTAATCAACTCAACCTTCTTCCCTAAACTCAAAATCACTTGTAGAACCCTAAATCCCCAAATTCTCTTCAAAAATATTAGTCTTCCAATCACTGAAACGCCAATTAATCTTTAATCTTCGCACGCAATCATGGAAGCTCAATCATCATCGAGCTCAACTTCATATAAAAGGAGCCAAACTTTGAATTTGCGTGAGGGTAGCAAGTTATGAGATTGTGGCATCCCAGAAGTGATTAAGATGTCGTGGACAGATGCAAATCCCGGAAGAAGATTTTATAGTTGCCAAAACTATAGTGTAAGTATGAATTGAAAATCTTTATGTGAGACTTTCAAAAACAAGGTTGTAATCATTTTAAAATCTTTATTAAAATTTGTTAATTGCAGCCACCAAATGAGAGACTTTCAAAATGAGGCTGTAATCATTTTAGGTGGTTTGATGTTGAGCTCATGAGTGATAGGGCGAAGGAGGTGATAAACACATTGAAGATGGAGAAGAGACAACTATTGAAGGAGAATAAGCAATTGCATCAAAAATGTATTAAAAATGGAATTTTTGAGGAGATGGAACTTCTTTCTGCCAATTTTAGTGAGCTGCAAATGAAAGCTCACGTTGAAGTGCAGATGATGAAGAATAGGCTAAAAAAATTGTACCTTGCTTTGGTTGTATCTTGGTTCTTGCTAATCTATATAACTTTGAAGTGAAATCTGTTTTGATATAGTGTATTTGATGTATTCTCTTTGTTTTCAGAAGATGCTTTAGTTAACTGATCATTTGTAGTGTATGATCTTTTAGCTTGTAATGAGATCAATATATTGGAAGAAATTATGTAAATTTATCTTAATATGAACTTGTGATTTTATGTTAGTTATTACAGCTCTTTAAAATAGATAAATGAACAACTTTGAACAACTTTAAATAACATAAATAATGATCTTCATAGCTCCCAAACAACATTAACAAAAAAAGTGAGTCATAGCTCACAAACAATATTAGCAAAAACTGAGTCATAGCTCACAACCAACATTCACAAAGTGAGTTATAGCTCACAAATAATATTAGCAAAAATTGAGTCATAGCTCACAACCAACATTCACAAAAAGTGAGTCATAGCTCACAATCAACATTCACAAAAAAAAAAAGTCATAGCTTAGTCACCACCCCTAACATTTACAAAAAATCTAAGCTGCTTACAAAGTGTCATAGATACTATTTTTTAGAGTTCCTCATTTCCTTTTGTTTCTTCTTCAGTGCACTCCTTATTGTGCAAGGCTTGCCTTTCCAAGTTGGCCCGGGTGGTTTGAATGGTAGATTAGTAGCCAACACATATTGATTTCCAGTAGCAGCAAATGCAATTCTTCTAATAGCATTGCTCTTACCACTAGCAAAGGTTTGTCGTTCTCGGTGTAGCTCTCTCTCGTTAGGGATTGGATATCTTGTTATTGGATCTGGATCACAGCTTAAGGGTTGGCTTGCAATAGGATCTCTTTGAGTAATCACTGTCTCAGAGCTCACTCGAGGCTACAAATAGGTTTAAAAACTATAATTTGTGCAAGGAAAATGCATCTTTAAAATATAACAAAAAACAGTCAAAAGGCTCACATTGAAAGTTGAGTTTTCAGCGTTGTCATCAGTATATAATCCCATGCCAACCATGCTTTTGTTTTTGCTTTTGTATTTGGGATGATTGGATGCACTGCTCCCAACCTTCATTTTACCTTTTTCTATATTCATTGATCCAACTTGACCTTGTTCCTGTAATAATAAACCTTAGCAAATGACATTGTTGAAACCGTTGGTTTATTATTAATTTAGATATAGTTTTTGTTTTTGTCTTTCTTTTATTTATTTTGCAGGTAGAATTAATATATGGATGGACATGTGATTTGACCAAGTCTTGGAGATAAAGTCCAAGATATGTTTGTTCCTATATCTATGGAAAGGTTGTTGCTTGCGGCTAAAGTCAAGGAATGATGATAGGAGTGCGGTTCGTGCAAGACATATGAGTAGAGGCCAAGTATATTGTTTTGTATAAATAGGAATCAGTTGTATAGTGTTTAGATACGAATCCAGAGATATAAATCAAATCTGTTTATAGAGATATTAGTTTTCTACAAGTGTTAGTTAAGACAACTTTAGTCACAACCTTCTGCGAAGGAAGAGATAAGTGTCTTAAGTTTAGTAAGAATTTACTTGTAGTGTTTTTGTAATTCACAAATTCATAGTGAATATTTTGCCTTAAGGCACTTCGTGAGATTATAGAAATATAATCTCGTGAAATTTTCAATCCATTATTTCGTTACTATATTTTCGCTGCATGTTCAAAAGTTGTCCCAACTTTAGATACAACTTTGATCACAACTCTGTCAAAACCGAGAGTTCGGTTTTTTCAATTGGCATCAAGAGCGTACACTTGATATACTAAGTGGTGATCCTGCTTTTGTGAGTACAATGGATTGTACAAACCCGTTGTTCAACAAACCTCCTGTTCTCGATGGGATGAACTGTTCTTTTTGGAAAGTTCGAATGCGAGCATGCATCAAATCCATTGATGCAAGAGCATGGAATGCTGTTCAGAAAGCATAGACGCATCCCAAGACCGTTGATGCTGAAGGAGATACTATTCGTACCCCTCCAGAGGAGTGGACCAGGTCACAAAATGAAGATGCTACCTTCAATGACAAGACACTCAACGCAATTCAGTCTTCCTTGGACATTCAAATGTTCAAACTCATAAGAAATTGTGAGTTGGCCAAGGAAGCATGGGATATCCTCCAATAACATTGCGAAGGCGATGTTGGAATTAAAGAATCACGTCATCGTATTCTCACCACTAAATTTGAGAACATGAAGATGGTGGAAGATGAGACAGTTGGAGAATATTGCAACAAATTGCTTGAGATTACAAATGAGTGCACTGATCTTGGTGATCCAATCACCAACAAAAGGTTAGTTTCTAAAGCCTTGCAAACTCTAACACCTCGTTTTGATATGAAGGTTGTTGCCATTGACACGGAAACAACCACTAGATGTTTGGACTTCACAAAGCTGATGAATGACCTGAAGACCTATGAAATAGAGATGAATGAGAAGGGTGGGTCAAAGAAGAAGGGAATTGCCCTGACAGCTGGGTCAACTTCAAAGTCAACTTCACACTATGATGAAGACGAGGATGAAGATCTTGAAGAAATCAGTGAAATAAATCCAGACTATGCTCTTCTCACTAAAAGACTCAACACTCTCATTCGAGCTAATAGAGGTAAACAACAGAAGGGAGGAACTGAACAACGTAAGCCTCGCCATGACTCGTCCGGACCTTTGGTGATTTATGAAAAGATGAACTCACTTGGAAGAGAACCCAAGATCATAAAGCGTGCTGCATCAGATCACTTTAGACCAAAGGAAGTGAAAGATTTCTCCAATGTCCAATGCTATGAGTGCAAAGGCTATGGGCACTTTGCAAATGAATGTGCAAACACTTTTAGGAAACTTGGAAAACCTGTCACATTCCTATCTCTCAGCGATAGTGAGCTGGACACCTCGGGAATTTCTGTGGAAGAAGTCTCGGATGATGCAAACTATGAACACGCAGCCTTAACTGTAGTATGTACCGATACGGATAATTCAAAGCTTGCTGAAGTTGAGATAACTTCTGACAGGTATGATGAGTCCTATTATGAAACGCTCTTATGTTTCAATATGGTAATCACTACTGCAGATGAGGAAGAAGTAGAAGTTACTGAAGAAGAAACTCTGGAGTTGCTAATAAAGTGGCAGGAACTCTACAAAGAGCTGTACGCTAAGTGGATAAAACAGTGTAAGGAAATTGAGTCACTTACTGACGAATCCACTAATCAGAAGGCATCTCTTGTAAGATTGGAAGTTATGTTGACAAAGAAAGATGCAGAGATTGATGATATGAGGATTCAACTCAATTTTGCCAAGGAAACTTTTAAAAAGTTCAACACAGGTACTTCTAAACTTGATGAAGTTCTTGCACACACTCAGGTAACTTCCCATGGCATAGGTTATGATAAAACTGTAAAAACTCCCTTTACTCAAATTCTGTCCACAAGTGGAAAACCCTTTGTGAAAGCTCAAGAAGGTCACTCTACTTCACCAGTGAATAAGAAACGCAGAAGATTTGTTTATCATTATTGTTTTCTCCCTGGGCATATAAAACCCTTTTGTCATAGGTTTCTGCAAGAACATAAAAGGGAGATTCAGTTGAGGACACAGGCCTCAAAATCAGGTCTTATAGTCAAAAGTGACAAAATAAAGAACTTAGTCTGGAAGCCCAAAGCTGCCTCCAAAGAGACCTGCCAAGTTGTCTTCACTGCTTCAGTATCTGATGATTCGACAACGTGGTACTTTGATAGCGGGTGTTCTCGCCACATGACTGGGTCTCAATGTTATCTGACCAACTACCAAAAGATCAATGGTAGCGAAGTCACATTTGGAGGAGGATCAAATGGCAAGATTGTAGGACGAGGAACCCTGAACAGTCCTGGACTTCCAAAGTTGGATAATGTGTCACATGTTGAAGGGCTAACAACAAATCTTATTAGCATCAGCCAACTCTGTGATGACAACTTCAGTGTCATCTTTGATAAAGGAAGTTGTACTGTGATTGACAGCCATGGCAAACATGTAATTTCTGGGGTAAGATCTTCAAATAATATCTATAAAACTAACAGAAACAGCTGTTTGAGTGCGCAAGTAAATGAGGTGCATCTTTGGCATCAAAAATTAGGCCACACAAATTTCCGCAATATGATGAATCTCCAAAGGCTCAATGCTGTGCTTGGGAGTCTAAAGTTGAACATTTCAAGCCCAAGCCTATATGGAGATTGTCAAAAGGGGAAACAAGTCAAAGCATCGCACCCTGTTGTGATAAATTCTGAGAGACCTTTTACCACTCAAAGCTGCTTCGAACTGTTTCATATGGACCTTATGGGACTAGCTGAGGTTGAAAGCCTTGGAGGAAAGTGGTATTCCTTTGTGATAGTTGATGATCTCTCCAGGTACACTTGGGTAAAGTTTCTGAGAAATAAAGGTGAAACACATGATACTTTCTTAGAATTGTATGCTAAGATAAAAAACTTTTACCATGCTTATGTTAAGAGAATACGATCTGATCATGGAAGGGAGTTTGAGAACTCTAAACTCTTGGATTTCTGCATAAAAGAAGGTATTCATCATGAATACAACTCAGCTCCAAAAACACCTCAGCAAAATGGTATAGCCGAGCGAAAAAATAGGACTCTGCAAGAGATGGCCACTGTTATGCTACACTCGAAGAATTTGGCCAAATGTTTTTGGTCTGAAGCTCTAAACACGGCATGTCATGTAAGTAACCATGTGAACTTAAGAACCGGAACCACCATGACGTCATATGAAATTCTAAATGGTAAAAAACCCAATCTGAAATACTTGCATGTTTTCGGTTGTGTTTGTTACATTTTGAATGATAGGGACTATCTTTTTAAGTTTGATCCCAAAAGTGACAAAGGTGTGTTTGTTGGTTACTCACTTAACAGTCATGCCTACCGTGTCTATAACCTTAGGACCAAAACCGTGATGGAAAGTGTAAATGTGAGATTTGATGATATGGCCAGTTTGTATACTCCTGCAGACGATACTAATGATTTAATTGAGATACAGGGCAGAACAGGTAGCACTGAAGATGAAGAAGAAAAAGTTAACCTTGATGTTGAGCCCACTTCAGCGACAAACGAGGATACACCTTCAGATGACTCTGAATCAGATCTTAACTTAGAAAATTCAGAGATACCAGAAGTAATCCAGGGGAATGTTAGAAGAGACCCACCGAAAAGGATTCGCAAAGATCATCCAATTGATTAAGTCATTGGAGATGTTCACGAAAGGGTTAGAACAAGAGGGAGAACTGTTGTCAATTACAAGGAAATGGTAAGGATGGTGTGTTTGTCGTGTGTTATAAATGAAGTTGGTACTGTTGTCTTTTTATCCATGGTTGAACCCAAAAATGTTAATAAGGCATTAAAAGATGAGTTTTGGATAAGTGCCATGCAAGTCGAGCTACTTGAGTTTGTTAGAAACAAAGTCTGGACACTTGTGCCTAGACCTTCTGGGATAAATGTGATAGGAACTAAGTGGATATTTAAAAATAAAACTGATGAATTTGAAAATGTCATTAGAAATAAAGCCCGCTTAGTTGCCCAAGGTTATACTCAAGTAGAGGGAATTGACTATGATGAGACTTTTGCTCCCGTTGCACGAATAGAGTCCATCAAATTACTTTTTGCCATTGCATGTTATCTTAACATTACTCTTCATCAAATGGATGTTAAGGCAGCATTTTTAAATGGAGTACTTGAAGAGGAAGCTTACGTGGAAAACCCAAAGGTTTTGAAGACCCAACAAACCCAAGTCATGTGTATAAATTACATAAGGCATTATACGGACTAAAACAAGCTCCAAGAGTTTGGTATAGTCGGTTAACTGAATTCTTGCTTGAGTTTGGATTTTCCAGGGATCATGCTGATGGAACATTATTCCTCAAGAAAGAAAAAGACTTGCTTATGATCGTTCAAATCTATGTCGATGATATAGTGTTTGGATCGACAAGTGAGAAAGCTTTGAAGGAATTTGTTGAAGCAATGTCCACGACTTTTGAAATGAGTATGGTCGGTGAGCTTATCAACTTCCTTGGACTTCAAGTCAAACAAAAGGAAAATGGTGTTTTCGTCTCACAGACAAAATATGCCAAAAATCTTGTAAAGTAGTTCAGTTTGGAGAATGCAAAGCACATGAGGACTCCCATGAGTACGACTGAAAAGTTGTTGAAGGATGCAGTTGGACTTGAAGTTGATCCAAATTTATACAGATCAATGATCGGAAGTCTCCTTTACCTAACCGCTAGTCGACCAGATATCATGTACAGTGTGTGTGCATGTGCTCGATTTCAGTCCTGTCTCAAGGAGGAACACCTTAAGGCAGTAAAGAGGATCATTCGGTATGTAGCCGGAACATGTGAGTTGGGTCTATGGTTCACAAAAGACACAACTACAGATCTTGTTGGATACAGTGATGCTGATTGGGCTGGAGAAATAGATGACAGACGGAGTACAAGTGGAGGGTGTTGCTATCTAGGAAACAACCTCATCTCTTGGCATAGCAAAAAGCAAAACTGTATTTTTTTGTCCACAGCCGAGTCTGAATATGTAGCTGCCGGGAGCTGTTCAACGTAGTTGATATGGCTGAAGTCGATGTTGGATGATTATGGCCTGGAAAGCAACCCCTTGGTGATGCTCTGTGATAATACAAGTGCCATCAACCTTGTAAAGAACCTAGTTCATCATTCCAAATCCAAGCACATTCACTTAAGGTATCATTTTATTAGGGATTTAGTTGAAATGAAGCTATTAAAGTTAGAGTATATTAGTACAGATAATCAACTGGCTGATTTATTTACGAAAGCTTTAAGCTATGAGAGATTCTCAATTTTGAGGAAATCTCTCGGCTTGTGTTCTATATGAAAAGTACAGTTGACCCAACTGTTGTCACACTTTTGGTATATCATCGTTAACTGTGAAGTTGAACAGATTCGAGGATGAAAAAGCCTGTTTTAAGGTAAAACCATGATCGTTCTTATAAAACCATATAACTAGATCAAAGATCTTAGATAAATGGTTTTTATAAGATTCTTTTGGTTATTCATCTATTCATCATCTGCTTCTCTTCTTAAAAAGTTTTCTATGATGTATCAAAAGTATTCTGATAAATAAAATTTTGGTGACAATAGTTGGTTAATCATATATAAAAATAAAAATAAAAAAAATAAAAAAAATGAAAATTTTGAAAGTCAGTTGAATGTATCTGGAAATGTATCTTACTCTATCTTTAATACCTATTTTGACTATATCTTTGATATGTTGATTCCTATTTATATGGAGGCAGGTATCTATCAGAAATATATATATCCCTCCATATTTCTTTTATAAGGTCATTTTCTCTTAGATTCTTTCGTCCTATTCATCTCACTCCAGAAACTTTTCGTCTTCTTTCAAAACCCTTATTCTTCTTCCGTTTCACCATGGATTCTGACAAGATGAAGAAGATTCAAGAATTGCTGAGCGATCCTGAAGCCTCAGCATATCTTCGTCATCTCACAACCTTTCCCCCACAGCCCTCATTTTTCTCTCTGCCGCAACCGATCATTTCTAACCCTTTTCGTCTTCTGTCACCGGAGTCTACTCCGATAATCCGACCAAAAGTCCTCTTGTCACCCTCTAGAGGTAATGCTCCTATGGAGATCTCTCCTGAATTAGGAAGTTGTTCGGAAGTTCAATCGAAACCCCTTTCTCTTCCGGCACCCTCTCCAGCTTAACCACTCTCAGTCTCTCCATTTTCCGAGCAGACAATAATTCTAGCCCCCGACGGAGTGATTATGTCGACCTATGACACCCTAGGTCTCGACACTCAAGTTCTTAATACGCCTGTCCTCGCCGATGAGCAACTCGGCCCACTTTTTCCTTCCAACGAGGGAAATATGTACAATGATGGTCCAATTGAGGTTCCTTTTTCTGAAATTGAAGAAGAAACCCATGTGGAGGAATCTGAAAAAACTACTCCGACGTGAACCCCTCTCAAGAAGAAAATGACCAAATCCAAGAAAGCTCCTCCAACTAGACGATCCAAGCACCTTCACATGACCGGTAGCTCCTCGCGGACTCCGGTAGAGCCGATTGAGATCATCAGTGAAGCCGAAGAGGAGGAGGAGGAGTGTGAGGAAGAGATGTCGGAGAATGGTTCGAGTGAACAAACTCCTGGTCATGGGTTTGACTCTGAGGCTGGAGAAGAAGCTGAAGAGACTGTTGTTAAGAAGGGTAAAAGAAAGTCTGACGATGGGTTTAAAACAGCACCTGCAATTTCAAGAAAGGGCAAGCGAAAAATTCCTTTTTCGCCTTCTTCCAAAGTTAAAGGCAAAGTTGGGAGCACTTCAAAGCGAGCTAGGCGCAGAACTGATTCATTTGAAGAGGAAGTTTACTCTGAGTCCGATCTTGAGGTATTGAAAGCTAACTATGACTTGTTCTATTCTGATAGTGCTAGATGAAATTGGGAATTTTTTAAGAATAGGGAGATTTTGAGTGATAGAGCTGTTGATTTGAAAGATTTATCTGGATACAATTTAGTTGATTTTCTGAAAAAATGAAGGGTGTTAGGTGTGTGACATACGCTAAACCATACGTTGCTGAAGTTGTTAGGCTATTTTATGCTAACCTTACTCATGAGTTTGGTAATCAATCATCCAAGCAGTATGGAAAAGTGTATGTTCGTAAGAAAATCTTCAAAGTCACTCTAGCTAGGATCAACAAGTTCTTAGGCCTTCCTCTGTCTGTTGAATCTGATGATGAAATTGATGAAGTGTTGGAAACCAAAATGGCTGATGTTTTAACTGGAGGTTAGTCTCTGTGGATTGCTAACAAGAAACCTAACAGACTTGCTTCTGTCCTCACTTCACTGTTCTCTACACTTCATAAGATTTCTGTGTGCAACTGGATTCCCACTTCTAACACAACTGTGGTCCCGTTTGAGCATGTATGCCTTCTGTACAAGATTTTCATTGGAGAAAAATTCAACTTGGGGCATCATATTTTTAATTCTATTGCTGAGGTAGCCATGACCAAGTCCAAGAAGAAGTTGGTTGTTCCCTCTTTGATTTTTAACATGTTGCTGGACCAAGGTTTTAAGCCCAGTAAGAAGGATATTCTTATAGCCAGACTTCCTCTCCAGACTGTACAGAAAGCCTTTCTAGCTGATTCCAGGACTCGTGATCTTCCATGGAGAGAGGCTACTGAAACTGCTCCTTCTTCATCCGAGCATCTTTGTACAATTCCTGTGTTTGTTTTGCAGGAACAAATCCATTTCCTCACTGCGCAAATTCAAATCTTTGATAAACAAATGCGCGTATTCCAACATCTCCTTTCTTCCCAAAAAGGGGAAGAAGGCACCAGCCGAGGAGAACAACATGGAAGTGAGGATGATGATGATGAAGAGCAGGAGGAGTAGAGGAAGGAAGGCTAAGGTGTTGAAGGAAGATCTGCAGTCTGTTGCAGTTTTTGTTATTGATGTTTGTTAAACAATTTCTCCAACTATGTTTTAAAAACAACTATGTTTTGATGTGTTTTTGTTTTGCTGCAGCCTAACTTATGATACACTGATGATACACTGATGGTCGTTTGATGTTAGTGTTTTAGTTTTTTTTGATGATATGCTATCATGTGATTATCTTTTTAGAATTTTGCATGGTTTGATGACAGGGGGAGCAATTGTTCTTTTTTTATGATGATTTTGTTCCAAGGATATGTTTAGGGGGAGTTCGGATTATGTTTGACTATGCTGCATACTTGAAGCTGGTTTTGGGAAGAAAGACAAAAAGGGGGAGATTGTTGAAACCGTTGGTTTATTATTAATTTAGATATAGTTTTTGTTTTTGTCTTTCTTTTATTTATTTTGCAGGTATAATTAACATATGGATGGACATGTGATTTGACCAAGTCTTGGAGATAAAGTCCAAGATATGTTTGTTCCTATATCTATGGAAAGGTTGTTGCTTGCGGCTAAAGTCAAGGAATGATGATAGGAGTGCGGTTCGTGCAAGACATATGAGTAGAGGCCAAGTATATTGTTTTGTATAAATAGGAATCAGTTGTATAGTGTTTAGATACGAATCCAGAGATATAAATCAGATCTGTTTATAGAGATATTAGTTTTCTACAAGTGTTAGTTAAGACAACTTTAGTCACAACCTTCTACGAAGGAAGAGATAAAGCGTCTTAAGTTTAGTACGAATTTACTTGTAGTGTTTTTATAATTCACTAATTCATAGTGAATATTTTGCCCTGAGGCACTTCGCGAGATTATAGAAATATAATCTCATGAAATTTTCAATCCATTATTTCATTACTATATTTCCGCTGCATGTTCAAAAGTTGTACCAACTTTAGATACAACTTTGATCACAACTCTGTCAAAACTGAGAGTTCGGTTTCTTCATACTTGATAAGCAAAAATTATTGAGAATAAAGATTATTGAGAATATTTTTACCTTAGCTTTTGCTTTTTGTGGACATGTTACAGAATTGTGGCCTTTTAGATGACATATAAAACATGTCATAACCACACCCTTCCTGCCTAATGATCCAGAAGCATGCCCTTTTCTTGACTCTTTTGAGTTTCTGATTCTCTTGACTCTTGGACTACCAGGCTGCCTAACAATAGGAGGAGGTCCACTATGCCATTTTTTGCTCCAGTTGGCATGCACATCCCTAGCACAATACCTGTGCTCAGCTAATGGCAGCACATCCCCAACATCATTTACTAATCTCTACATACATAGAACAAAATTAATACAATAAACTATTATCATAAAAAAAAACTATAATGAAAGAAGATGTACCTTCTGCATATCTGACATCATAGTAATAGACTTGCCTCTATCATTGATCTCCAGATCTTTCACAAGCAATTCCAGAAACCACTTCCAATTATCAGTGTTTTCTTTATCTGTTACTGCCCAAGCAATAAGAAATATTTGATGTGCTGCATCTTTCCCAACAGCAACCAATACTTGATCCTTCACAATCCCTTTCAAATGGCAACCATCTAATCCTATTATAGGCCTGCATCTAGCCTTCCAACACCTCTTCAAAGCCTCAAATCATATATACAACCTTTTGAATACAATTCTTCCAACATGCAAAGATTCTTCACATAAATCCAACTGAACAATTGTGTTTGAATTTGTCACTTTCAACATCTCTAGGTAAGCACCAATATATCCAAACTCATTGATATAACTACTCTCCAACTCTTCATTCACAATTTTCTTAGCCCTCTTACAATTAGATTTAGATATATAAAAATGCATTTTTTGCTCTGCAGTTTTCATCAACTCCATAATGGTCATAGTAGGCTGGTTATTGATTAAAGGCTTAAACTCATTAGCAAGAAATCTAGCTGATGCTAACTTATTTTTTGAGTCTTTTAAACAGCTATGCTCAGAGTGAAAAGTCTTAACAACAAGGCCTGAATCCTTACCAGATTTTGACATAAACAAAATAAAGGGACACCCTACACTCTTACATTTTGCTCTAATTATGTGTTTTCATTAGGATTTAGTTTTAGTGGAGTACACTTTGCTACACTATACTTAGCTATAGCAGACCTAGCTTCTTGAGCATTAGCAAATGTCATGCCCAACAAAAAGTGAGGATTTCCAACATCACGATCATACCTAACCTCTCTTGAACTTTGACTAATTATTTTCATCTCAACTTCACTGTCATCCCCACTGCACCCTTCACTAGTATCAGGCTCACTTCCAGAATTTTCTTCTCCACTCTTTAAATCAAACTCACTTCCAGAGGCTGACATTGGCTCATACTCTTCTTCAATGTACAACTCTTTACCCTTGTTATCCATCATCTCTTCACCCTTGCCAGCATCTAACCCTTCATTGACACTCTTCTCAGCCACTAACCCCTCACTAAAAGTACTATCCATTAAGTCAAAGACAACGTCATATGCCAACATACTCACATCTGGAACATAATCAACATTTGCAGAACATTATGTGTCTATAATTGGCTGTCTCACAACAATATCATCAAATGGGAAAATATGAACACTACAGTCACCTTTGCAATCTAAGACACTAGCAACAATGTCATTAATACCATCATCATTCTCAAGAACTGACACACCATCAACTAACTTTTTCCCAGGCTTTAAGTAACAGAGCTCATTAACTTCTGACATTCGAAATTGTTGTTTTATTTCTTAATCATATGTGTAAATGATAGAAAGTCCATATCCCCCTTTTCAATTACTTCTCTGCCTCCAACATATTCTAATGAATTAGTAAAAACCCATCTACCACCCTTGTGATATATCAACTTAATTATTACACAATCCATGACACCAAAGTCTACAGATAAAAAAAAGAAACACAAATCAGAGGCAGAGCATAAAAACATGTAACAATATAGATTTTTTTGCAATAATCTATTAATTTGGAACTAGATTCTTACTGTCGTGTGAATTACACGCAGATCTGATGTTGCCAGAGAGACTCTGATGTGGACGACCATGTTGCTTCCTCCAGTCCTACGTGGAGTAGAGAGCTGTGTAATGTGGTAGCCCTAAATTTCCTAAACTCCAACAAACAATATTGAGAAAGATGCTTAAGAATCTGAAGAATTTTCGAGAGATTGATTGAATATGAAGAAGAACCCTAAATCCCTAAATTATGATCGCTTGATATTTGAAGAATTTGGGAGAGATTTGAAGCGGGCATGAGAGATTTTGGGGCGGGCAGGTGGGTCGGGTTTAATATTTTTTTTTTGGGCAAACACAAAACGACGTTGTTTTGATTTCTCAGTAACGACCGTTTGTGAGGGGTGTGAGGAGGGGCTCAATCGAGACAAAAAAAAGTTCGAGGGCCTATTTGTTCCCCCTAAATAAGTTCAGGGGCCTATTTGGCCCTTATCCCTTAAAATAAATGGTGAATTTGACTGTACCTACGGGTTAAAAGGAGATTAAAAAGATAAATAAAAGAGTTACAATGTTCAATAAATAAAATTAATATTAATTATCATAATAAAATGGTGTGTTTGATCACATACCTATAAAATATTAAGTAATAAAAGAAAAAAGTTATTAGAAATAATATAAAAGATCCAAAAAGGGGGAAAATTGGAAAGAGTGTAAATAAAAGAAAAGATCCAGAAAAGGAAAAAAAAAGGCAAAATAAAAATCCAAAAATTAAACCATAAAGAAATAAAAATAAAAAATGAAAATAATAAAATGCGGCACGTTGGGAATCAATCCCTAGCCCTTTATGATGAGCCCACAACAATAAAGCCACTCCACTAAAATCCAATTTTCAAAACTTTTCACCAGAAATTTATTTTTAAATAAAGTTTTTGCTGATTTTTTTAATGATAAATTTATGCCTGCGATCTTTTTTTAATATATGTATAGATAGATATCGATATTTGCCAAAAACATGTAATTTTTAAGATAACTAACCCTAATAAGTATACGACTAATCAAATTCTGTGTAAATTAATGAATATGATACTGAACACTTGTAATGGATCCCCCAGCCCCTCTCTGGAGTTAATTCCTCACAAGTGTATAGTTTATTGAAATGTTAAAATCATTTAATTTCAAAAGTAGTAATCATTAATTTCTCTACAAAAATTATAATATGACCCAGTCAATATAAATATCGGGGAATAATAATGACTATTTATCAATATGCATAACACAATTTATAATGACCAATAGTAATAATTAACAATGAAAGAGACTAATAGAAGGGCCATTCTGAGGAAGGTATAAAGAGGGCTAATTCGATAATGAGCGCTAGTGTAATGCGCATCCCCGGTGGATTAAAGACACATGTAAAGTGGTTTTGTCCGAAGTCTTCGGCCCATTTTCATCTGGAGCGGCCCGAACCCGGTTACTGTTCCTCGCCGTGAACGCCGTCAGCGTCCTCCATCCACGCGCCGTGACTTTTTGCCTTGGGAAGTTAGCCTAGGCCATAGGGTGGCTGTGTTTTGGGCCGCTGCTACACGCAACCCGCATTTCGCTCAGTCAGAGAGGTCCATCATGGAATTGAAAGCAGATATGTTTGGATTGTGTTTTAATTTTTCAGCCAAAACTATAGACTAAGCTTTTTACAGACTTTAATGTTATTATTTTGCGAGGATATTCTCGTATTTCCATTAATGGTAAGATGGTCCCATGTTGCATTAATATAGTCCAGAAGTTTGAGCTATTTTTGGATGTGGTGTTGGTTTTTCGGCCAATACTCTAGACTATGATTTTTGTAGGATTTGATGTTTTAATCTTTTGAAATAACCTCTATATTAGCACATAATTATGTATGTTGATTTTGCAGTAATAGGCGGGTTGGATTTATGTACTTATGATATTACTTCGGAGTTGTCTTATTTTGGTGGAAATTGTAATGCACTTTTATTTATTTGATAAATCTGAACATTATATGTTGTTAAATTAGACATAAATATCAGTAAATGGTGAAATTTAGTAGATTATCGAAATAGGGGTAAATGTAATTGTTGGGGCCAATTGTAATACCCTAAATAACCCTGTTGAATTTGCGTGGAATAATTTTTGGCGAAGTACTCTGCCCTTCATTTAAATTTATATATCTAAGTCGTTAAATTTCCCACCTTATATAGGGAGTTGTAGCAAAGTTTGCTATTGCATAACCCCAGTGATAATTAATGAGTGATTGGCTTAATTACCCTGGTTCTAAACTCCTATATAGCCAACCGCACCCAAAAAGAGCGCCACGGTCGTCCGACTATTGGAAGTTCTCTGGGGAAGCCTGTCTATTAATCAACCTCAGTGGAAGCGAGCGAGAAGCAAGCGGCGGATTCTGCGAGAGGGTTTGTGAATGTTCTCTTAATTTCAGACAACTGTGTGCTATCTAATTTTTTGCAGTACTAAAATTTGTTGTTTTGCACGCCGTTTTGAAGCGAAGAGTTCAAGAAATTAGAGCGATGAAGCGGACGTATAATGAGAGTGTGTTTCCTAGAATTAGAGGTATGATCTGTCGATTGAAACCCTTGTAAGCAATTTTTATGGATTACTTTTAGTAAATGGTATTTGTGTCTGCACTTGCAGCCGTCAGATTTTATGTAATTGTCGGTGCTTCGATTTGAAATTAAGGGTCTTTTAATGTCCTTGGTTGTCTGGAATTTTTTTAGTTTCTTAGCCGTGTCGAAATGCATCGTTTTTTATTGTTGCATGTATGAGGTTGACCGGAAATAGTTTCATGCTCTATGTTTGTGTGAATCTTTCTTTTTTATCTCATTCGGTCGGTAGTTGTGTGGTGGTTTGGTGTGGGTGTAATTGGGTGTTTCCTTGGAAATTTATTGAGTGTAATACAACTGTAAGTGTGCTGCAACACTTGTAATTATTTTATCTAAATCAGACACGGCAGTGAGTTAGCCCCCTAAATGTGTTTGACGGTGCTTTAAGGAGTTGCCTAGTACTGAGCTTGTGGAAGTCACATTTATCATTTTCGGATCAATGAAGTCTCTATCGTTTCCACATGAGGCCTTTGAAAGAATGTAGTTGTATATTGAGCTCTGACTTTGTATATTTCAGTGTGGAATGTGAGGGAAAGCTGAATTGAATAGGTGGCGTATGTAGTTATACTTTGTGCATGTTTCTGAAAACCATTCTATATATCTACTAAATACATCTTGGATCATCTGTAATTGAGGTCTTTGTGAAATGATTCGGGGCAGATTGTAGCCACTGATTTTAGTAGATGAATGGTCTTGATTTGTATATTTCATTGTTGAGTATATGAATTTTGTTCGCAAAATGTTATCATTGTGGCTCTGTATCCTTTGAATCCTTTTAACAGCTCGAATCCCTATAGTAATGGTTTTCAACTAATTTTGAGAAATATCAACACTCAGCAATATATGAATTGAGTGTATACGTAAAACCATTTATCAAAAGAATTAATTTCAGTATCAATCAACCCAAATAACTGATGGGACCAGAAGTTCGTTTGTAATTGTGAATATTATTGGGAGTACATTGCTTGAATGTTGTTTTTTATGCTCCCTGGTTTACATTGGAAGACACGGTTGATTATAAAAGCAATTCCAGCGTACCTTGAACACCGTATTTGTACTCTATGTGAAAGTGCTTGATCTGTTGTATATGATGCTTTGTTTATAAATTCGATGCATAGACTAGCTACAATCACAGGTTAGAGTGCACATGTTTTGAAGGAAAATATTTTGTTATTTGGTGTATTTATTTGGTTAAATTTGTGCTTGTGATTCTACATTTGACCTTGATATCATGAAATATATATCCAGTTCCCTGTACGCTTATAGTCGTGGCCTGGGCTGGTTGTTATTCAATCCGTTTACAATGTCTGAGAGTGTGATGTGTTAGGGTGTAAATTGGCATGTTGTACTTATCATATGATGGCCCAAATTTGTGTTTGTATGTCCATAACTACGAATTGAATATGCCACCATAAAGCTCTCTGTATATTGTTTAATTGCAGTGTTTAAACCTGCAAAGATATTTATATAGCAGGCTATTTGCATGCATGGTGCCAGACTGATTTACAAATACTCTTTGGGAATTGGTTGTGAACCTGTGTGCTGCTCTATTTAATTTGTTATCGGAATGCTTTATTGGTGTTGGATACAAATGGTGTTTTTTATTTGAATGTTTATTTGTTGGGTTCATTCTCATTAGTGGGTTGTGCTTCTAATATGGAGATAGGTGATGATCCCCTCCTCGTATCCGAGCGCTCCCACCTGTGGTGGCTTGAGAACGTACGTCAATGTCTTGATAAGTGGAACAACATACGCATGAGCACGTCTCCTTTCAAACACTTAATTGATCTTCCCGCCCTACATTTCAATGCCCCAGTATATCAACAACTGTTGTGCTGCCTGGATAAACAGTCTCGGGCAAGTAACACCCTACGGTTCATGATAAATGGAGACGCCCTTGTGTTCAGGCCCACGGACTTCGCCGTGATGCCCGGTTTAAAATTCAATGGATACACAGCCCCTCCAGCTTTCTCTGCCATGCATGAAGGTGCCTTTGGTGGCAAACAGAACCTGACGCTGGTTGAATTGCATGACCGGTTTCATGATGAATGCGTGGAGATGAAGGGCATCACCCCTCTTTGTTTCCAACTTGGTTTGCTGTTTATCCTGTACAGCACCATTCTGCTTAGAGGTCGAGTTACTGACCAAATTGAGATGAACTATTTTCATCTAGTGGATGACTTAGAAGCCTTCAATAAGTTCCCATGGGGATTGATAGGTTATAATTTCCTCATTCAGTCCACTCATGAAGCCCGTGAGCTTCTTGACCGTCTCACTGTTGAACCTAATGATGCTGGTGGGTACCCGATGGAGGTGCATGCTGGCGGGTTCAACATGGCCTTGATTTTGTGGGCATACGAGGTGATGTCCGACCTTGCTACTGTTTGCGGTCGTAGGCTTGGTAGCCAAATGGATCGTATTCCCCGTATGCTGTGGTGGTACACTAATAATTTTGCTGACCCAGCGACAGTGAAGCAGTTATTTTCTAGGCGACGTAAGATGGTTAAGGTAATCTCATATTCTTAGTGGTGTAGTGCGTGAACTGAAGTTTGTATTGTGAATTTGATCTTAACCGATAATTTGTTGTTGATGTTGTCACGTTGGTCTTGATTTTATGTTAATGTTCCCAACAGACACCGCTGGTAGTGACTTTCGAGGAAAGCCGCATTCTCTTTAACACAGGTCCGTATAGTACTCCGCAGCTGCCGTCCACTCCCTTTGCATCTCTTCATCAGGGCTGCAATGAAGCCGCCCCGCTGTTAGTCCCTAATGTGGACGTGGGTCTGCAGAACCTCCGGCTGCGATTCATGGTGCCGGATATTTTTACTCGTACTGAGGGTGCCACTGGTGCCACTCCTGTCGTTGGTAGAGGCAAGTGGACGGCGCGAAGAGGAAGGGACAGAGGAAGAGGGAGAGGAGTTCGCAGTGGAGATATTGAGAAACTCCCCATGGGCCTGCAGCAGCGCACATTGAAAGGGCTACAATCTGCCCCACCTAAACCGGTCATTCCTATTCTCCATGACAATGCTGCCTACCGACGCTCCAACCAAGGGGCCAGCTCTGTCCCGCCGCAGAGGAAGAGTCACCCCGATCATTTGTCATGCAAGAGAGATGTGCGTAAGCGTACCTTAATCACATTACAAAGCATGAGCATTGGTTCCCACTTCTCCCGTTGATTCATTTGTTTGTTGCTATCGCTGTAATTGTGATAATCTACATCGATGTAGGTTAACATGTTAACAGTGTCCGAGATATCCCAGAGGTTGGCAAATGTTAAGGAACTTTGCCAATCTCTAGTTGCAACTCCTTTCTATGCGATAAAGTTCCCATCCGCAGCTCCAACTGATTTCCGCTCTGCATCACCTCAATTTGCTGGGGTGCTCCCCAGTGATGAGATCAAATTCGTGCCCTGCCGCCGCCTCTCGTTTGACGAAATCGGGACCACCTCAGCAGGTGCTATTTTCGGTGCGACATGTAGCACACAATCATATCCATCTGGGTTGGATGTCTTGAGTGCCGTTACCCTCGATGGTGATGCCGATTTCTCTGCCTTCAAGCGATGGTATAAGTGCAAGGAGCCTGAAAACAGCTTGTGAATACCACATGCATGCCTTATTAATTTCATTTCATATTCCATGAGTCTGTAAACTTTCACCAACACCTGTGGTTAATAAAATATATCAGGCCGAACAACATACCAGTCCCCACACGGATGAGTATGGGTGTCGTGCGTCAATGGTTTGACAAACTGTGTAACCCGGATGGCTGGTTACAAGACCAGGTGTGTCCTTACATACTCTGTTGCATTCAATCAGTATTAGGAATTCATAGGTAGGGGCAGCCATTGAGCCGTCTGCTTACATTCATTTCTGATTCTTGTACGCAGCACATTGATGCATTGTTGGCACTGATTATGCGGCAAGCGAAGGCGGAGGACCTTTTGCGGGTTAAAATGAGTGTGAGTATCATGGATACAGTTTGCTGGGTATACATATGTTAACAAGTTTATGTTCCAGCTGCACGTACTACGTTTTTTGTTAAATGGCCCAATGTTTTATTTTGCAAAATGCACATATTTTGGCAGGAAATTCTGCAGCAGGATGACTGGATGCTGGTTGAAGAAATTGTAGTCCCGTTCGCAAAGGGTAGCTACATTGAAGATTGGGGTGAAAGGTGGGCAGTCTCCCGCAGGGTAGTAGGCGTTGCACACTTGAAGACTAATCATTGGCTGTCGTACCACATTTCAATTGATGAGCAGACAATCATTGTGTACGACTCGACCTCGAAGGACAGTGACTGGTCTATTGTGAAACAGGAGTTTGAAAAGATGTCCACATACCTCCCTCACATCTGCCGTTCCTGCGGAATTTCGCCGATGAAGGACGGGGCGTTGCAACCGTTGGGTGATAAGTTTGAAGTGTTGCTTCAGGAATACACCCCGCAGCAAGGGAACGGCTCTGATTGCGGTGTCATGGCCGTGCAGTATGTTGAATGCCTCATTAGAAACCGACCATTGTCTTCTATCATCCCTCGACTTTATTTGTACCGTCGGAAGAGTTTCTGCTCTCAGCTCTTCCAGTTCGGGTTGAAAGTCCTCGGTTCGGGTGCCGCTGCAGGTACTGGAGGAAGTAGCACTCTGTGAAGGAGGTTGTCCCGTGATATATGAATGCATAGTGTACATATATGTATATATCTTTAGTAGGTGTTTCTGTGATTAGTTGGGGAGCCTTTTTGGTTTGCATCTTGCACCCAACGAGTGGCCAATCTTTTTGTAATATTGCACTTGCTAATTTTTTGGACCTGGCCTTTGTGAACTGAACGTTCAGTCACATTTTGTGAGATAGTTTCATCTACTAGAGAAGAACACCCTCATATGGATTCTAAGTGACCTACTCATTTCTCCTCTTCCCGCACAAAGATTAATCGGCTTGTTCTACGACAGTCCTCTTATGAATATTGCATTCCTGCCGAATGACACGTTAATTATTTATGAAATTAACCTTTGCCACTGCAAGAAATGTAATACAACTATTTATATTGGATGAATGGTTGTTCTGTAATAGTCATCAATTATATATACATAAACCGTTATTTACATATACATTTATATATACTAGTGTATATATTAAACCTATAATTAGTAAATTATTTCATACATAATATCCAGTAAATTGTAATTTCATAATTCTCGTCAAAAATATAAGTTTCATACAAAGTTTTTGAACTTCAATTTTCAACACTTCACTTATTCGCGATGGACGCGCGCCAACCGAACCCATGTAATTTTGGAAATAATATAAACCCATTATAATTAAATATAATGTCCTATGAAATTAATTCATTCGTTAAGTAACCTAATACACATTCGTACGCATAGTAAGAGAGAAAATTAGAATATATCCAATATATACAACATCGAAAACGTCAAATACAGAAAAAAAATTATATTTTTAATTAAACATGTTAATTTCATATTTATAACTAATTTCTAAGTATAAAATGTATTAATTTACAATAAACAAACATAATAGACAAAATTAAAATAATAATATTAAATTTTTTCTAGTCGCATTTCATTAGTAATTTATATATCTATCATATTAAAAATAAATATGTGGATTTCTAAACTACACTAATTACATTAATTGTGAGATGGAAATTTAAAAACAATTCAATTATATTAAAAACGTTGATTTAGAACTTGTACTTATATAGTCACATGTCAGATTAATAAGTAAAAAACAGATGGAATTTTAAATAATCTTTTCAAATAGTAAAGTAATTATAACATGTATATTTGTTCATAATTAGTAACTGCAAAACAAATAGCCTACATATAAGAATAATAATTATTATTATACCAATATTCTTTCTGTGTCATTATCATCAAAACAACAACTTTTGCCTTTATGTTACCATGAGTTCTTTGTTATGTTTTAGAAAAAACAAGCGTCATCCCAACTCTCAACCCTAATCCATTGTTCATCTGTCTGTATTTTGAAACGAATTATGGGTGGTTGTTCAATTAACCTTTTAGTCTACTATTGATGTCAACATCCCAGTGGATTCAATAATAATAACATGTACCGCCCGTATGTACAGAGCAAGTTGTCGGCTACAAAACGCCACTCTTGGTGAAAAATTCACTTTCCTAGCCATTTAGGCGAATTTTGTCCAAAGCAAGCGGCAGTGACGGCATGAATTCCTTCCGTCTATGTTGTGGGACCAATATTCATACTCCATCACCTATGCGTGCAGATTGAATAATAAGTAGCGAAATATGACCATATTTTGTACGGTTGCGACCAAATGTTGACTACACAATGACCTATGAAAGCGCTGTCGGAATTTCCCACTTCTATTCATGATGCGCTGCATTTACCTTCCTTACTGCCGGTGCAGTCTCCTATTAGTCTGAGCAATTTAGGCATGTTTTTATGCGTCCTTGCTTAATATTATATCACTTATTTGTTTGTTTATTATCTACCTTGTACATTTGTAAGTAACTATAATCCGTTCACGACAAGTTCTTGTATTCGATTTACAAGTACCCTTTTCCATTTATTATTCAACTAACCATCCTATTAAGATAACAAAACGCGCGGGTGTTTCTGTTTTTTACGTTGCCGTATTGCACCGTTTAATTTACGCAGCGTTGAATTGGTTTGTTTTAATTCTTGAACTTAGTACTACCGATATGCTCTGTTTTAATTATTTTTTTTGTTTGTCTGATACTTATTTTCTCCCTCCATATCATACACTGTAGCACCTACTTTCCATGCATATGGTACTATAGGCGATTCGCTAGAATGGCCTTATTCATACACTCTATATATATACATTAACGGTTGTGGAGTAATAACGTGCACTATTATAAAATTCCATTTTGGTGCAAGTTATGAAGTTTTCTGTACTTTACGAGTTTTTCCACTCATACGAAATTGTTCCATTACCATTTCCTTGAGTGGCTGCGTGATGTATCGAGGTTGATTGTTCATGGATTACACGAGCAATACTATACTCATTTTACGATTGCACATTCCTGCCGCGATCAGAGGCCATCGGACTCGGCCTCGATCATATCCAACTGTCTTATCATCCGTACTGGTAATGCTACACCTGTTGTATTCTGGGGTTAAACTTCCCTTCACATTCCTCTTGTAAAACAAACCACACGATTTGATGTGTGTTAATCGCTACACATTATACTTAATCGCGCTACCTCTTCCACTGTTATTATGTGCATATCATATATTACTGCCTGCACTCACTACTAACCCAACCGGATCAACTGAGACGCTGCACTCATTTCATTTGATACAAACTGCAAGTTACTTTTATAACTGCTGGCACCGGACCTAATTCCCTATGTTTCTCTGTATTTTATACATACATGCAGTCCATACTACAACGATACATGTGTTACCCGTCGTCCCATTCCATGGCCCCGTAAATTTCATTAACGTTGTTGACGAGCAACACAAGTTAGCAAAATATGGCCCAACATAAACAAGGAGTTGGAGCCACACAAAAAAAAGTACATATACACAAACCGAAATTGTGACCGTATGACCATAATTCATAACATTTGTTTGTTAAGAGGGCATGCACGCCCCAAATTTCCCAAAAACTGTTAGTTTCTTGTCATTCAAATATGTTAGAACGTGGGCTACAGCAATCCACCCCTCTGTGCCTGCTGAAGATACTTCTTCCCCGAATCTGAGTCCAGCACCATCACCCCGATGCTTGGGAAGGGAGATGATATGTCCGTGAATAGTAGAACATCACCGGACCTGCAGCCGTTGTCACTGGTGAATTGTGCCCACCCATCCTGCTTGATGTAGAAACGGACATCACTATTGTTAGCCCTCTCTCGGAACTGTACTTCCCATGTGCGACCGTCTTCATTTTGCAGTGTCACTATACCACCATGAGAGACGGGCAGAGCCCTTGCAAACGCTTTGGGGAGTTCCTGTTGCATCTCACAAGAAACGTGTATCAGTGCTTCCGTGAAACACTACTTCGTGTTGGTTGCATTCATACATGCACTGGACCCAAAACACAGGCCCTACTTACCAGCTGGGTGAGCAGCGAATACTCCTTCATCTCACGAACAAATTGTAATTTCAGGGGGTAGGTGCCTGCGCCCCTAGGCCTAACTTCAGGGAGACTTCTTGAAGCCTCTGCAAACACACACATAATTCTATAATATTAGGTTCTCTGCTAAATCCTTCAGGACATGCTCGTCGCGAGTGTTTGTTTGTTATATACATTACAGTTAATAAGGAGATTGTATAATTACATGACACGCTCCATAATTCTTACAGTAAGTGAAACTTCTAGCTGAATACACAGTATAAATGAGGGCACTTGCATGGATGTTTATAATAATATCCCTAACTGTGATCCATGTATCTTGAATGTATAAGTTTATAAATAACGACGGATTACATTGCATGTTTTCATATTATGAAAACTAACACCGTGCCAACCGTACAGAAAAGCTGGTAACTAAACTGCATTTGTTATGTGAGGCCATATCTGACATGAGTGTCTCCCGTCGCAACTGAAGTTTAATTTGTTGATTTTTTGGCTCTTCTTCCCTAGACCCAAGTGCATCGTTAAACTGATCACACATTAACAGGTCATCTCGGTACCTGGATGTTAATTCACTATGCTTGTGTTATGATTGTGGACATGTGATAAAATTGTTTATCCCTTGACGTTGCTCTGTTATCATACCCGCCCCTACCAGACTAATTAATGGTAAATACATGTTTCTTTGGAGGTTTTAATAAGCATTCCAACCCTATCCCACTTAATAGTGTTGCATTGACTATGAACTATATGCATGCTTTCATGTGTACTTTATGATAAATTTATATCCCAGTCACAATTTGACATGGGCACGTGTGGCCGTGTTGTACAAGCTGCTGCATCATGATTTCAATTTTGGATATTTCCTAAATCCGATTCTCATGGATTAAGCGATTCGCAATTAATAAGTACTTACCTCCACTCACGGCGCCACCCCTCTTCCGCAAACCCTTTTCGTCATACACACAAACCTTCCAAGTGCCTTTTTTGCCTCAAATGTGAAAGTTATAAAGTCCCCCTTCCGCAGATGATTCTCTTGGGCAAATTTTGGCCAACCATCTTCCAGCCAAACTCGCCCTGTCCGATTACTCAGCCTCACTTCCCACTGCCGTTCACCATTCTCCGTCGCCAACTTGATCGACTTGCCTTTCAGAAGGACATTGTACGCATCCGCGAACGTCGGGGGTATACGCTGCATTGCAATTCAATACGGTCATACTACTAATGTTTGAATGAATTACCATACCATATATTTCATTTAAGGCTACCCTACCACTGTCTGTAACCAATTTACTCGGAGGAATCGGAAGAAGGATGCTACTTTCATTGAGTCGTCTGTCACCGCCCAATTTTGACCAACCAACTATTGCTCGCAACTATTCCAGTCATACAGCCTGACCTGTAAGTTGAACCACGTATTTGCTCCACCAGCATGTGAAAACCTGATGCCACCCTCATTTCATCTCTGAATGTTTTCCATCCCTCTGTGAAGAAGCACTCGCCAGTTATACGGCACTTGATCATGACCTTCCAAGTTCGTCCATGGTTATCCTGCAATTTGATTCTTGTATTTGACATGGCGCAAGAGAATGCACCAAGTGGAAAGCTCTACAACAGTAGATCAATATATGGTTCAACACCTCAAAATAAGCGACGAATGCAACCGTTGACAAGTTTACAAACTGCGTAACATGAACTCATGCGTGTATGCATTCGGATGGACATGAAAATGAAATGGGGTCTTTTATAAGAATGTATGTATGGCTAACCATTCTCTCCTTGAATGAAGCATCCCCCACAACCGTGAAGAAAGAATATTTCTGCTTCTGACTTGTTTCTGCCTCCATCAAGTCCACACAAGGCCTCCAGAAAGTAATCCATATTCCATCGCGGCAGATTTAGTTAATGTCATCAGCACATTGAATAAAGTTGAACACCATCCATATGGATCACACCATTCAAACTATAAGTGCTAAATACAGAATCGTAAATCACTATGATCTCTCGCTCCTTAACTATTCACAGCCCAAAACAAAATTAAAAGGATCATCCTTATTGTAATTAGGATTAAACATTCTGACTTCGAGGGTTTTGGTAGTTTTACCACCCGAAAATGTGAATCTTATGCGAACGGAGCATATTTTAGTACACGCAAATTTGAGCACACGAATGTATGGGGAGTGATCTAAGTTTGAGAGTGACGATGTCAAAGTAAATAAAATCATAATTTTCCGACAGTAGGACTCCCGTCAACGAAAATGGAGTTAGGTTTACTTTACCTCTTGATCATGGTGGGCTTCCGTCGCCGTTGAGTACAGTAGATATGGTTCGTTGCCGGGCGTTGATGGCCGGCCGGAATGCTGCGGTGAGGTGGGCGTTGGGCTGCCGGCTTGAGTCCCCGATTTTCAAATGGTAAAGGGAAGCGTCTTAAAGACGCCGCTCGTTCAGTTGGCGTTTTTTGATTTTCTTTAAGTCAGAATGGCCAAGCACATTTTTAGAGTTTGCTAATTAACATCGACCGCCTTTTAATTTGTGTGCTTACATATGGATTTTGTTATCCCATTTTGTAACACTTTTATTAATTTTGATATCGAGCCAACTTTTCAACGGGACATAAGGTCCTACATTCTTTTATACGAACTTGGTTGCCTTATAAAATTTATTTATTATCGTGCAGTGTATATCTCTATGATGAGGTTATATAGTTTACCAATAATGCGATGTATAATTTTCCGGTCTTTTATTATGGTCTTATTGACACTTAACAATATAGTCATTCATTTTGTAATTTATTTAACGTTACTACATTTTCGTAAAGTTACTTTTGTACTAATTAATGCGAATGATGTGCTATTGCAACCAACATATGTGTCCTTTTTGCTGTAGTTGTTATCCATTGCATCATACTCCTTCATAACTAACTAACCTCGTTATGTACAATTAAATTATTCACGCAACTGAATTTAAAATTGAAAAGTGCACAGTGTAATTACTCAAGCCACAACTTGACTAGTGTTATTGCAAGAATGAAATCGTCTACTTATATAAATGTAAATGATCTTCTGCTACACTAACCCAGCCTTGTAATAATAATAGCAATTAGTTTAATTTTAATATTAATATTCATTTACAAAAACAAAATAAAACTAATCAATTATTGAGTACTACGTATAACTTTCAGCATATTCCAGTTCTTACATGCCTTTCACTGAACTATTATATCTACATAAAATACCATTCACGCGAAATATAATTCCCTCTGTGTTACTTTTCCATGGTACAATTTGTTTAACTAAATACATCACAATTAATATTACACTTACTAATATTATGGTGGTATACAAAGTTGTATCAATTTATTACTGTATCTTGAATAATAAGTTTTTTACCTACATGTTATAAGCTGTAAGTTGAGTGTATATAATTAAATGTATTCACACACACACACACACACACACACACATACATATTTTTTTGGCTTTGCTAATTTTTTTGGATATTTGCAAGCTTATCGAAACCATCATTTTGTTGTACCTTTGAAACCCAACCACATACTTTAAGAAATAATGACCAATGCCCAACATAGTAAAGTATTCGATTATGTCGAATTTTGTTTTTTTTTTTCAATTTATCACACCCCTACTTATATCCAATCATCGTCTTCATAATCAAAGGCGATGAGTCATCCTCTTTTACCTTTGCGTGGATTTCTTATTTGTACTAATAAATAATATACATTATTACAAGATATATCGCAATAAATGTCCTGGTTCATTCCCAGGGTTAAATACTTGTTTCATTCATACACGTAGAAAGTGCGAGAATTCGTCGGCCATCAAGGACGATGGATGAGATTAAGAAATGCGAAGGTGGATTTAGTGGTGCTACACATCCATTTGTTTTTTCTTTTGGTTTCCTTCTACCCGTGTTTGATGTATATATATATATATATATATATATATATATATATATCCATGTACCTACGGAAATAGTATGTTTTTCGTTCTGCTTCATTTGTTTTCCTTTATACATTCAATGATGCACTGACTAAGTTATTATACAACCATTACAACTCTGTGTACTACATTCAAATTTCTAATGCTACTAAGGGTGGTTGCAGTTTAGAACCCATAAATCTCAACTTCTTCATTGCCACGTCAGCGCCACGTCAAAAGTTAACCCCCACTAACTTCTAATACAATTTTTCCACAATGCAAAAGTCAAAAAGTAACTTCTAAGAGGGTCCCGCTTATACACATCATATATATATATATATATATATATTTATTTTATTTACATTATTCACTTATATAATTAATTTAATTTAATGACGTATTTAATTTAATTTAATTTTTTGATATTAAAAAATTTAATTAAAAAATTAAAAATTATAACATTAAATAATAAATAAAAAATATTATTCAAAATGTGTTACAACAATAATAATAATAGGAAATTGAAATAATACAACATACTATTAACTTAATTTATCCACATTTTCTTGCTGGCATGAAAGCGAAGAATGAAATTAAACCTCATATGCTCTATTTCCACGCTTTCCTGCCGATAGGAAAGTGTAGAATGAAATTAAATAGTATATGAATTGTGAAAAAAGTGAGCTATTTGAAGTTCAATTTATAGAAATTTTTTTAAAATAGCCGTTGGCATTTATAATTAAAAAAAACAAATAGCCATTGGCAATATATACTATAGTAACGGTAATATATATATATATATATATACATATAGTAGTGTTGCTAGTGTGAATGTGTGATAAATATATATATATATATATATATATATATATATATATATATATATATATATATATATATATATGTATGTATTTGGAATTCCATGCCACATTTAATACAAAAAGAAAAAAAATTAATGGCTTTTGGTTGTGGCCGACAACTACTGTTCATTTTGTTGAAAATTTGTTCACTTTTACTGTTGGCACTTGGGTTCCTCACCAGGAACCCCATTTCTTGAAACTTCTACAGCGTGGCACCCACATTGTGTAGAACTCAGCTACCGGGTACTTGGAACTTGGTGAAATAGCTGCATTGCAGCCACCCTAATACATTAATATGTTGTGGAAGAAAATAATATACTAATATTAATAGTTGCATATCTTATGATCGTGGGTTTCAATCATTTACCCTTCCTTTATATTTTATTTTAAGGGTAATCATGTAAGTATGTAATATTATTTCAGTTTTTCTTTTTTAATTTGTACATTTATCTATTATAACTCTAATCGCATTTTTTTTGAAGGATAGCTATGTAATGCTCTTATATTTTCTAATAATTTATTTTTAGATTTGTATTCTAACTAATATATAATTACATCTCATATTAGATCCTTATATCGGTTTTTTTGACTATTGAAATTCTAATTTGTTGTACGAAAACATAACATTTTGAAGTCTTTGTTCGTACACATGGCAGAGCGAAATGATGATAATTGTCATGCCGAATTTCCAGGGTCTTCAAAGTTCTGTGATTCGTTTTGTCTGCTTCAATTCATATATGCTCTTTGCGGCCTGTTTACTTTCTGGTTTTTAGCAGGTTCAATATTAAAAGGAATTCCACATTCTGAATTTAAAGGAATTGGGGAAAAACTTTATTCCTGATGAACTATTCTGATACTCTATATATATATACATACACACAAAATTTTTAACAGCCAAAAATTTCCTCTCATTCTATGATTCCTAGATATTAAAGCACATTTCGGTGGAGTGGCATTGAAAAAGCGAGGCTGGGTTTTTTTTCAGTTTGGGTGATTCCTCCATTTGGGCTTTTCTTCAATGTAAATTATGAGTTGAGGGGTCGAATCGACATAATGTTTTTCAAAATTGAGGGGAAATCGTGCAATTCTGGCTCCAACTTTACTCGGTGACCAAATTAAGAGTTTTGGTAAATATAACCAAATTACAGAAATCCCCGTAAATTAACATCGTTAATGATGCTTGTTTGCGAACAACGGTTTATGGACCTACGGAATTATTCATGGGCTACCTTTTAAAAAAGTTCAGGGATCGATTTCCCTGCAATTTTATGATAGTAAGAAGAAAGATTTCAGTTTTGCTTGCAGCACTATAAAACCTGTTCCCTATAATGAATTACTCTTCCATTGGAAATCATATAGTTCTACTACCTGCCTATCTGTCTACAACCTTTCTACAAGCTATAAATAGAACAATAATAGGTCATATTTAATAGAATGTTCAAAAGGTTTTTTTAATATAATCAATCGACCAATATTAATGTCAAACCACTGTTACTAATTCTGTGTAGCCAAAATTCTAGTAATGACACATGGCCGTATAACATTGTTTCATTCTACAGCTACAATATAACATCATACATAGAACTTTTTTCCCAAATCATTAACTATTACTTCAGTATTAGGCTATCCACATTAGTGACATTCATCCAACCCAACCCTCAAATAAAATATTAATTTCTCTCTCCTCCACATCCACAACCCTCAACATTTTAAAATTTGTACTCTATCAATGGCACTCATCCAACCTGACATTCAATTAAAATATTAATTTGTCTTTCTTCCAATCTATATAAAATATTTATAATTTTATTTTTTAAATAAAATATTATTAATAATAATTTTTACTATATTTAAAAAAATCACAATTAATTTATTAGGTACATTTTTTAAATTCATAATTAAAAAAAATACTCATACAATTATAAATTCATAATTTATTTGACAACAAAATGAAAATTACAAGAGTTAAAATAAAATAAAACATAATTAATTAAACTGCAATTACCAAACTATAAATTCTAAATTACGAGAAAAAAACTATGAATATTATTTTTTTTAATTATATAAATTATTTAGATTCAAAATTACGAGAAAAAAGAGAATAAAATTGTTTGTAAAAAGAGAAAAAATTTGCCTCCATTTATAGAGAAAAAAAACTATGAATATTTTTTTTATTATATAAATTATTTAAATTTTAAATTATTAATATATATATATATATTAATAATAAAGTGGCACCCAATTAGAGGGTGCCACGTGTTCAGGGGCATGACCTTGGCCTTCACGTCGGCCAGCCGACTCGGTTGTGCGATTTGGTGACTTTTTCATTTTTTTTTAAAAAAATTGGTTTTGTCGTTTCTGGTGACACCCACTCGGGTGTCACCGATGAAACTAGCCTTATATTACAACTGTAATTATTTCACCTACATAAATTATTTAAACCAATACTTTTTAAATTATGTGCGTTGTTATTTTCTTATATATAGATGATCATCTTGGAATCTAGATTGAAAAACTATGTGAAGACTGTGCGTTAACTTCAAGGTAATAAGCGAAAGTGTACAATATTTTTTTTTTGCTATGTCGATCTTATTTTTCAAATACCTTAAGAATTCAATATAACTAAATTATAAAAGTATTAATATTATAATAATATATTATATGAATTGATTAGTTACAAATATTAGGATACATTATACTTTGCTACCTGCCCTTTCCGAACGTTGTCGAAAAAATTTAAATTTTTCGAAAACAATATTATAGTGCTCACGTTTTTGCAGCAAAATGTACTCATATAACATTCGGTATCTAATTTTGGTTAATTCTCAAATGCAAACAGTTTTCTCGACGCTCCACGTCGGAACCTATCTTCCTCAATTCAATACGGTGAACGTATAGGCAACATAGCCTAGTGCATGTGAAACAAATGTATACTTGCAATTTGACGCAATAATTTAATTGCTTTTTACGTTATATTGAAATAATCAATTAATAACTAATAATTTGCTTATTAAACTAATGTGCTACTAAAGTAATATAAATTTGGGCAGGTAATTTCCACTGTGAAAACTGTGATGTTTCCGTATTCCCAAACAACGTCATGGTTTAATATCTACTTTTTCATATGAAATATGTTACACATTTTGTGAAAAATTATTAAAAATGTTAATTACAGTGAAGATAACGGCAGTATGTATTGAATAAGATATATGTCATTTTTTCTTATGAATCTCTACTCAAGACATGCGGTCTCCAACAGTTGGATGTCCCCGGGGTCTCTACACAAGGCGTAATCCTTTTACAATTTAATCTTCAGCAATTAGCCGTACTCATGAACCAGTGAAAACTTACTTCAAAGGTTTGTGTAATTTCAAAAGTTGTTTTGGCTGTTCTCATTCATATAATTTATTTTAATAATATAAGTTATAACATAATATGGATACAAATTGTGCATCCCTTATACGTCCATCGCCCGGTACGTCATTTTAGTATTTGATATATTCGAATAAGTCTTATATCTCAAAAATCATGAATCTATCCATTGAAACCGTTGCACAAATATAATAAACCAACATAAGTGTGTGTTATATTTTCCCCTAAACATAAAAGTTAACATACCTTCGTAATTTTGGATTCATTTTTTATACTTTGATTCAATTACATTTACATATTCAAACTGGCCTCCCCTAATCAGAACACGTAGTCATGCTTTGCGTCCCCTTCTAAAATAAATACCCTTACAATATAATGTAAAAATTAACTGCTCAATCTACAATTGCGTGACCAAAATCCTGAGTCCTCATGTGTCCACTTACTTTTAATTAGGGATACACACCATTGTCGATTTTTCAATAACCATTTTATTGTAACATTAAACTTTTATTTATGCCTTCAATCAGGCTGCAATATTGGCGACAATAATTTGCAGAGCCACACAGGTTATATTAAGTTGCGTGCATTTACCAATACGAGTAAGCATAAATCGCATATATCTAGAACTTCCTTGTTACAATAATTGCAATCAGGACGACGATACCTGCTGTAAGCATCGGCCACAGGAATCGGCTACAAATCCCTGGGTTCCCTTGGCAACAGTTACGATCTTCTGCACTCCTTCTGCGGCGCAGTTGGTCATCCTTTAATTTAAGTTTCTCATCCAGCACCTCCGTCAGAAGACTCTTGTATTTCAGCTGACTTTCCAGCGCTTCCTTTCGCTGCATCATCTGTTGCACGGCCCCTAGGTAATGGGGCGTTAGTTCGTCGTCCACCCATCAGAAAAACGTGCAGCCGGAAACCTGACAACCGGGTGCTGTAAGGTTAGGCGTTTCGTGGTCGATTGACCCATTAAGTATCCGGTGGTATATAAAATCAATGAAATTAAACACTCCTTACCGTACAACGGACGAATCGTCTGAAAGGATTCGCCTCAGTCCCAGACTCATATCGCTGGCCGACACCGTGAACATGACAGCCGACGGGGAGGCGGGCCCCGGTTGACTCGCTGTTAGAGGAAGTTGCAACACTTGAACCTCCGGCGACGGATTCCATCGGCGATTTGCAAAATTGAACTCCCACGAAGACAGAATGAAAGAGTAAAGTAGGCCTTTATGAAATGCCCCGACTTCTTCCAGAAGTCATTGCCTCCTTTGTTTCAAATTTTAGGCGAATTCAAAATTGGCCCGCTTTCGTTTTTTACCGCCTACGTAACCAAAATTAGACTATTATAATTTACAAACTATTGCAAGTATTATCTAAATATATTTACTACCATATTTTCCACACCAATATAAAACATGCAACTTCATCTCATATTGCGAGCGTGTATTATATGTATTTGAACCAAATGGACTAGATGTAAGATGTATAAGTTAAATTACTATCTTCACTTCAAAAAAATTAAAATACTTACAACAAAATTTATAACTTAAATATATATGTACAAAACGATTTAAAACAATTTCAAATATACATAATATAATTATTAGAAAAATATATATATCATAAAATGTTCTCTAATAATATTAGTACACATTATTACACATTTATAAATGTTAAGGTAAATTACCACAAAATAAATTTAAGGATTACATTAATGTGGGAAAAATATTCCCGTGTAACAAACGAATACAAATTTCAAAAAAAAAAAACGACTACATGCAAACTATAATTTAGAATTATCTATACATATACATATATATATATATGTACAGAGTATATATGTGTATATATATATACATATATATGCATCAGTACGGATCGATATTAGTTAACAATGCATATAAATGTATAGTATATATAAACATTGATAATTAATAGACGAATACATATATATATATATATAGACAGATAGAGAGAGAGAGAGAGAGAGAGAGAGAGAGAGAGAGAGAGAGAGAGAGAGAGAGAGAGAGAGAGAGAGCGAGAGAGAGAGAGAGAAATGAGAGAGTGAGAAAACTAGAATATTCATGCAAATACTTATTCAATTCCAGCAACATTCATTGAATGATAATAATTAAAACTTATAAGTCGGATTAGATTAAAAATGTGCATGTGTCACGTGTGTGTATATTATGTATATATATATATATATATGGATGACTAATCAAATAAAAAAATTTGGTGACAATGATTTCAATTGTTAAATTATTATCTACAATCCACACATAATTTATTGAGATTTTGGTCATCATTTGAATGTATCAAATACACAAGTCAAACGTTTCTAAAATAAATATAGGGTTTATAACACTAAAACAGTAATAATCATTAATTAATTATTTAGTTTAAAACTTACCATATAATGAAAACATAACATCATTATGCAATTATGGTCGGCCACAGTGTCGCCAATAAGCATTATCCTTAAGCAAATGCTAAGTTTTTGTATCTTATCCGTTCATCGCGCGGGTGATATACTATTATACGTAAATGTACTATAGTCACTAAAACTAAGATAAAAAATTTCAAAGGATATATACACTTTATATGCCTAACAAAATAATATTCATTATACTTTTAATAGTTCCCCTATAGATTCTTTCAATAAACTATTATTTCCCCAGTTTGAATCTTTTTTGGACCTTTGCAAAATTCCTACGTTTTTTTCTGATATTACTTTGTCCATTCGATGAACAAATCATGTGGCCTTCAATTTCTTGGTTTATAAGTTAACTAGCATACCACCCGTGCGATGCACGGTTATTAAAATATTACATAAAAATGAAATATTTCTACGCATTCATGAAAATATTGTACAAAAATTTTAGTCTCTATTACACATGTTTTATTTTCAAAGACGTGTTATTTTTAATTTTTTTTTTTAGTATGTTTAAAGTATTCATTCAAATAGTATGTAAAATAATTATTATCTATTACACGTATTGAGGAAGTTGTGTATTTTGTTCAATTACTACGTTGAGTGCTTTAAACATTTAAAAGATATTATTACCAAATTTAAAAATGTGAAACTCGTACATCTCACGGCAGGTTATTCTAGTATGCTTTAAAACTTTCATAATGGCTTCCCATTGGATAAGGTTTGACTACGCATGGATTTAGATATAACATTTGTCAATGAACTAAAATAACGATGATGTGTTCATAAATAATCAATACCATTAAATGTGAATTTAGACCTTAAATAATATAAAGCATAAACAGACAACTGCAAATAAAAACCAAAAGAGGGAATACTATCGAAACAAATAAACAATTAAATTCTGGACTTGCAGTGAAATCTACTTCAATTGAAAGTTGACTTAATTCAACGTCGGAACAAAACAAAACAATATTTAGGGAACTACTAATATTTAAGATTGCAAAAAACATAAATTCAATGTGAGGGACAGATAGAATCATAATTATGAAATCAATTATTCCAAACCTTGAATTCTAAGAGAACATGGCGATCAACTCATAAAAAAAAATTAAAAGGATTTATATAAATAACTTAGGAGATCCTCTAATATTAGGCAAACATTATGAAAGGGACTTCACAATGTGTCAACAATATCATGCATTTACAATGTATCAATAGCCAAGGATGTGAATTCAAAAAGTCATGTCATCTAAAATAGGAAAATTTCGCGCTTTCGTCGTCATCAAGAACCACACTTCAAATGATCTTCTAATTCTGGTCGACTCAGTTGCAACTCCAGCCATATGCATTATTCAAAGTAATAAAAAAATAAATATGAACATCTTATAAAATTACATGATAATAAATATTCATAATATGAACATGAAAGTAATTGACAATAACATTTAAAATCCATTAAATCTTTCAAATATCAATAACGAATGAATATTACACTTAAAGCAAAATTACAATGGATAAATGAACAAATTCCAATCGTCAATGTAAACTCACAAAAAGAAATCGGCTGAGGCAAGCTCCAATAAATCGGTACTTCTTATAATGGGTGAATTTCTACAGAAATTGGATAGTTTTCTCTTGGAAGTTCAACAATTGTTGTTCTAAAAATTTGAAAATGCATTGTTTGGGAGTTAATTTAGAATCTTAAATAGACGTAAATTGGGTATCAATATCTGTTTATTAATGCAAATCGTTGTATTTTCGGATATTATTGTATTGTATTCATTAACAATGGATATATCTGAGCAATATTATTAAATACTTAGTACAATCAGTATCATCAAATAATTTATTTCAATATACATATAATTTCTTCGAAAATATAATTAGTCAATTATACACGCATTATTAATAATGTACATACGAATCTTTTATACAAGCTAAATATATATAATCTATCTGTGCATTATAAGCTCAAATATTTAGTTAAGTTATATACAATGTATATATATATATATAATAATAATAATAATAATAATAATAATAATAATAATAATATATGCAATCTATATCTATATCTAGTCACACGATTTACTTAATTCGACTAATTGATGATATATCTATAATTAAGGTAAATTATATTTCGCATTACTAGAAAACTAATGACAATGCGATTTAGCTTAAATATATATTCCTATGATTTTCTTAAATAAATTAATTGAATTTTAGGCCAAGTAATAAATATGTTCAATTTAACTATAATTCCTTACAGATATACAGGTGGATTCTAACTAAAGAATATTTTAAATTGCAGTTATTAGTGTAGCTATATATTTTGAGAACCCGTTTTTCTTAATTGGCCTACACTAATAATATCGGTTAAATTGATGTAAATTATAAATTTTTAATTTAATAATATATTTTTAATTTATGGGATATAGTGTAGGCGGGAAAATTTTATAATTTCCATTTATATGGACTATCTTACTTTTAGATATAATATAGATATAGATTCTCATAGCACTCATTTCTTCTCGTAGCTGGGTTAATAAATTTATAATACTTATTATTCTTTTAAGTGTGCGGTAAGCCAATAATCATATATTTTTTAGTAATACAATTTCATCTTTAATCTTGATTTAATATATTACCATCACTCCAATTCGACATTAGGTAGTTTAATTACGGAATACGTACGCTTCCAAAGTTTGCGTATAAATCATCACGCACATAGAATATCTTACATTGAAACAACTAAAAAAAATGCATTGAATGTATTCAAAACACTCCATAATTACTTGTTAAATATCTTTAACTTCGGAATTATATTTATAAATTGAACATGTCAAACTTGACGTGTATTTTTTATGTTATTCATTTATAATGCAATTTGAAAATTTAAATTGAAATCACCGTAAATTACTGATTGATTTGTTACTGAAATGTGGTAGTGGTGTATAAATAACGTTCAGTATCGTATTTATAGATGTTGATTGCTTTTTTTTGGCTGTTTTTAATGAATGGGGTGACATATACATATGTTATTTAATATATGTATATACTGGCTGGTCAAAAGTTCAAATCTCAAGATGGTCTAATTATACTCATTATTTGAATGTCTGCTAAATTGTAGATTGTTAAGTTTTCAACTCTGAAGAGGTATGTCCTAGTTAACACATCGATATGCTTGTATATACTCATTATTTGAATGTCTGCTAAATTGTAGATTGTTAAGTTTTCAACTCTGAAGAGGTATGTCCTAGTTAACACATCGATATGCTTGTAAATTCCTGATAGATAAAAAAAATTTGAAGTATTTCGTATGTTTGACTTTTACAACATTCCTGCTCCGTGTGCTCGTGGTTGTGCGTAGATTTGTGACGGTCTACCATTAAATATCAAGGAACCGGACTACGAGGATTTGGTTCTTCACAAGTGGGATCATAAAGTTATACCGAAAAATACCTATAAATCCCGATTAATTTTCGTCATCGAATTAGCCATTTCCAGTTCTTATTAATAGACAAGTACGGATTCCCATTTTGCATATTAAAGTTCACCTTGCCATACATCTCACATCGGCTTCGTATTTATTTATTGGGAATTGAATCGTGTGAAGTCGTGGGTAATCTTATATCGAAACGACGATTTAGTCTACCCGTCCTATGTCTTCAATATTAACGGCTAATATAAATTATAAATGAGCATACCTTATGAAAAGGACGCAATCAGATAGCCTTCATTAACATGTAAATCACAGTTATTATATTCTCAAATTCTAATTACATAAATTAATTAATGGTTTGAGTGTTCTGAAATTTTTCCCTACAAGTTTCCGACTTTTGGTGCTTTAACAACAAATTGGGTTTTTGAGTTGTTTTGTAAACATGCCAATCTGTAATTTGTAAATTTGAGCATCGTCGTAGATGAAATTTGCCACAAATTGTCATAAGCTAAACATACACCCCGGTCAGACAATTATCATCAAACGCTGTTTACAGGTACAGAGGATAATGAAAATGTTAAAACATAGGCACACTAATTCTGTCTACTTCATGACAGCCACAAAATATCCTTTAAGAAATCCAGCCAACCCCTACTTAGGCAACGAAGCTGCGGCTCACATCTGTCGCCTTGTCAACTGGGCCACCGCATAACATAGGCACAAATTATTCACGACGGCCTTCAAAATCACCTCTTCCGATCGAAGCTCTGCCTTACAGGTGTGGAGAGCCTCAACCCGTGCCTTGACCGCCGCCAACTCGGCCTCCTTCCTTCGCAGGATCTCGGATATGTCTTCGACGATGGCATTTTGTCCTCTGATGGCGGCCTCCAACTCAGCTTTGGCCATCTTCAAAGCGGCCAGTCGGTTCCTCTGGTAGTCGGAAATGGGTTTGTCGACCGACTGTAATGACCTGCATTCAGGCGCCTGTTCATAAATTCAACTAATTAGTGAGCACTTAAGCACATGAGTAGTAAAAATATACGAACGATGTCCAGGGAACCGAGACCCCTCGATTGGAACATCGCATGTTCCACTGAAATCGATTTCTGTGTGTATGAGAAACCCGCTCTTCCGCAGGTATCTTATTGGAACACTCCAGTTGGTGGGCATTTTCGGAATCGGCTGGCGGGAATACGCCGGAGGAGTTGGTGGAGCCGTCCATTTCTGAGTCGTTGAAGCTTCAGAAGGTGGAAGGTGAAGAGTTATTCCACCCAACCGCAATTATCGCTGAGGCGCATTTATTGGCTTCCTCGGGAAGCCAATACATTGGGCAAACATGTAATTTCACATTCATGCATTATTGGTGGTCGATTTATGCAGCATAGGCCACGGTATTTAAATTCCCATCCATGGTGGTATTTTTTTTGGACAAACGTTAATGGTGATCAATTAAGTATTTGTGTCGGAGTATTTTGATCCTTATCTACATGGTCTGTTCAAATTAATTCCCTACTAATGGTAAAGGTCTACTATGCTCATCCTACTACTTTAACACACATTTTTCTCACGTAATTATATTATTTCACACGTTAACACAAAAGTCTTACCCACATGGTTCGAACACGAAATTCCAACCATTTTCATTAATAATTCTCATATGCTTCGCACATGAATTGTCCTCCATTTCCACCAATTATCCCCCCTCATTTTCTGTTTGTTTTAAAAGAATCCTACCTATTTCATTTAGCATAGTGTAATTATTTATTCTTATATGTTTTTAATTTGTGGTTTGATGTTATCGAATATTAATGCTTCATATTAGGTTGAGTAGGCCAATGGTATATGTGAAAATTAATATCAATAATAATGATTGCTATTACATAAATAGTTTCAGCCATTATTTATATTTCATGAAGTAATTTAAGGCTCACAAATATGAATTTACTTATCTTCAAGTGTACTTCCTGTATTTTTTTGGTAGGGCATTCAATCTACACTAAATTTATTTCAAAATGAATAATTTTATATAATTATCTGATTTGTATTATAAGACGCTACATATATGCGGAAATGGATGACAATTCGTGTTTAATTCATGTGTGTAATAAGTGTGGTAATGTGCGAAATAATACAATTATGTGGTAAATGTGTGTGTTAGAGTGGTTGGAGGATAAAAATTAGGACCAAACTACACATTTAAAATAGATATGAGATAAATTAGAACGAAAAATAAAAATAATGATCAAAGTAATTCTACAAAATGTTGGCATAGTATCCAAACGGACCTATTAATTTCTTATTTATGATAACGAGCATCTGCTATACCTATATACTCCATTATGAAGGTATATATAACCGACTATTTAAAAAGCTATACGGAAAAAAACAAGGCCTGACTTCCTTTTTATAGTGATATTCCATACAGAATATGTGAATATATGACAAACTTTGTATTAGTACATTATAAATACCATTGAATGTTTAGTTAATCTTTTTTGTATATTTATTTTGCAATAAAACAACAAACCATCGACATAGGAAAGCCACAAAATAAGGGATCTTTTTTTAAATTGTACTATGATGCATGCTACATGCTTGGAAAAAAGATAACAACTCATTCGAGCGGAATTCCATATCATACCGACTATGAAGACAACCCTAAATCCCGAACCTTCCTAGATGATAATTCAGACATATAATAAGGGTGTTGCATTTCATAAAAGTTCTATATTTTGAATTGTCTTCATAGTCCATGCATGTTTTATTGTACTATAACCATCACGAAGGTATATTTATATTATTTTCATTACCCAATAGGATCAAATTTGCTTTGTTTGATAGAGATATGGCTCATGCTTGTTACCTTTATTTTGGGTAGTCGTATTTGCTTTGTAGACATTATTAATGGCAACATTATGTTAGGGTTTTGCATATCTTATATGTGCATCACTTCTTAGGTCAGTACAGTATTGTGAATACAATTCATTTTATCGTCTACAACCAGGGCCGCTCCTTGCATGAGGCAAGTGAGTCGGTCGCCTCAGTCCCCCGAAAATTTCGAAAAGTGAGGGGCCCCAAAGTTTTTGCTAATATAGTTTATAATTAATAGTTGTAATCAAATGTCCTGTTGGTCCAGTGTTAGATGTCCCTTAACTCTTAAGGAGTGCAAGGGTTCGGTTCTGGTAGTCTCCAAGTTGGAGGAGCTTTGTTTTTTTTTTTTTACCAAATCTGGACTTCCATCATTTATTCTCTCTCTAGGCATTGTTTTTTTTCCATTTCTTTTTACTTTATTTTTAAATAATAAAATCACGGCCTTATTTTTTTCATTCCATCTCTGTCTTCTTTCTTTCTCTCTCTCACTCTATGTTTCAATAAATTCAATATCTTTTTAAAATCATAAACCTTGAATATTTTTTTTATCCTTTACTAGTTTTTTTTTTAAATCCTAAATCCAAGTTTTTTTACTAATTTTTTTAAAATCTTAAATCTAAATCTTTATTAAAATGGCCGCACTTTTACCAGTTTTTTCCTTTTAAATCTTTAATCTATATTTTTACCAATTTTTTCCTTTTTAAATTCAAAATCTAAATTGTTTTACCAATTATTTTTGAAATTCTAAATCTATAGCTTTACTAAAAAAGTTGCTGTCTATGACCCGCAAATAGAATCATTCATTTTTTTTTTTAATTTGTAATCATAAATATAAATATATTATAAGATGAAAAAAAAATTATATTTTTATACTTTTAATTATAATTCAAATATATTATCAGACCAAAAATAGGGCCTCATTTTTTTTCCTCAACTCAGGACACTACATCATTAGGATCGGCCCTATCTATAACCTATTTATTTGTAAGATCCTCCTACGAACTCTTTTTTATATGGTCGATTTGAATATATATATATATATATGTATGTATACCTATATATATATACATCTCATTCGGGTAATCAATTACTTTGTCGCATAATTAATAAAACACACATTTGTAATCAATTGAACAAAGATTATGTTTGAAATGTAAAATGTTTATAGTCATCACACGTAATGTTGGTAATTTTAACGAAATGCAAAGACGAAAAACATATATAGTTCCAGCAAAATACATAATTATTAATTAATTAAATAATAAAATTATGATAACATGTTTCGTAAAATAATTGATGATTAGATCATCATATATCTCAAATTTTACTAATATCTCAAATAATAATAATAATAATAATAATAATAATAATAATAATAATAATAATTAATAATAATATATAGATACGCTACAAGGTAATTATCAATTAAATCAATTGACATTAATGAAAAGGTTAATATGTTGCCATATATATATATGTATATGCATTAATTATTGTATTTACTGTATCTACGGTTATTTGTGTGTAATTGTTATCAATTAATTTGTGTATAATTTGCAATCAATTATAAAATATATTTTCAAAGATTTTTTATCTCCAATGCATAATTAAATCAATCACACTAGAATGACATTGATTTTATATATATTTGGTCACTATCGTATTATGGCTTGATATATAGAATTGGGTATTTTCAATTTGCAATCGAAATCGGCCTCATAATTCAATTGCATTTTACTGTTCGTGATTTAGGATTTATGGTATAATGATCAATAGACTTACTCGACATCAACAACACTGATGGGCGGTAGTTCAATCAAGAAAAAAATTTATCCCATCAATTTCATCGACGACAAAGTGCAACAATACATCGGCCAAGAAGGACGATCAAATAATGAAAGGTGAAGATAGAGAAGAGGTTTTACACATCAATTTTAATTTATTTTAATTATGTTAAAATCTGGTTGATGTATTGAGCCATCAAAGTATGAAATATTTGACTTTAAATTTAAGTTTACCAGTTTTCGTTTATAGAACCAATGATGAACTAATTATGAATTTCAGTTGCATGGTTTTCGTTTCCTGATCTTATAATTCTGTTTTGAAACCAATGTAAATGTAAATATTGGAAGGATTTGATTTATATATTTTCACGTGTTTTAGATTCATATTTGATAGTGTGACGATTTCAAAAAATTGTAAATTTGAGTTTAATTCAATTACCTAAATTTTTAATAGTTTATAAGTTTAAAAGAGACAAGGAAGAGTTTAGATGGATGAATTAACGAACTTCTGCATTTTCGTATGTTATTTTTATTTAACTTGTTTATTTTTATATTGTAGCTTGAAACATTTTTGATGTATGATACATGCTGAGTGTAATGTTGTTCGTCAATCTGAAACTTTGTATAAAATGAAATAAAATTTAAATTAATTATTGGCACTCGAATTAATTTTTTAAGCCCAATATGTACATTTTACAAAAAGTAGGTTAAGTTAATTCGACCATGGTGTAACTAAAAATTTTTACCATCTCAAATTGCACTTATCAATTGCACAATCAAAAACCGCCAATCTTTGTAGGAACATAAATTATGTATGTTTTTTTTAAGTTTGATATGTTTTTTAGTTTTTGTTTTAACAGGATCGAATTCAAGAAAGGGAAGGAAATCCCTGAATGTATTAATAAATAGTTGGTGGTGTTATTACGGTTGAAGGTTTTGTGGAATATGAGTTATTTATAAAAATAGTAATCGAACAAAATATTTGCAGAGTTTTGTGAGCTTAATAAAATGTTTAATTAATCAATTATCTATTTTCTTTTTGGCTCGTTTAATTTAATTTCGAATATAAAAAAAATGAGATCAACTTTTTTCCTCCATATCTCCGTGTTCTAGATTAAGGTATATTTAGGTTCAAAGAATTTGTTTTTTTTTTCTTTGTATTAAAGGATTGAAAAAAAAAACCTACTTACTTTGAGATGTTAATATGCTCAAAATATCATGCCTATCAGTTAATGATGGATATTCTCCTATGTATTTTTCCCTTTGTCTTTACTATTTACGTTTATGCACATTTTAAATATGATTTTCCTTTTTTTGTACTTAATTTTTAATTATAAGCTTTTGGATTTTGTTCAATTTAATTGATTACTACTGATACTATATATTCATAATAATAAATTTAGTACTTTATATCCTGTGCATCGCATAGGTCATTTGCTAGTTACCATTGGTGACGATATATTAGCGGACGAAGTTTTCATAATGCTATTTTTTGTCTCCGAATATAAGTATGTAATTGTAGATTATTATTATTATTATTAATCATCATTATAAATTTTGAATATTGTAATTCTTATAAGGAATCAATCTGTATTAGTAATAGTATGTTGGTTTTGACGGCATTCCAAAAAACCAGGGCTCAGTAATACATATGGAATACTTTGGATCAACCAACATCACATAGTGCAAATCAACAAATATGTAACGGCACAAAATGAGTACATTCTACATGTAAGAGGCACAATTAAAACACCTTAGTGATTAACCGGCGCAGCCCTAAACATTGTCAGGCACTCCCTTCTTCAGGGTATTTATCCTTGCCTCTAGACACTCGATCTCGGCCTTTGTCCGCTGGATTGAATGTTCGACCTCTTGCTTCCGTATCATGTGAAGCGCGTTCTCGTAGAACCTTTGCTTTTCACACTGCATAATTTAGGAGCATTGTCTGTCAGTAAGATGAACAAAAAAACATGAAATTCCGCTAGCAATTAAAAAAATCGCCCGAAAAATAACCACACCGCGTGCTCCAAAACTAAATCTCTTATCTTTGCGTCGGCGACCGACTTTGCTGCTGCTGCCCTCAGGAGTTTTGCGGAATCAATCGATGACTGAGAACAACGTGCATCAACATAAATTAATTTCTACGTATGGAAGTTAGTTCCAGGATTACTACCATTATCATGGAAATAATACAAACCTTAGGCGTATCCGGCACTGTCATTGGGCGGCCTCTCTTAGACGAACTGCTGGTGTCCTCGCTGCTGCTGCGGCTGACGGGATCCATGGAGGAGATATCTGAAGTGCGGACGGTAGGAGGAATAGGAATTATACACACACAGCGAGGCAAGACCGGGCGACGTGACTCTTCAGTTAACTGCCCAACAATTGAGATGAATGCCTGCCTTAAATAGCGTGTCTCGACGATTCCAATCGGCGGGGTGGTACAGTTGTGTCGGTTCACTAATGATTCCCGCTAACAGCCTTTTTACCGCCTAATCAGATACTGCCGTCATAATGACAGTTTATTGGAAATATATAGTAGCGAAACCCGATGTCATTTAACACTATTTGAGTTAATTGAAAGCGTGCCAATGGAGTCACGCATCCACCGGTCATGAACTCTAGGTAATGGTCCACATAATCACGACAAGTAAATACTCAACGTCCAACGTATACCCATACATAATTGAGTAATTTTATATTAAATGTGTATGGATGTTTCAATAAACTTTATTTTGAACATGGACTATGTTATTATTGTGCCTCCAGCACAACCAAAAAAATTGTAGTCCTACGTACCATACAGTTGTGGAGAGTCACATGGCCGGAAACGTGCATTGACGCATGTTTGAAGTTGCAAATTGCTTTGACAAATTGAAGAACCAAATAACCTTCATTTTCCTTCACTTTTACCGCCATTGTAATCGAATCGTGACATTGAAATAGTGTGGCATTAATACTGAATAAAATATAGATGAAACAAAACTCTAATGACATAATAACCGAAATGCAAGGAAGTGACAGTTCCATGCAGAGCTGATTCTAATGATGTAGTGGCCTGAGTCGATGAGCAAAATTGAGGCCCTATTTTTCGTCTTATAATATGTTCGAATTCGAATTACAAGACAAAACATTTATTTTTGATCTTTTAATATATTTAGTTTTAGGATTCCAAATAAAAAGAAATGAATGGTTCTATTTGCGGGGCCTAGACAACAACCATTTAAAAAAAATATAGATTTAAATTTTTACAATAATTGGGTAAACATTTTAGATTGGGGATTTAAAAATAAAAAAAGGTAAAAATGCCGCCATTTTAATAAGAATTTAGATGTAAGATTTAAGAAAATTTAGTATAAAAACTTGGAATGAAGGTTCGAAGAAAAAAGTTGAAAAAGGAAAAAAATGTTGAATCTTCGTTTATGCTTTCAAAAAAGATGCTGAACTTAGTGAAACGTAGTGAGAAAGTGAGAAAGAACGAGAGAAGACAGGGCTGGAAAAAAAAATTCAGGCTGTGATTTAATTATTTAACAAGCAAGAAAAAGGAGATGAAAAAAAACCAGGCGGAGAGAGGGAGTGAAGAAATTATGGAACTCCATATTTGGTAAAACCAAAAAAACCCAAAGTTCCACTTGGAGACTACAAGAGCCGATCCCTTGCACTCCTTGGGAGTTAAGGAGATGTCTAACCACTGGACTGACATGCGATTTGATAAATTCTTACAACTATTAATTATATACTATATCATTAAAAAATTTGGGTGACATCTTTTCTATAGCAATCCCATTTTTACTGTGAATGGTGGAATAACATGGAGGAGATGAAGCGCGAAAATAAAAAACTAAAACCGGAGCAGATGGTCAGGTTGCGCAACATTGGTAAAAAGGGATAAATGATATGAATCCTAAATCGGAATAATATTCTTAATTGGGGGATGCCACTATATCACATCACCACACTCCCATTTGGACCCAATGTATTGGCTTACCAAAGAAGGGCAAAGGTTGTATCCTTTTTTCTGTACCCAATTTTTTTGCCTTAAGCAGAGCATATATTTGTGTGTTTCTCCTTCAATGAAGTAGTGCTATATCAATAGTTATTTAATTTTCGGATTCATTCAGTTTCTAAGTCGTGGTGTGTCAACAATATAATATTGTGGATGGCTACACGAAAACCACGAACGAGGATTGTGCAAATCAAATAAAAATAATCAAGAAAAAACTAGTGTCCAGGGTAATCAAGGCAATATTGAACGGCTTGCGTTCGATACATATTATGTCTAGTTACTATATCGTTATACTTATTTGACATTTGTTCATTGGTCCCCTAATGTTTGTAAGTAGTAATTGAACACTACAAATAGGTTGTGTATTCTTGTAACTATACTTCATGGATTTTGGAAGGAGAATGAATAATGCAAAACAAATATATGGTATGGTTTGATCAAACAAATCTAAAAGACAGACGTAGCTGTGAATTTAACTTGAAGTGTTTGTTATGGCTAATTAGCTCCGAACATAGTATTCATTGAAAATGTACGTATACGTGCGTACTAATTAACTACATTGTTTGTGTGTGTGTTACGTTGTATATTCAAAATTTTAACACCGTCTGTCTACATTAATTATCATAGTCAATATGAAAAACTCGCCACATAAAAGTTGTTACAAATCTTTCAGGCCAATATTTATTCGAGAATTTTAATTTATCTAGATTTCCCAGAATACCCTCACATTAATATTTGCAACATAAGAAATAAAAGAGATTAATATTAACTAAATTTGAGAAAAAAAGTCAACAAAGCCCTCTCTCGTCAGCCCGACTGCAACTCCCACTGTTACTTTTATAAAAATTGGGCCGCCCAAAAACACGGAAGGCGAGGCGGAAGGGAACTCGCAAAGTTTGGCCGGCAAAAAATAGGCAACAAAATAGATGCCGGAGAAAAGACGGCCCAAGAAGTTTGGCCCAGCGAGCGCAACCACCCCGCTCACCACCAAGTCGCCGGAAAAAATGGTGTATTCCGCGGCGCAAAATCCCGTCAACCAGCTTCCGTTACTCGCACCTCCTACGCGCAGCCGCCCCTTCCGGTCATCTACTCCCTGCGCGCTATCCCCTCCGAAGCCCATGCCGTTGGCGGAAACGGCCTTCCCACTCACCCATCGTCGATCAACGATGTGAAGTCTGCCATGGATGGAAACAGGGGGTGGGGTGGGGTGGGGGGTTTTCGGAGAAGACGATGATGTGCGGATCAGTTTGATTTTTGTGGTGTTTTTTATTTAGAATTTTTGTTTTTTTATTTTGCAAGGAAAAAAAATTATGTTTAATCAAGGTAGTTTAATCCAAATTGGCTAAAATGAAATTATTTAGGAATGAGTGATGGAAATATATTTTTTTAAGGTTCACAAGAATAAAAAAAAGGTTGCCTCTTAATTATTTTTCCCAAATTCGAGGTGCCAGCCATTCGAGTATATCCGCCAACCATCAATGTGATATAAGTAAAATGTGTAATAGATGTAATAAAAAACATGATACAGAAACTTCGGAAGGAGTTCAGGAACCATACGTTGGTCATTTCTTGGAGATTGGTGATCTTAAAATTGAAGGCCAATTGTTGTTGCTATTCGTGTGGCACGTTGAAACCCGTGCCTCTAGCGACGATAGTCGGCTCGTGTTCAAAATTGGCAATTCGAACATGGAATTTTGACATAATGAGTTCTCTGAAAACCACTAGTCTTATTCATGATGGCACATCACAAGCGACCCTTGAGATGTTCTTCAAATCACAAGAAAGTTTTCAGGGGTAGTACAAGCGTAACGTTGAAGGACGTTGAAAAGGCCTTCAATAGTGTCATCGAGGGCAGGTGTGAATCGGCGTTGAAGTTGCCCCTACTTTATTTCCTATTCGGCGTTATGTCAAATGGAACCTCTCATTGGAGCAACCGCAATAATGGTGGCATGTTCATCTACAAAGTTTGATCCATGTGTTGTTAACATACTTTACAAATATTTAAGGTTCTTATGATTATTGCAAATTTTTTTTGAAGTTGCATTGTTTTAGCAGTGCTTACTATTAGAGAAGCATATAAGGTTGCAACTGATCATATGTTCTTTTAAATTGTGCATTTAAATTCATAACGCATCATATTTTGGTTATGCATATTATAAAAACTTATACTTACTTAGTATTACTTATTCAAGTATAATAATGAAATATAAAGTATTTGTAGGTGCTTATTTACAAATATACTATTATTTCTCGTACAACTTTTTTGTACTTCTTAGTTTTAATATTTCAAAGAAGGGTTTACTGTTTAATAAGTCAATGAGCTAGAGTACTGTTGTTAAGTTATTACCTTTTTTACCTATAAATTCCAAATGTTCACCTTATTATTTAACTAGTATTACACCCCGTGCGACGAACCGTCACATAAATACAAAAAAAATTAATTAAATAGTTTGCATAAATGCGAAAATTACATTACATATAAATATTTGATATGAATAACTGGAGAGTGGGTAAAGATAATTGGAGAATGTTAGATTAGCGATTTAAATTGATTCTTTTGATGTACATGGTGGTAGGCTGTTTAGACTACTAAAAAGGATGTTCCGAAAAGTAGGCTTTATTTGCGCTCAAGTTATGTGAATTGAGCTATCTTTTACGGAGTTTAGAGGAAATCGTTGCCATCATTCCTGCATGAAATCATTGTCATCATTTTAGTAATATAGCGCAAATTTCATAAGCGATAGTTACCCCAATAAACCCAGATGGAATAAATTATGTATATCGTTGCTGATTCTCTTGTATTACATTGGTCATAATTATATGAAAATTCATCTTACATTAGTTACGGGGAATATCATAAATTACTCATATATAAATACAATTATCTTATTATACATATATTAGCGTACTAGAACTTCTTCCCATACACTAGTATATAACCTTTTTTGTTAACTATATTGTATTATATTAATCATCATAATATATAATGAAATTGTTATTTTATAAAATGTGTAGTTGGTACGATATTTACATATATATATATATACATATATATATATATATATGTAAATATATATAAACTAATATGTATTAACTTATATGCTGAATACATTGTATTATAGTACCTATATTAAGAAATATCGTTAAATTCGTATGTTAGGACTTATGTATATGATGTGGTACACACACACACACACACAAAATAACGTACTATATAATTATATTATAGGATCTGCTATGTTTAATTAAAATATCAATACAATATTAATCTTTATATATAACTAGTATACCACCTGTGCGATGCACAGGGAAACATATAAAAAAAGTATTTATGCATAATAATAAAATTATATTCAATCATTAATTTAGTATATAAATAATAAAATATATATATATATATATATATATATATATATATATATATATATATAAGAACTTCATTCTTGCGAGTACTTCCAATTAGGTGGACTCTCATAGCAACATATTTTAGTTGGAATAAGTAAATTGCCTAATACGTACACTGTTTTGGTAGCAATTTATTATGAGAGCCAGAAAACTTAAAATTTGTATTTGTGATCATTTATTTTTGCATCTATAAATGTTACTCTCAGCGTTTTGAAATGTTTGTTGTTTTAGTTTTTTTTATTTTTAGAATTAACAATTAAGTTTGTGGACAAATATACACATCCCTCATATATGCCATAAAATCTAATTCATCTATAGCTGCCTAAAAAATAACAATATTTTCTCTCTCCATTTTGTTAGAATCAAGAAATCTTGTAGACATTCAAACTAAAAATTACACATTAAAAACGTGAACTATTCAATTACAAAATATAACTACATGTCTACATCCATTTATAACTACATTAAATCCATGACTAATTTTCAAAAATAAAAAAATTGGAATAAAAATGGCCCACATTAATTTGCATTCAGATTGAATTGAATCTACAGAGCCACTATAAAATGCCATTTTAGGAGTAGCACTACATTCTCATTTTTTGAGATTACTTTCAGCCAACACCAAAAATTCGGAATATATTTCATCTTACTTTTCTAATTGGATGTTTGTCATTTGAATTTTCTTCACCTCGAATCCTTTATTGAATAATAAGAAAAGGGGAAAAAAGGAATGATTATAGTATTAGAAACAACAATTTAGGTCATATGCAATTGGAAAAAAAAAGACGTACAGAAATGATAGACTCTCTAAACTTTTCACATAAGATACGTGCAAATTAAATAAGAATGAGAACATGATGTAAAGATGACAATCCTTGATGTAACCCGAATAATTTGTACAGGATACGAGACGCGCGGAAGACTTCTAGAATCGAACACGTCAATTAAGGAAGGATTCAACCCTACTCTAAGACTCAACTAAACGAGAGTAAACTGAAATTAAAAGAACTCGAACTCCAAGAACAAATGAATCTGAACCTAATTACGATATCTAGACTACGACACAAAAACGATACACAAAATCCAATCAAAAGGGGCTGATATGGGACGAATATTGTGGCTGGAATTTATGTGTATTTAGGATGAGAATTTAGGGTTAAGAATGGCTAGGGAAGATAGGATATGAAAAGGAAAAGGATAACTTACGGTTTAGGGTGTAGAACGCGATTACGCCTATGAAATCGATCTCGAACTCTTGTCGGACAGCTCACGATCGGTCTTGGGGTGTAGGAGGATGTCACGAACGTGGATGGAGGTGTAGGACGTCGATGATGAAGGCTGGACGACGAAGGTGTTGTGAATTACAACCCGATTAATCCCCGGCGTATCTTGTACGATGAAAACGAATCTCCAAGTTGTTCTTCGTAGCGAGTTCACCCTAATTCTTCGTATGAATTAGAACGTTCCCTTGGAATTAAGACTCAAAATTTGCTAGGCTTCAAGAATGATAATTTTCGAGGAAAACAATCAAAAGCTTTAAACGGTTGAGACACAAATTGAATGCAAAGGCAATTTTAATCAATAATGTCTAAAATATCAAAGTAACATGGTTCCCTATATTTATAGGGCCTATTATGCACGAAAATAACTAATAAAAAGGCCTAAAAATCTGATCCAAAAGGATCTCTAACTATACTATAGAAATACCTAAACTAGAATTCTATTCAAGGTAGGAAATTGCCTTAAATACAATTCTAGTCAAACCTATGATATTATGAATGAAAATTACACTTATAAATTAATTAAAAATTGATATAAACTATAGTCTAAATTAATTAAATAAATACTATAGTCCAGATAAAAATCAACCACTTAATTAAATTAAATCAAGGGCGAAAACAGCTCCATGCACAAATGCACTTCTTCTTGCTTTCTTCTTCAACTCTTCAAGTTATATTCTCCATGGTATGATCTTGATCTTCATTAGTTAATAAATTAACTAAAGTATGGCTGCACTTTGCATCTTCTAATTCCTCAAACTTCTTGCGAATCATCACTTGGAAATAACCTTGTAATTTCTTCGCTCGAAGTCGCGTCATTGGACCTTTGAATTGCAGCTCGGGTTCAAGGCCTTCAATGCCTTGCATGGCTTCATGAATCCTATTCCTATTTATAGATGAACAAAATGACTCGTTTTTTTTAAAAATTTTGTCAATTTAAATTGTTTCTATAATGAAGAATAGAAATTGTAGATTTGTTTGTATATTTAGTGACTAAATTCGTACAATTGTTTATTGATTTTTAATATAATTAATTGTATATTCATTACCATACTTAATTACTATTAAACATATCATTACCATAATTATGAATTGATTGAAATATATATCCGTGTATGTATAAAATGTGAAATATAGGTTGGTGTATATATATATATGTATAAATACACACACACACATATACAGAGAGAGCTAGAGAGATATTGGTTCATATATACATGTATACTATATTACATATGTATATACATACTATAAATATAATGTTACCATAAAAAAATTGACGCCTATAAAAATAATTGCATAATTGAAGCTTATTTATTAGATACCATATGGAATGATTGGAATTGAATTATGAAAATCAATTCCATAATTATAACCTATATTAATTAAATTAAATTAAATTATTATAGGTGTTAAACTATAATATAATCAACGCACACGTATATATTTATGTTTTTGGAACTGTACTTTAGGCTAGAAATTATACTTGATATTTTCAATCTATATATATTATCTTACCTTTAGATAGAGTGTAGATATAGATTTTTAATTTTTTTGTTCTTAAAAATTCAAATTATATATATATTTTTATAATAACAACTTTGATCCCCAAATTTAAAAACTCATCCTCATAGTTTGTATAAACATCGATATTTATATTTACAGGAAATATATAGTGAATCATTGACCCACATAATTATTGATTTATATATTTGGGAGATTGTATATTAAGTTTATATAGGGTTGATTTCACTTTTTTTGTGTAAATTTTTAGGTTATTGCATATTGATCCGTATAGTTATGGTAAATATTTATTTTTAATACGATATATATAGTTTATTATATAATATATTAAGTTTATATAGGGTTGATTTGACTTTTTTTGTGAATATTTAGGTGATTGCATATTGATCCGTATAATTATGTTATATATTTATTTTTAATACGATATATATAGTTTATTATATAATTATAATATATTTAATAATTAATATATAGATTGACAGTAAAGAAAGTAACACATATTGCTTCATTTTATTTATTGTTAATTACACAATAGTAATTTGATTAATTAAGCAAATTAACTATTACAAAATTGCCTAATTTGATAGGTAGGGTGGTTTGGGCGGGAAAATTAAATTACTATTTTACCCCACACTATCTTACTTTTAGATGCACGTAAGATTAATCTCATAACGAAATGCAGAAGGTATTTAGGCGGAAAAAGTGAGTTTCTTTAAATGGCATACAGTCTGACTTTCATATTTATGAAGATAGTTTAAATTATGCATGATTTATATACTGTAAATAGAAAATTGTAAATACACACAATGTTATGGACCATGATATGAAATTTTTAAAAACCATTAATATTTTTTTGTTCTACGTCCGGGTATTCATATACACGCAATAAATTTGTAGTCATGTGTAATCAAATGAAATTATTGTACTACAATAATCATACATGGTGAACATATCATAATAGTCAAAGACTAAAGTAAAAATTGTCGATATGGTATGGTATATCGGTTGACTGTATCGGACCAATATACCGAAACATCGATATTTTACGAAATATCGACATATCCCGATGTACCGACATACCGAAAATTAAGAAACGTTTTCTGTAAAATGAAACATTCGATATAACAATTACCGGTATATACCGTGCGTATCGGTGTGTAATGAATACCGCGGTATACCGACTATTTGATATACCGCAGTATATCTCATATCTGCTATTTGCATTTCGGTGCCGCAAATGCAAATTATCGACACAGTGCCATACCGTACATGAAAGTGCGGTATATCGAATATTCGTGAAAAAGGCAAGACTTTATTTGGTTATGATATGCGCGGTGTTTCGATGTTGCGGTATTTTTCCCGACCCCAACCCGACGCCGCTTTAATCGGCGATCGCATGAAAAACAAGTTTTCTGTTACACTTACCAGGTTTGGGCTTAAGAGGTGATGCTTGTTGTAGCCAACATCGTGCAGTACTACTTGATGAATTAAATATCCGACAATCGACAAACCGGGCTGTGATCTACAGTGATGAAAAGCATTCGTTTGAACGACCTTAGTGAACTCTTCACACGGGCTGATGAAGCACATCTCATGAGTAATTACCGTCTTCCAGTATTAGTATTGTATATTGTGTCCATGCATATATATACAGATGTTACAATTAACATCATACCCATTAAATTAACCTCACCATACGCGCTAAATAATGGTAGTAGTAGTAGTAGTAGTAATAATAATAATAATAATAATAATAATAATAATAATAATAATAATAATAATAATAATAATAATAATAATAAAAATAGTAATGATAATTAAAAAATAATAATAATAATAATAATAATAATAATAATCATATTAATATTAATAATAATAATAATAATAATGATAATAATGATAATAATAATAATGATAATAAACAAAATCATTAGTACCATTATAATAGTAATCATAATAGTAATAGAAATAATAATCATATTCGTAAGAGCAATAATAATAATAATAATAATAATAATAATAATAATAATAATAATAATAATAATAATAATAATAATAATAATAAGTATTATTATTATGATAATAACCATAATACTTAGACTAAGAATAATGCTGATAATAATAAAAAAGAAAATCATGAAAATTATAACAACAATCATATTAATTAAAATAACATTCATCATCATAATAATAATAAGAATACTAATAATAATAATAATAATACCAATAATAATAATAATAATACTACTAATAATAATAATACTAATAATAGTAACATGAATAATACTATTAATAATATGAATAATATGTATTTAAACATATTCAAATGTGTTTTTTAACCATATGTGCGTGGTTAGTACATTTGCTAGTGAATATTAAATAAGATTAGTGTAATTATATGTGATTCGTATGAGCATATTATTCTGATTCGAATAGTACGTCCTACATAAAACAATATGTCATTTATACGTGTCTATTATGTGCTCACATAATGCTGATGGTACTGAGGTTAATTGTTTAAAATTATTTTTATATCAAAGAAGACTAATATTAGTATTACAATATTGATAATGATTTTCACAATAAGAATAAGAAGTATATTAATAACAACATACAGAAATGATATAGTATTATTTCCAACGGGCCTATGAATATGTGGACTCGAAATGTGGCCCAGCCCGCTTCCTCAGCTACAATGCCTACGCGGGTAACTTGAAGGACTCAATTGACATTTCACACTTTATGCTGCCTCATAATTGCAGAAGCCCTAAATTCAGACGAACAACATCGGCGAAACCCCAACCTCTCCACTGAGAACACCGTCGCCATGACCTTCCGACTGCGGCTGCCGATTCAAGGGGCGTACAATTGCATACAGGGGGAGAAGAAGGAGATTCGCTTGCTGCAATATCTGCTCGTGGAAATAAGTGAGGGCCGCATTCGCGATGCCGAGACCGCCGCCGATTCCATGGAAGTGATTGCCGTGGCCATGTCAGACGTTTTCTGTTGGCCTATAAGTGTCGTTGATGTGGCCTGCAAGGTGGACGAGCTCCGTAACCGTTTTGAGAACTTTTTATGGTTCAAATCGCTACGTGGGATTCAATACGACGCAGCAGATAACCGAGTGACGACTTAGCCTATATATTGGGAGCGCTACGATGTCGCCCACGTAAGTTGGGCTTCAAATGTTCAGTTCCTTACGTTAATTGCGGTTATTAATGTTTAATTTCAATTTTTTGGTCCTCATCGTTCATGATGTAGCATGAGCCGATGCAGAATCTCCTGTTCCGGCTAAAGGGGGAGCCAAACTACAAGTTACTGCATGAAGTTTTCACCGCCGGCCGGTTAGGGAGGTTGGACGTGCAGTGGGTCATTGCCAGGGTGCATGGGCGGGGAGCCCGGGTGGTGCCCAGCTCCGGTGGTGTACTGGTGGGGCTATGCCTGAATCAGATCCCCTCGGCCGGCGATCCGTAGGCTGAAAGATGGTTTACTTGTTTTTGGGACGACTGCTAGGGCCTTGGCTGGTAACTGATATGGATATATGTAGTTATTAAAGGGTCATCTTATTTTGAATATTATGTGTGACCTTATATCTAGATCTGTATATAAAGATTAAAATATATATCTATATATGTATATTTTGCTAAGTAGGGGTATATTACGGACGTGTATTAGTCGACGAGTGACCAATCAACATAATTAGTGGTTTATTTAACTAATGTATGATCGTATTTAGCAATTATAATCTGCATATTTTGAGGATGTTCATAAATTTTAAGTATGCAAATTTATTTAAGCAATATGGCATCGATTTTCCTACAAACGTGTACCGGAGATACATATGTTAAAAAATAGGAACAATAACTTTTTTTGGGCTTGGCTTAGGTTCATGGATTGGTTAAATACGGTGTAGATCAATTTGTTTCCAAATTGAATGCATTTTTCCATTAAAGAGCAGTGGGGTACAGATTATGATGACATTAATAAGTCTGTATAAATGATTTAATAATTTATAAGTTATTTGTTGTTGGAGTTGCAATACTTGGGAATGATTTGCCAAAAAATACCTTGTTTACAGCCGGGGGATGATGATTACCTAGAGCGCTTTTAATTGTCAAACCTTCGGGATAATTCCGATAATTGTGATTTAATTAGTAATTGCAGTACGTCCACAATATTTGTTGCAAATCATTTCAAAGACGTTTGTTTAATAAAATACAAGGACGCATACGAAGTAGAACAATAATGATGTACAATGTAGGGACTTGTTTAAAAGCAAAATTTACAAATAATTATGTTACAATTATTTTAAGGAAATGGGAAAAAACCGAAATATCGAAACACCGCACTTAGCGTACCGAAAAAATACCGAGAAGATCGAATTTTTGGTATATCGTAGGTTTCCATACGTTAAGATACCGTATCGAGAACGTTCAGTACGGTATCGATATGGAACTTAAAATATCTCGGTATACCGCGGTATACCGAATATACGGTATATACCGGTATTCGGTAGACCAAATGTTTCGCTACACCCCAGGTAAGTTCGGTATATATCAATATATCAGTACATCGGTATATATCGACAATTCACTACCTCGGTACGGTACGGTATACCGATATACCGTACCATAGCGTACATTTAAAATGGTTATATTATTTTTATCTTTTGACAACTTATGGTTATTGTAGCACACTAAAATAATTTGAGTACACATCACTACGAATATAGTAAGTGCCTTTCTTAAATCAATAGAAGGAAAAAATGAAGCAAATGATTATATATCATCAATTCATCATATACTCCCTTCGTCCAATTTATGTAGTCCCTATTACTATGTTGAGGTGGCGCAATTATATAGTCCCATAACTATACATAGTATTTCTTATCATGGTAATGTACTAATATACCTTTGATGTGTATTGGAAGTTAAAGCCCCAAAACAGAAATTTTGTGGAGTCGTAATTTTGAGTAAGGCTAATAATGGAAGTGGAGTCCTGATATCTTGTTTGCAACCGTCCTATTTGTAAGATACGCGCAAGGATAAAGTGGACAATATGAACCCATCACGGAGGGAGTCTAGGATGATCTATAACATTGCATATATTTACAATTTTTTTAATATGTAATATCAAACAGGTATAATTTAAATAGTTACATAATAAAGTGAACAGTTGACATTTGAAAGTTAAATGTGATGGCTACAGAACAATACTCTAATTCCATTAACTATTAAACACTCAATCATCCTATAAGCACTAACAGTAACAAATATTAAAAAATCATAATAAGAAATTAGAATATATGTGTAGCGCCCCGATCCCGAAAGATCGTGAAAATGGACGCCACGGGGGTGGGAATTAAGAAGCGGGAAAGAAATGGGGTAATTAGATTAATGACGGGGTGTTAATCCAAAAGGATTAATGTTTGGAATAAAATTTAACAACCAAGTATGCCAAAGATAGGTTATGCCTTCTGGAAAATTAGACATCATAACCTCTGTAACTAGAGTGAATCCCCATTTATAACGGCTTATAAGAGAAGAATAGAGGCTGTAACAATTCAATAAGCCCTTTCATAGGTCAAACGAAAACAAATAAACAGATACCAACAATCAATAGACCCATTCATAGGCCGACAAAAGAAACAGACACCAATATACTGAACAAATTATGCCCTTCCATAGGCCAAAATGAATGATCAAATAGATATAACGAAAGACAGGCTTCCTCCCCGGGAATAATTATATAGCTAAGCATATGATACATGTTAACTAGGAAGTCAACAAATGTTCAGAATCAGAGAAGTAGAATCATATCAATAAAATACCAAGATCAGAGTTCTTAGCATTTAGCAAAAGAATACCATAAATGCGAAAGCTCAATTCTTAACAGAATACTAACAAAAAGGGACAACGGAAAAATATGTAAATCATAATAGCCCATATCTCAGCCTCGTCACCTCCACGCTCCAGCCTACTTACCTGAAAATGTTTGAAAAGATTTGGGTTGAGTACTAATGCACTCAATGGGCAAGTTTTACAATTCAAGTTATGCAAATCATTTTGTTAAAGTAATCTATCTGTGTTCATGCAGGTAGTGAAGCTTAGGAGGTTTAAAAGTTGGAAGCAACCTAAGTTCACCAAAACATTTTATCGTGTAGCGCTTAAGAGTATGACCCGTCACTGCCCGCAACCCGAACTACATCACCAGCGCATAAAGTTGAGTATGGCCATAATATACCCAAAGAGTATAACCAATAAGTGTTTCATTTTAGTCTCACCGACAAGGAGTAGGGCAGGACAAACAATGCATGCATACTGTAGCTACTCACATTGACACAGCGCTGGTATATGAGACTCCGACAACATACAGTAGCACGTAAATATTTAACACAGATAGTCACATATGCAATTTTAGTAAAGCAGAGCTTAATAACTCAAAAGATACAATTTGCAAAGATATAGTAGCCCACCTTTCTCAGGATTCTGAAAAGCTAACTCCTGAAGAATCAACCCTGATACTCTTTCTCTAGCTCAACTGGTACTACAGAAGGTAAACTTCAACTCAGGATAATCGCTATATTTTCGGGAATTAATCTACTACAAACGGAACTATTATTAATTATATTCTATTCTAAAATAGATTGCGCGACTCTAGAGACCTTGAATAATTTCGACGAAGAAGGAAATAAATTTCAAAACGTTATTCTTGCTTTACTGGGATCAACTGATTTGACAGAGGTCTCTTTCCAAAACTTATCATTTATCCAAAGTTTACCAAATCTACACCACAACACTTTTTAACCGCTCGAAAATTATGAAAATATTTAGGGATGATACTATACATGCCAAGACTAAAGAATGAGAATTTTAGAATTTTTCGATAACACATGCTCTCGGAAATAAAATAACTGCTTAAATTAAATAATTGATATTATTCAAAACTCATCCGAAAATTACGAAATTCGACGGGAGCATAGGAAATATTATTTCGAGCAACTTTTGAGAAGAAACTTTTTCGATTTGACGACCCAAAATAGGTGAAACGGGACAAAAACTCACAGATTTTAGCTGAAATGTATCGGTCTCGATTGAGATCGATACTCGTTGTATTTTCGCTCAAAAGTACAATTTTTGATAGTGCAGAAAATAAAGAATTTAATGGTGTAATCAGATCAAAGATCGGACGGCTAGATCATAAATTCGAAACTGACAGATTTATAATATAATATTCGGATCCGGATTTCAAACGACGAGAAATCAAAAATCTATTCCGGTTAACTACAAGATCCAAATGATCAAAGGCTATTTATAAAAAGAAGATTTCTAATACGACTATCCAAGAAGAGTAGATCTGAGATTTACATAAAATGAAAACGAGGAAAAATACCGAAAACTCACAACATCAAAAATCGGAATCGGTAGAATTAAAGATAATCGAAATATAAGCATATTTAGAACTTGAAATTTCTAAATTCATCGGTCCGAATGACCAGAATCGGAGAAAGTACCTTCTCCGAGGAATTGGCGGCGGTCACGATGATTTTCCATCGTGATCATCCTTCGTGTCATCATTTCAATCATGTATTCGTGATCTACGTGTTGACACCTTCAAAATGACTATTTCAGAATTGAAATAGGAAACTAGAGTCGTACATTCTCTGGAAGCTGCTCGGCGTTTCGATTTTGAAAATGAATGAAAAATGAAACCTTAAGTTGATATTTATAGAGGAAAAATAAATAGGATAATAACGTATAAAAGAAAGAGGATAATGATGGAAAAAGAATAGGATAATTAAGAATAAGATAATCTTTTGAAAAAGAAATTGGATAATGACGGATGTGCCTTTTTCTATTAAATTTATTATTTTCCAACTTAAAGTTGTGCCAAGAGTTCATTTGAACTCGAAATTTGAAATTTCAAAGGTTGGCATGATTCTTGAAACATTTTCTATCAACCCAAGAAAAATATCATAACATATTTTTAAGGCAATTTTTGACCAAATTAGATTTAACAGATTTCCCTGGCTACGATTTTCCTTTATTGGAGTCCTTTAAGGACCCAGCTTATTTTCTAACTTACCAGAGGTTAACATAAGTTGAATTAAACCTTCTAAAATATTTCGGGGTATTACAATATGTAAACTATGATAATAACACTTTGATGTTAGATATTGAAGTTGAACATGACTAATAAAATATAATAAACTCACATTACTACAATTACGACTTATGAGTGAAGTAAGTTAAAGGATAAATAAAAGAAAATTACTAAATAAAAAGATAAAAAAAGCATTTAAAGTTCAGTAAATTCTTGAAGAAAAACATAATATTTAGTACGTTTAACACTAAATGTACGACAATATAAATAAGAAAAAATACATGAGATATGATTGAAATTGAATAATTTCAAAGTATACATAATAAATAGGTACCTTATATTATTATCCAATATTAAGCAGTAAAAGATTAAAAACAAAAGAAAATAACAATAACAAACTAGAACATATGTAAAATATGATAATAACACTTTGAGGTTAGATATTGGAGTTGAACATGACTAATAAAAGATAATAAACTAACATCAATACAATTACGACTTATGAGTAAAGTAAGGTATAATATAAATAAAAGAAAGTTAGTAAATAAGAAGATTAAAAAACTTTTAAGGTTCCTTAAATTCTGGAGAACAAATTACATTTAGAAAGGTTAACACAAAAAGTTAGGACATATATATAATAAAAAAACACACGAGTTAAGAATTAAAAATGAGTTACTAAAGTATGTTAATTAAGAATTGAAAGAAAAATACAACATAAGAAGAGGAAAAAAATGTTAGCATTCATTAAATTCGATGAAAAAATATGATTTTTGCGGAGGTGTTATATAAAAGGTTAGTAAATATATATAATCTAATTAAATAGTTGGAACTAATCTTATATATGATGAGTAAAGTAATTAATAAAAGGAAATTAAGGAAAAATTAATGAAAAGGACGATAAGAAAAAGGATATTCGGATTTATAGTTGCTAATCAATCATTTAGTAGTGTTATATTTAAAACAATGTGTTAAGACATGGATTATTTCACTTGCTTCATATTTGTATATTGACCACTCCACCAATAACCCATACCACATGAGACAGAACCTTGTGATTTTGTATATATAAAGATTAAGTTTACCGCAAAAGTTTGTGATTAAGATTAGTTTAAGATTAAGATGATATGACCAAAATAGACAGAAATATTCGGGGCAATTCTTTGGAGAATTTATTCAGTACCTATTTGTAGGATTTGGGCGCCCGTTTTCATTTTATTTGAATCGCCAATTCCTGCGAATTGGCGAGGGTTCTTCAACGGCGAATCGTCCGTCGCATGCCACGAGTGAAAAACCGATTGGGGGAATACGAATTCACCCACTTCGAACGAAACCCTTGCCGCCGTGCTTCCCCAAATTAAAACGCCACCACAACAGGATTCCCTTAGTGATGAAGACTCAAATTCGTGCTTTTTTCTTTATCTTTTTACGCCCTTTTTAAGTGTTTAGTATAGAGTCTAGTCTAGTTTTGGGGGTAAAGCTGATTGCAGGAGGCTGAAGGCACAAAACCACCACAATAGGCACAGACAGGTGCTATTTATACTAAGGGCACAAAGGACTGATTTGCCTGCCGAGGACCTAGTCAAAGTTGTTGCGAGAATTGCGCAACAGAATCACGGGACAGTTCCTATATGCACGTGGAGATGATGTGGCGGTCAGTTCCGAGTCTTGGGGAGGTCTATACACGTTGGGAAGGAAGTGGGGACACCAGGAAGTTACTAAAGACGCTAGGGTTTGTTGCTATCCCTCCAAAAATCAAGGAAGAACATGGAGCACGAAATGAGGAAGTGGAGGAGTGCAAGAACCCCTACGTGGGTGAAATCTGGGCTGCGTGAAGCCTTAATTCATTTGCTATAAATACTTTTATCTGTTTTCATATCAGTGTGCGAGAGAGGAGAGTTTTTGCACCTCAAGATACAATTTACCGTTTTCGTGCTTAGTTTATTTTGCTGGATATTCTGTCTGCCTGAAGCTGGCGGTTTGCCCGCAGAAAGGTAGTGCAGTTATTTTGTTGGCAAAACTGGGGTTGGGCCCAGAAGTTAATCGATTTATTTCCTTTCCAAGTAAGATGTCTTTTATCATTTCTTTTACTTTCATTTCTATGTTTAGTGGCTAAGTATCCACTATTCAAGTCAAAATAACGGTCTAAGGGTAGAATATGAGCATGAGGTAATCGGACTTCAATGCCTTAAGGGTTCACAATCTTAACTTGTTTTTCACTTAGACATAGGTAAAGGGTGGTTGGAGATGAAAGCGCGTATTTCTGATTAACTGGTACTAGTGTTAGTTACGTGGGAGTGTATAGGTGACTCATGCCTCGATACCCGCATAGTAACAAGTCCGGGGGTGACAGCCTTGGTAGTTGAGATTGAGTAGTATATGCAGGCACAAGACCGTGCCAAACCTACTAGAATCAGGTCGTTTTTGCCCTCAAAGCTGCTATGCTTGCAAAACCTTTGTGTGATTCTCTCCTTAGGTTCCTGTATAGTTAGGTCCCTAGGTGCCGATCGTATCATCTAGACGATATAATATAAGAAGTGATTGGGGAGTGGCCGATCGTATCCAACCCTCAAAGTGACAATTACCCATATTTGGCCATAGGGATTCGGTTTTTGACCTTTCTGCTAGTGTGGGCACAACGGGTAGTAGTGGTAATTACATATGTTTTGCCCGGGATTGCGCATACCTACCGAATGACTTGATGCTTTGACTTGAGCACTTTTATTACTGATATTTTCTTTTGTGATTTCCTTTTCAGCATTTAGTTAGTTTAAGTTTATTAGCAAGGTTTTTAGAGTGACACTGAAGACCCAAACTAAAACTAAGAAAAGACAGGAGGTTATGAACACTCCTCGTGGGATCGACATTCGTCTTCACCAGCTATACTAGCCGTTGAGGGCAGATTAAGCATTTATGGACGATTCGCCCGCAAGTGTATTTTGCACACCAAAATGATGGGTGTGCCACTTAGCGAGAACGTGATCAGATTAGAATCGGGCGCCCTCTGGATCGATATCCCTCTCACTGGATTCCGTCAATAACACCATTGTAAGCCTAAATTGAATTGCTCAACATTTTAGGTTTACGTGGGCACCCGCTCTTTGCAGGGGAAACTAAACTTTTCCAGATTACAGGTTCACTATACCAGCCCACAGGGAGAAGGGAGAGGGAAGAACATCCCGTCGGTTTACCGAATACAAGATACGGATCGGAATATCATTTCGAACATTTAGGCTAATGGTGATTATGTGCGTGATTTATTATACAATTTACAATATGAATTAGACTGTGCTTGCTCACCCTAAAGATAAATACATGCACTATGGTTATTGATTTGAATGAGACACCAAACTCGGAAGACAAAAGTAGTGAGTCACTGGGCACGAGCGCAGACAATGGGAATGAGGATGATTCGATAGTTAGGCAACTATTACAGAAGCTTGCCCCTGGTTCAGTAATCGATGGCCTGGATGCGGCGTACGTCCTCTACTGTGAGTATGCCAGACACGTCGGATTCAGTGTTCGGAAAGGGTCGCAAAATTACTTCATAAAAACATCCGAGATTCAGATGAAACTCTATCATTGTTCATGTGAAGGTGTAAGTGAGAATATCTGCTCCCAGAATCGCATACCTATTTGTAAGAAACACCAATGAAGAACGTCGTGCAAAGCACGTCTGTGTGTTGTGAGGGAACATGTAGATGGAATCTGGAAGGTGGGTTCGCATCAGACGACCCACAATCATGAACTATATGAGGCGGATCAAACCTACCAACTGTGTTATGTGTGTAATTTGTCCCATGAACAGAAGTCCATATTAGAGTAGATGCGTGATGCAGGAATTGGTGTCAGTAAGGCTTGTAGATTCATGGAGAAAGAGTCGCGCGGTGTGCAAAACGTGGGGTTCATAAGGAAGGACGCATATGATCATATGAATCGCATTAGGGCAGAAACAAAGATACCCAATGGAGATGCGAGAGCCATCGTCCAGGTGTTTGCTAACAAGTCTAAGACAGAGCCATTCTTCTACTCGAATATAATGTTGGATGACGAGTGCCGGTTGATGAACTTCTTCTTCCGCGACAGCCGAAGTGCAGCTGATTATGAATTGTTTGGAGATATATTGTCCATCGATACCACTTTCAAGACTAACAAGTACAATCTAATATGTGCACCATTTGTCGGGATCAACCACCATCGACAAAATATTATGTTTAGATTGGGATTTCTGTCGGATGAGACAACGAAATCATTCGAATGGTTGTTTGCAACTTTTCTTGATTCAATGGGGGGGAAAAGAGCCCCAGATTATTTTCATAGATCAATGTCAAGCGCTGATGAATGCCGTGGATTACTGTTTCCACACAGCTCGACACCGTCTCTGTCAATGGCACATTAATCAGAATGCACCCTCACATTTTGAAAGCCTCAATAGTAACAGAGAATTCAAAAAGAAGTGGCACCACTGCATGAATGGATATGAAACAAAAGTAGAGTTTCAGGATACATGGCGGTCGCTGATAGACGAACATAGTTTGGGAGAGAATACCTGGTTTGAAACAATGTACAGACTGCGTAAGAGATGGGCTCATGTCTTCACGAATGACCTTTTTCCGCAGGAATGCATGCTACCTCGCGTAGTGAGGCCACAAATAAGGTTTTGAAGGATTTATGCGCACGCAGTGGAACTCTGACTGAATTTGTTCGCCATTATGAGCAGATTCAGATAGATTGGCGCTTGAAAGAGCGGGCAGAAGATGCGCTGTCGATAGGAATGCCGGGACAACGAGTGAATGATAACCATCTCCTTACCCATGCCGCCAGAATTTACACGCGCAGCATTTACAAATTAGTCGAGATTGAGGCTGCAAGTTCAATAAATATTGACATGATACAGTCACCTCTAGACTACAGCGCAGCTGAGTTGGAGTTCATTGTGTGTGGTCAGGGAGTGCACCATCGTAGCAGGCGTGTAGTGTTTCAGCAAGGGACACAATCAACGACGTGTACATGTAGAAAGTGGGAGATAGAAGGGTTGATATGCCGTCACATGTTTAAGGTTTTTTTCACTATAAATATCAAAAGACTCCCGGAACAACATATTTTGAAGAGATGGACAAGGGCTGCTAGGAATAAATCGCCTAACAATATCATTACCCCTACTGGTGGAGATATACCGGATGATCTATTGTTTGTGAATAATATTATGCGGCTAGCGTACGCGATCGCGTATGAGTGCAAGGATAATGTCAATTACAGGTCATCGTTGCACCAATGCATGACTTTGTTGTTTAACCAGGTGTGTGGGTCTCAAAACCAAGCCACCTCATCGACAAACATGGGGTTTGGACCTTCGGATATCCCTCATAGTTGCAGTATTCGCAACCCGCCGACAACTAACCATGCTTGGTATCCAAGACAAAGGGGTGATGGACGAGAACTGGTCCATAAGAAGTATCGGAATATGAAAAAGGTAGGCACCCCCATAAGTACTGCAGGTTATACAGTAGATTTAACCATATTTCATTCATAACCAATTCTAAAAACCGGTTAGCTGCGATATAGTGTGGCGAGTCTCGTAACATTCTTCAATTTATTTGCAGGCCAGGACAATGCGGTGGCCATGGATCCACATCAATGGATCCATTATAATATGTTAAGGAATAATCTTCTAGGCAGCATGGATTATGATGCGTGTATGGAGACTGAGATGGGCAGTGTAACACCATCACAATTGGTATTAGTAGAGATAGTGTGCTTCAGAATCTAAAATGTGATTTTGGGGTTTATTATGCAAAATGCAAATGAGTGGACACTATAATTCAAGTCGGTTGTTTTTTTAACAAACAGGTCATTCCAACTCAATCTTCAGTTCACAACCGTGGCGATCGATAAACAAAATGTAAACGGCAGCTCCATGAGGCAAATACAACCCGTGACATTGCTCTGCAAAGTGTAAGGAATCATGTGAGTGTCCACCTTTTCTCTGTCCAATTGTTTTGGTAAGCACATGTTTGGCTTTTAGTTAGTGCATTATTCAAGGCCAGCTGTAGATGGGCAGGTGAAAATAATGTCACACATGCCCTCGAGGCACTAATTATAAAAACGTTGTTATTCATGCGAATGGTTATATATAAATATACATGTTGTGCTATCTATAGCACAAGATGAGATGTTATAAATCGCATTACTTTACATAGAGCAAACCCGTATTGATAATCATTCCGGAGGACCAAACGACAGACACCCACGAGTTGCAATTGTAGAAACTTTGGAATGTCTGCAGCCGATCCATACTCACAGGAAACTTCATTTTATACAGGGGTTTGGTCCCGAAATGTGGAGAAAATAGTGCTGCAAAAGTTGCAGACAGCTCGGTCGAAATCACAATGGGAGTATTCAGATGGTGTTGGTAATGAGGTCTGCTTCACACGGATAATAGGTGAGATGAGGACAGAATATGATGTGCATATATCATTGGCAGCGCTAGAATGGAAATGCAGCCAGTGGGAAAGACGTCACGCGGAGTTCAAGGATCTCATTCAACGGCCAAACGTACGGTACAACTCTGTGAAAAACAAGGTCGAGACAACTGCACGTACATGGAAACGAATCCTAGAGGTAATAATCATGCCTTGTAGATTTTATATTAAACCCGGTGTTGAAATACTAAAAGGGTACAACTTACGACGAGCACTTTTAATGCAGAATAACCCCCAGTACGCCATTTATATGAACGAAGGGGAGGCTCAATGGGAACTGCTGAAGGCAGTGTGCGAGCCCGTGATTAATATTAGTTCCTCCTCAAACACATCCGCATCTGGAATTCGAAGATCTGCATTTTCAGACAGTGGTAGCCAACGATCCCGTGCCACTGTGGGCGAGGTGGTTGACCAACCCATCTCCATGACGCCTACATCATCTCCAGAAGAGAATTCGTTGTCCCAAGAGTTCTGAACGTGCATTTATCAATTCGATAGTGCGGGTTATCGTCTGAGGGGTCATGATTGTGGCACGATGGGGGTGTTTGGCAAATGATATGTGCTCCCACATTTTGGGGTTCACATATACATGCGAATAAAGAAGTTGCATTGAATTACCTTCACTTTCGTGTTGTGTTATGGTTAACCATCATTTGTGAACCCTCCGTTTTCAAAAGGGTACGTACCTTATTCTTAACAAAGAGGATGTAATAACCGATAGCGGGCGTTACAAATCCCCATTTATTTTTTAAATGCGTACTTCAACAATGAGGAAGGTATCGCTTGCTAAATTCAATATTCACCAACTCCCTTCGTCAGTTCGGTGTGCTTGGAGAGTAGAATGTTTTTCGGATTCCTTACCAGGTTATTATATTTCGTAAATATAAATTGCAACAACAGGATTGCAAGATTTCGGCCATAACATTACAGAATATTTTCATGTAGTTACACAGTGACTTGGACAATAACACCCAACGTCTACATATGTGATCCTCTCCAGCAACCAGTTTAGTCTAAAATTAATGTAGACATATACTGACGATGTATGAAAAGTATGCTTAATACTACTGAAACGCAGTGAGAAGAGGTGTACTATGGGGATTAGAGAATACATTGCCGAAAAACATTGGGGAAAAACAAAATCGGGTATTCAAGTGGAAGATAGGCAGACGATAAACTTCTAAACAGTAATTGATGCAGAGTAATCCAATCGGCTAGGGAAAAGGATATTCTCAATACAACATGAGGAAAGAAATAGATAAAAATGTCAGGACGGTGTCTTATTCAAAGTAATCCAATGGGGAAAGGGAAAAAGTATATTCTCAATACAACAAGAGGGGAAAAAATGATAAAAATAACAGCACACAACTTGTAAATAGTCCAGAATAAAATGAACCAATAGAATCCTAAAGCCTACCAGGGTATGAAAAAAGGCAGACACATTCAGGCTCAGAGGGAAACCCAATACGGGGATCGAACTTAATCAAACTCAGACCCCTTAGCTGACCTGCACGTATCAAGCAGCAACAGGTTCGCCTACACTAATTTCATACAATTTTGCACAATAACTGCGTCTGTACATACCGCAACGCTCGCTATCCAAAACAGAGACGTCACGGCCGCACAAAAGGCATTCAAGAAACTTGATTACCATGATGTCGCAATCAAAGTCGTTCAGTTGCTGAGGAGGGTGGCGAACCTGGATAACATCCCACATCGGATGCAGAGGGATGGTCATACGTTTTTCATCCCAAATACGGAGTTGGGCACATAGCTTCGGAATGTTGATGCTCATGTTGTGAAACGGGGTCGACAAAGATTCCCAAGAACGACTGGTGGATGACGGATCGTAAACTTTGATGCATTGGCCCTCTAACAAGATCTCATAGGCCACTCAGTGTTTACCAATGTTCTCGACTCCATACACGCGTTTAGCATGCTTCCATTGAACTGGATAAGATGTTGGATACCGGGCCAAAGTGTAGGGCCCAACATAATGTGAAACCATCTCAAAGTTATCCGAGACAAGGGGCTTCTGGAAAGGAGCATAAGCATTATTAGTTTTCACATACGAATAATGACAACACATTATTTCAAATGGCGCAGGAAGGACCAAACATGCGTACCCAGCAAATCATCTCCAGAAGTGCGCGCTCTTCATTGAGCTGGCCAGTATCCTTCAGCATCCAAACCAACACATTTATCAACGAATCAATATGCTGCAAAACAACAAACTTTACGTGACTGCATGTTAATGGAAGGACGGATACACTAACAATGTAAACAGAAGCTGGCCGCAGGTCAATATATAATGTAGAAGCAACACAGCAGAAAATACATCATCACGGAGCGGATATCGGGGTGTCCAGATGAAAGAAAACCAATCAGCATCCGCATGTATACCATTGAATAGGAGGATGGATTCAAACCTGAAAAAGAAGAACATACACAATCACAAACAACATGTATATCAGTTTTAGAGTCCCACATGCTCCATAGAATCCCCACTTCTCACGCTTACTCAGTCTTTCGGGTACATTCGTTATGCCAACTCTCAAACTCATCAAGGACTGTATGGTCAACATCCAGATCCCGTGGATCGTGTTGAGCATCTAACGCGGGAACTGCCCTAGAGCGCGTGACAATGGTGCGGGAAATTACTTTTGGTGGTGGTTTATAGACTCGCTTCCTCTTACTGCCGGATGCATTCCCTGTCATGATGAATAGAGTTCCGACATCACTTTGTGAAGGCAGTTGCTCCCCTACAGCGGTTATGAAGGAGGGTGGGTCATTATTCAGAACAGGTGCTGCAGAATGATTGTGCTCAACAAGATCATGACTGACGGGGACCTCACCTGGGATAACTCTTGTGACTGACTCATTCCCTGCGGGGGATCCAACGGTTGGAAAGGCCGGTGCCGGCATAGGATTGCTATCTCCATAAACGTCATATTCAGGGCGATCATCATCATCTAGTCCTGCATCAGTGCTCTCCCCACACGGGTCCCCTACGGCCGCCTTTAAACCTTTCAGATTTTTCTCAAGACTAGCAACCCGCTTAAGCAGCCCAGATATGACCAAACTCGTCTCCTGCAACATTGAATTAGTAAGGCATGGTCTAATTTATTCACACAGCATGATGCAGATAGGACATCCTCACCGGAGGTGGTACGCCGAGGCAAGCTGTCCCTTCTAGTCTCAACGATTTGCGTTCAAGAACATGTAAATTCTGCTTCCCATTCCGCTGTAGATCAGATCTCAGACACTTCTTCGGCAGTCTGCGGTGCTTATAAATAACTTCACCGCCACGTCTCCGTACAAGAGGGCCCAAAGTAATGTCATTAACCCCAAGGAAATTTAACATCTGTTGCTCTTTATCGGAAACTATAATATCAACCTGTTACAAGTATTCTCCATGTTAATTGTATTCCCAACCTACACATGGAACTAAGGCTGCGGATATATAGAGTAAACAGAGTTAATATTAAGTTTTCCAATGCAAATTATAGTACACTCACCGGATATGCGCCGGCATTTTTGGCAGTGAAATACCTATTAATCCGCTCAAAACGAAAGTGTTTGCTGCTAGCCCATTTTATCATCCTAGGATTTTCGTCCTCCATACCAGGCACCCTCATGGCACATCCACGAGCAAGATTAGACATTACCTCATACGCCCACGTCTGCAGAGCAATAGCGAACCCATTCGCATCATAAGCCAAGGTCTTCCCTTCAGCAATCAAGTTATCGAGAATATCCCTAGCACGATGAGCCGTACGCACAAGAAATTCATACGACACCTGGCCCCAGACGAACCGATTAAATTTCTCAAGAGCATCAATTAGGTGGAAGTACTTCAAATCGATCCTCTTCGATTTCCTTACATGGATGAGTAAAATCCCATACACGATATAGAGGAGTGCAAGCTTGAATGCATCAAGCGAATCACCAGCGGTGGCTTCGCATTCGCTGAAAACTAGATCAGTTTTGCCATGGAAGTAAGTTTCATGGAATTCAGAATCGGATGGCGGTTCTTCCCAACCATACATGCTCAGCCCTGTCATTAAACTAAATTCACGAGGCCCAAACTCAATAACTCGATTGTAATACGGAAAGACAACCGCTGTCGTGCCAGTGAGCTCTTTTCCAGTTTCTTTATGAGCACGTGATATAATTGACCTTGAAATTGAATATCAAGAATAGATAATAAATGACCAAAGCACGACACGTTAAGTAGTTCTCGCTTTTCAACAGACAGGTGTGACCGAATCGTGTTCAGCCATGATAAGTGTCCACGTCCAGAGACAAGCACACCTACAAATACCCCAAACGAATCATAAATCCTCACAAAATTCACAATCAGACATCCTTTACATGCACGGACAAAGGTTCACCACCAAGCAATGTCTACACAACATGCAGCGCTACACTTTACGAAATCGAAGTGAACACGATTTCATATGCAATGTTCATGAATCCTTCTGCAGACCGTACAGATATGTTCAATTACAGAATCATGACAGCATTTGCAAGAAAGGTCGTAAAAATATATATTCCATTACAACTTGTGACATAAATAGCAAATATACAGACAAGCTCTCACATTTATGTGGCTTCGAAAGTCCATATGCGGAGAGGAACACATCAAAGGCACGACAACTATGCTTATAAAATCTGGACACAACTACACGGTATTCAATATAACACGTACAACATAGTCACTACCGGCCTAAACGCAACCTAAGAGCGACCACTTTATCAATTAGACTTCCTCAGCAGCCTACTCACATTCATGCAAACTGGGAACATCTTCAACACAGGACAAACAACGTGCCACTGATTACGACGATTCCTCACCTAAATATAAAGTCGCCAATGTAATGGGACAGCAGCACATTATCTATATTCATAAACGAGGATGAATGAATTTTATCTCAGCACTAATTTAAGAACACCACGCTGAGTAAGCAATGTGTATGGAATAACCAACAAAATCATTCAAGGATGGAAACTCAAAATTAACACTGGGCGCACCCAAATAACAGAGAATTCCCCAGTTAATAAACAAAATCTCATACACTCTATGTGCAATAAGACAAATTCACAAAATTGGACGATTACCCAACCAAACCATGTGCAATTCATCTGGACACATTAAAATATCGAACAAGATACCAATTAAATAGGTAAGTGAAGATTAATTACCGCTGCGACTTGTATTGGATGTGTTTGAACTCATTGCTTTCCTCTCTGAATAGCCGCTCAATGAAGAAATGACAAAAACCCTAACACCGAAACTGAAAAGCGCCGTCGACGGAAAGCGCTGGAAAACAACAGATCCAAATTAGGCAGAAATCGTCATCGAAGAAGACGATGGACTGGAAATCTTAATGTTTGGGTTACCTCTAAGCTGGAATCGGGAGACTTGAAGAAACCCAAAATTCACAACTCACCGCAATAAAGTCACTGTACACCAAAGCGAAATAAAAAAAAAATCATTATCAATAAAAGAGCTCATGTCGAATTAAATCAGATGCACTAGGGAAAAATTATAGACCAAAGTTTTATGTTCACTAAGTCTTGATAAAGCTTTGTTGTACTAACACGATATCAAAATAATTATTTCAGACTGCTGGTTTTGGATCAGACTACTGGCTGCAAATAAAATTTTCCCCATCCGGTTTTATATTTCATAGAATAACTTATCAAGTTTAGTATTAATTAATCATGAAGTGTGTTTTACTATCTTATTCTTCCAATTAATCATCGCCATATATTCAGTGAGTTGTATTTCACAAATTCAAACAATCCACAAGATTTCATTCAGCTATAAAATGATTATCGCTAATATTTCAATTGTACGAAACACAAATCATTTGAAAGTATAGCCGATAAAATCCCAAACAGTACGCCTTTTCATTGATTATCACTGTAAACAATAAACATAAATGGGGTCGATATGTATATTTACTCAATTGTATATTATATTGTATTTACATAAAATGTGAATGAATGGTGAAATTTGTGTTGCCTTAAACATCAGCGCCCGTCGCACAATTTAGAATGGTAAATTATAGTCTTTCCGTAGTATTTATTATAAATAAACTCTTAATGGGTTATATTATATCGAGGCATTTGATTTACCGTACTAGTTAATTATACATGCATGCGATAAAATCTCTACTTCTTCATGAGTCACGAAACAATATAATGCATTTGTTCATAATTATGGGATATTTTTCACGTACTTAGATCTTCAATTACTTTCGAGTTATATAACTGCTCGAGATGGGATGATAAACATTTTAACTCGCACATAATATACACGCTCATAACATGAGAATGTTAACTTCCATTGACATGTGTGGCCTAAAATAAATGTATATACATGGTTCTTTGTTAGAGAACAATTTCACTTAACAAACCCATTAAAGAAACTAACATGGAATCTATCGAAAACAAATTGTTCGTTTCAAAACTACAATAGTGCATGGTTTGTCCTTCTAGTTGAGACACCACATATTCAATAGTATTAAATATATCTCACTTACTTAGGGTATCCAATTGCATAATAATCCTAACGAGAATATGTTGGGTGTTATATTAATTAACATGGAGATTAGTGGCGTAGTCAATCAAGGATCAATCACATGAATGTCGACAGAATCTTCCCATTATTTTTTCTGATTACTTTTTCAAAATACATTGGATATTCATTAATGAATATTGATTCATTAATGAATTCATTGAATGGAAATGATAATTTATTATGTAATGGATTTAATTGTTGGCATTAGAAACAACTCAAGATCAAATCGGAATATTAAATTCTTGAAGGATCATGCTTGTCTAACGATTTCTCCTTGAATAGAATCGAATACAACTAGATTTTAAAGAACTTTGAAACGTTTGGATTAAATACACCCGGATTTTAAATGTCGTTTAAAACCCAACGAATTCCACATCCAATACACCGCCCTACATGAATTTTTTGAATTTACATATACAACATATGATTGCTGCAAGCACGTCAAAAAACGATTAACATTAACACAACGCATTCTACATTAAATAACTTTAACGATGATGTCATAAATCCTCGTCGATTATTCTACTAGGGAAATACAGTGAAATAAAAACAATACAACACATAAAATTACAGTGGCCTAACTTTTCATTAAAGTATCATATATATTGTTATGAAAATAATTTACCGAATCATTAAAATTTGTTATACATGGTCCGATTGCTAAAAATAAACTCACGCACCTATTATAATTAACAACCACAAGGCTACACTTAATAAATTTAATGATGGTCTAAAAAATCCTGGTCGATAAATCTAATTGCAAAATACATTGAAAGTTAACAAATACACCAGCAGACAAGCACCTGATTTAATAATCACAGCATATAATATAAATATACAATACAACATAGGGTTAATTAGCCATAAATTAAACATGTAAATTAAAATTAGTATAAATCACAATTCAGTACACTAATTTCGACATACTACATGATTGCAAAGGCTGAGCTCTGCGTCGGCATACTACATTTATCGAATTAGCCGTATAAAGAGGCACAAGCCAAACTAAACAGATACATATATGTATGATTGATATCATGGGCCATGAAGTAAAACTAAAATCTCGGCCATTTTTTATTTTCTTCATTTCCTCTCTCTCCCTCCCACGTCACATATTTTTAATTATAAAATTTATTTATGTTATATTCTATAACATATTCAATTATGTATATGACATTTAAATTTATTTGCACGAATAAATAAATATGTGAATTTTCGCATATTAAAAAGCAATGGATAATATTTGGTAGATTTTATTATGTGAAATAATTACCAACATATATTAAATAATTAAATAAAATATTACCTAAATTATTTGGCAACACATCATAATCATTAGCATGCTTTGTATACTTTATACGTAGATATAATATTTTTTAATATTTTTAACTAAATAGTTAATAATTTAACACTCTAATTAAATGTATAACTAAATCAAACAAATATTGATATTTATAAATTCAACAAATGTTGCTACAAATATTGTATACAAACAAGTGTTGCATAATATAAATATAATATTTTGATTGTAATATATAGTTATTAATTATTTATGCAATTATTTGAAATATATTGTATTATAATATAACATATACATATATACATATGTATGTGTGTGTATTTAAGTAGTTATTTTTTTATTGATTATACTATCAACTTACTCATTTTATATTCCCAATAATAATTATCTGACATAAAAAATAAAAATAAAAAGATAGTCGAACATATAAAAATTGGTATTAACTTACTAACTAAAATATTGTCTATAAAATACAAAAATATAACACTTACATTAAAAATGTAATAATTGAATTTGAGATCATGAATGATTCGTGCATCGCACGGGTGGAAATCTAGTTCATAATATAAAAGGCCATAGGTAGAATGATAAAAATATGTATATTTTTTTAACTAATAAAATTCTAATACATTTATAATATTCTTAAAATTGCACTACAATGTTTGAATCTTCAGTGAACCTTAAAATTTAAAACTCGACACTAAGATGAGAAATAAATATATTAAAGAAAATAAGAATAACTACCAATATATATGGAATTGAGGTTAATTTGTAGTAAAATAAAATTGAAAATGAAAATGAAAGGGGGGTTGACCAATTTTTTTTTAGTATTATTTGAATTTGATTTAATTGAACTCTAGGTTGCAGGACGTGGAATTGCCGATTAGAAATATAATAATAATTTTTATTTTTATTTTTTTAGTTTTAAATTAAAATACTATTAATACCTTTTTTTTTTGTAAAAATCCTGGGGGGGCAATGCCCCCACTGGCCCATATGTAGCTCTGTGGCTAGGTGTAAGGCTTAGAATTCAAATTTCGATGTAGATTTGTGAATGAAAGGAGATATTTGGAACGTACTTTGTAGCGTGAGCTATTTGGCTGTGGTTTTAGTTTTTCCAATTGATGTAGCATGAGTTATTTAGTTGTGGTTTCAGTTTGTCCGATCGACAAACAACTATAGTGTTACAATCATAATTATGACATAAGATGTGGCTCTTAAGGATAGATCAAAGGCACACCAGATCCCCCATGACATTTCTTATAGCTATTAAATGGGCCGGGTCAAGCCAGCCCAATCCCATAAGCCAATTTTAAAATGAGCGGCCCAGCCTTGCCCGGTCTGAACAACTTCTAACCTAAAAAATCATGGCCCAGTCTGGTCTGGAATTCGGCAGGGCCAGGTCGCTAGGGTTAATTTTCCATTTTTTCATTGGGCAGACCTGGCCCATTTGGGTCGGGCCGAAAATAGTTCAAGCTTATAAAATCGTGGCCCAGTCCGATCCAAAATCGGGCAATGCCAGACCGATTTTGATACCTCTAACATTACTTGTGGCATTTCTTGTACCAATCTTTTATTTAAAAAAAATATAATTTTTTATTTAGTGTTTATTATTTCCCAATTAAAATATATTAAAAAATTAATTATGACACATAAAATATAACATGATTAAGTACGGGGATCTGATCCATATGTTTGGCCAAATACTTAGCCATTGTAGTTATCTTAATGCCTCTTGTCCAACCGTAATCAAGGTACAACCGCATTCCTAAAATTATTGATAACACGGTTTGTAAATTTGACGAGTTCCAAAGCCGTTATCTTGTGACTTTATTTATAATTATTTGTTTTTGTGTGTGGAGAAAGTCACCTTATCAGTTATGACTTGAGTTCTCCAGAACACTGTATCTATATATTTTCCATTAACAATATTTTCACTTTCCCAGTGACAAAATTCTGCGCCGCGTTTGGATTACCAAATCAAAATTCTTCCCGCGTTCGTCCTCTACAAAAAAAAACGCATCTCAGTATCCCACCACAGTTCAAACAAATTATATCACTTCATATCTCTCTCTCTCTCTCTCTCTCTCCTCCCAAATTAAACAATCTTACATTAATCTGCAGAAAGCATGTATGATTCCAACGAAATAGTAGATTGTTGCGAAACCAAACACAGCCCAGTTTCCGAGAAGCTGCCTTGGATCAAAACATGCCGGCCGTTAGTGACACCCGCCCGAGACGGAGCCGTCAAGCGTGGAATCTTGTCCTCCGTCTTTTCCAAATTGATGAATCTTATCCACTGTGTACGTGTCCGTCCGAATTAACGCCGTCTCACTAGCTATTGCATGCACGCACGCTTCTTGTTTTGCCTGACAAGATTTTCGGATATATATATAGTAACTATATATATATATATATATGGTTGGATGCATAAATCTACATCTTCTTTGAATAACACATGCATATGTGTTGTTGTTGTTGTTGTTGTATTATTTGCTCCATCACTTAATTTTCATGTTCTTGTAACTCCGATTCAATCAAATACTATTAATATTTCTGTTTGTGTACATTATCATCTGAGATCCTTTTAGTTTGTTTCCAATATAATCATCTTCAATTATTACATTATCCATAACCGTCAGGTGTATTGGATCGATGGCATGCATCATAACATTACTTGTAATTAATAAAACATATATATATACAGTTGAGAATCAATTGGACAACCCAACTGATCATGACTTCGAGAATAGCATCTACAAAATCATCTTGATCCACCAGTGTTACGTTGACACACACACACACACACACACACGCACATATATATATATATATATATAATTTTTATAGTATATATCATCATCTGGGTAACACTTGATCGACCACTGGGATTTCTATATGATCTCAAACGCTAGTCATGTTCATAAAATAATGTGCATATGTATATCATTAATTATATTATTCTTAATTTAATACGCAAGTTGTCTATAGGTATAGCCGTATAGGTAGCAAAAAAACTTGAAATATATAGAAGATAATCTAATTATAATATATTCTTCGCATGATTGCCTCTTAATCAATTACTCTAATAATTATATAAAATGTGTTGATAGGAGTAAAGAGTGATATATAAATTATCATTCTTCGAATTAATTATTAATTATAAAAGCGAAAGGGAATTGTCTAGCTGTACATTACTCTACCCCTTTGAATTTCTCCTAGACCAGGTCTTGACTATTATTTGCATAAATCAAATTTAATTATGTATGTGTTAGGCAAACACGTGTTCACCAGTTGGACAAAAGGTATTATATTAGACTTGTCAGTTCGCGGTCAACCCAACCCAAAAATAAAAGAACATATATAAAAGTATCACCCTAGACCCAAGTCTAAATATTGATTTGCTACTTCACTATATGAGGTTTATTTCCTCCAAATTAATGTTTATTAATCTCATTTAGCGTATCACAAACTATTCAGTACATCCAACGTACTGAGTAATTCAGTACATCGGGTGAATATTTGATCAAATTCATAGGTCAATCCACTCCAATTCGCAGATTGACCTTCTCCATTCCAAAAAAAAAAACACTCAGTACAAAACGGGTATCAATGATAACATTAAAAAGTATCACTCGATGTTCCAAAAGTATCATTTGTGTTCTAAAAAGTATCAGGTCTGCTAGTTGCTTTTAATGAGTTTATTTAATACAAATTATAGTTTATTCTATCAAAATTAATGTTTATAATTTAGAAATTCTGGATTTATGATTTTTTCAACGTTTAGTGTGTTTTAGGATTTTTAGAATTTTTTTAAGTTTTTTTATTGGGGAGGGGGGGTGTTGGGTTTTTATATTTTTTTTAGGTTTTTTTGGGGTGTGTTTTTTTGGGGGGAGGGTTAGGGTTTATATATATATATATATATATATATATATATATATATATATATATATATATTAGTTTTTATAGTGTTTAGATTTTTAGGATTATTAAATCTCAATTAGAACTTATATCTAATTTGAAAATATGGATTATTGAACGCAATGCACATGTCCACGCGTTAGCATCGGGTGAGTGCACTGCGCGAGTCGTAGGATAAAAATAATTAAATCACTTTCATTTAGGATATATAGTTTTGGAGAAAAAAAGTAAAAAAGAAATTAAAGAAATAAAAAATAAAATTGTCGATATTGAAACAAAAAAAAAAAAAATTACTCGCGAGTGTCTACCACGCGCTGCGCATGGAGACACATGCTCGTCTGATGAGCGCTGCACCGAGTGTGGGTGCACTGAATAACAACTCTTAGCGTATATATCTGCACTTGTGAGTTGCCGGATCAAAAAAATCAAATTAGTTCATTTTAACTTTACGATTCACTAATTTCATTTATGGTATATATTTATTTTAAAAAATAATAATTATCGAACGCAGTACACGAACCACTGAATCAATAAAATTTAAATTAATTTACTTTAATTTTAGAATTCACTGTAAACAAAAAAAAAATAATGTTGTGTAGATATCTACACAAGATCAGTATCTCGTGTGGATATTCACGCAAAAAGCGGCCTACAAAATTAACCTATATGATGATTGTTGATTTGTTGTATAAAAACCACGTAGCATTTTCAAATATAATAAAACTTAACAAATTTGAACCGTAAATGCAAAAGAAAAAGAAAAAGAAACACACTATGTAAACTTACCTTAAAATTCTTGGGAAGTTGTTGCTATCATCTCCAAAAAAATTCGAACAAATGCCGACCAAATTGAAAAAGGGTTGATCATTATGGGTATGTTGGTGTTTGTTTTAATGCATTGACTTAACCCCCAACTGCCATATTTTTATATATAAATATTAAATAATATGCCTTATAAGCAAAATTGGAATTACACATGAGATCACTTGAGATTCTCTAGTTTCAATTTGTGTGTACTAACCGTGTGCCAAATCTCAAAATTATTATTTTTTCCTTCATTTTTTTCTTCAATTTTAATTTCTTTTGGTTTAGTATATAATTTTAAATTATTATTAGGATTTATTTCACCGAATTAGGATTTATAATTATTTTTTAATATTTAATTTTTATTTTTTAGTTAATATAATTGATTTTTAGGGTTGATTATTCCAAACTTAGGTTATATAATTTTTAAAAAATTCAATTTTTCGCAATAAATATTAATTATGATTAGTTATAATATAATACAATTTATTTTTATAAAAATATTATTAAAAATATATAATTTTAATATTGGGCACATGGTTGACACAAACAAATTGGGACTAGAGAATCTCCACTCACACGAGACAAAAATGAAGGAGCCGATTTGACTTTAAACTCATTTATTAAGGGGTAATAAAGACTTTTTCACAATCTATTTACTAGAAAGGAATAAGCTAATAAACTTTGACACAAAAAAAAAAAAAAAAAAGAATTTATCATCTCAAATTTTACTATTTTAATTATTATAGCGTAAGTGTAAATGTAGACAAATGTTTATTAATATATTATATTTAAACCCTGTACACCTAAATATAAAAGGGGTGGCGAGCACTCGAAGAGCCATTTTATCAAATAGATGGGAGATAATTCGATCTTCAAAAACCATGCACGCCCAACCTCATTTGCAGTCACTAGGATCGTAAATAAGTCGAGTCGAGCTTGAACATACTTATGTTCAAGTTTATTTAAAATGACATTGAATTGTAAAATTTATATTAACTTGTTCGATTATTCATGGAGTCGAGCTCATACGAGCTTTAGTCAAGCTTGAGTAGTTTGATATTTTCACACATATTTGCTCAATTTTTACTCATCAAGCTCGAGTTCGAGTCGAACTTTAAATATTATCCACAAAATTATGTTCAAACTTGTATGATATGCTTATCAAATCGAGTTCAAACGAACTTTTAATAAACAAACACAAGTCGAGTATTGAGTTATTTAATTTGATTTTTCAGCCACAGCAGCAAACAAGGCGAAAAAGGTTTAGAGTAAGTTGAGATTTATCGAAGGTTAAATTTTCAAAAGCTTATTTATTTCAATTTTTATTATTATTTTGAATAAGAGTGGGTGCTATTCATGTATAAAAGTAATGTAGTTGAGAGAGAGAGAGAGAGAGAGAGAGAGAGAGAGAGAGAGAGAGAGAGACTTAACAATACTGCTTGAACATTTGTCAATTTATCAATTGTTACAGTTTAGGCCCAAATATTTCTAAATGCTTTTAACCCAATTTATGAATTGGGCTTATACACATTTTAGGCCCGACAAATTGACCGTTATTCAAAGAATTGTGACTTTACGAAAAATTCGATGCCGTCGTATCCGGTTTTTTGTTTTTAATTAATAATATTCATAATTTTTAAATATTTTTGGTTATATTTTTGAGACATAAATAGTGACCTTAGTAAATATTAATTATGTTGGTTCTGATTTTTTTCGTCTCTTACTATATTAACGATATTGTAGTGTTTTTTTAACGATATTTTGTGGAAAAAAAAGCACAATATTATCATTAACATAGCGGGGGATGAAAAATAATCAAGATTAACACAATTAACATATACTTAAGAAATGAGACATGTCCCAAAATATAATTAATTTTTTTTTTAAAATGTGAATATTAATTAAAAATGAAAAATCGGGCACGTTGTCCGGTCGGGCCGCATTGAATTTCCCCTAACTTTATCTAGTTTTCATGCTTACTACTCCCTCCGTCCCATTTATATAGTTCCTTTTACTATTTTGAGGTGTCCCAATTATATAGTCTCATAACTATAAATAGTATTAATTTTCATAGTAATATACAAATATACCCTTGATATGTGTTGAAAATTAAAATTTAACCACTTAAATTCTTAAAAGTCATAAATTTTAAATAAGGGTAATAATGGAAGTTAAGCTTTAATATCTTGTTTTCATAAATATTTTTAATCTACGTGCAAGAATAAAGTGGACTATATAAATGGGACGGAGGGAGTATTTAAAAACAAATCCGTGGAAATTAAATTAATTTTTGGTGGCATGTGATGGACCGTAACCTTCACTTTTCTTTTGTATGTCATCGAAATTATAATTATCTAATATCTTGTATGAATTACCTGCACAAATTAAATTTATATTCGCTCGTGATTCAATAAAATAATAGGCAAAACACATTTTTAGGTCTCTATATTGTTATATTTTGTTTCGATAGGTTCCCATACAATTTTTTTGATTTAGTAGGTCCTTATACTTTTATAATACATTTTCTCAAGTCCTTATAGTTTTTTATTTTTGTTTTGAGAGATCCTTATATTTTTTTTGTTTTAATAGATCCTTTACTTTTAGATTTGATATTATTTAATCCTTATTTGATTGGATTAACAAATTAGTTAACTTTTTTGATATTTAACCTAATCATTTTATTAAAAAAAATACTAATGAAGCTTTGAAAAAAATATTAAGACGGAAACGTAGTTAAACTAGTTTAGATAAATTTAAAGAAATAGAAAGACGAAAAATATTAAAATTATCATAAGATATTTTCTATTGTACGCTTTGTGTGATTTTTATTTAATACATGTATAAATTCAATCAAGAGAAGAATTTCAAGAATCCAAAATTTCAATGTTTGAACTGTCGAATGCAAAAAATATTTTGTTTGCATAAGCTTTGGTTATATATGATAGTACATACTAACTTTATTTTAAATATATCACTAAATCAACTCAACATGAATTATATATATATATATACTAGTATTCCACCCACGCGTTACGTGGTGGTCGCCCGATCGTTAAACTTGAGTTTGAAAATTTTTATTTTAATTATTCATTATATTACACCGTGGGTCATTCAATTCTAATAAAATAAAGTCTAATGTTGGGCATTGAACAACTATAAATCCAAAAAATAAGGGCAAATCAAAGCAAATTACACATGATATATACATTATACATATAATATTTATGATAAAGATGAACAAAAAATTAAAAATTATAGTTTAAATGTTTTATATATGTATATATATATATGTGTGTGCGCGCGCGCGCGCGTGCGCGCGTATATTATTTTTATGTGAAATTGTGTGTGTGCATATATTATTTTTAGGTGAAATTTATTCATAATAGACTATTACAAAAGATAACACAAACATGTATACGATCAGATTCATATTTATTTAAACTAATTGACTCTTCTTCAAAAAATCAAATAAAATATATAAGTTGTGCACATGCCAATATAGAGAGTTTAAATTCTTTAATAGCTAGCTAGTAGTAGAAATTGTTTCCCGAACTCTTTTTGCAATGGACTTTGTACTGATATTGCATGCTTTGATGTTATTGAAATGATAATTACATATGTATTAAATGAATAGCCATTCTCTACGACTGCTGCTTTTTCATTTTCTCTTAAAATTCTAAGTTTACCTTCTCTTTTTGAATGCTTCGCCTCTTTATTCATATTGCAAAACGACATGCACAAATCACAATAATTATAAATTTTCAAACTTCGTATTTAAATTGCAAATTATATCTAAATTCATTTTTTAACCATTTATACAATTCATGACTAATTCAATCCACATATGTTTATATAATGCATAACTGATCCAAGCTACTAATTTACTATAATTCATAAATGATCAAAAATTATTCTCAAGTTTCATTCATTAGAGTATTAGTTGGAGCTGTTTTTTTTTTGTTAGAACAATGTTTATAACTAAATTTATTAGAATTTCACTGTTGTGCTTCTATCTTTAACTAAGAGTGTTTTATTTCTAATATTTGGGTCAACGAACTTATTGAAATGTTTTACTAATTAGTCACATTACGTTTTATTTTGTCAAAATAAAACGTAACAAAAAGGAATATAATTGTTTTCTTCAAAATTAGTTAAATTATTTTATCAATATACTAAATTATTATATCATGTCGAATAAAAAATGCAAAATGGATGCAACTATGCAAGAAGAAAATATATATTGCAGAAAGAAATTAAAAAAGAATACACAATATAAAATGAAGTGAGAAAAAAATGTACGTTACGGGGTGATTGTTAGACCATCTGTTATATATAGACTTCAAAAATATGAAAATGGCTCCAAATTATTAATCCTACTTTTTTAAATTTTGAATCTGAAAAATTAACTTTTTGCTGACAAAATTAGATTATAATGATCTGAAAATTTAGCAAAAGCTGTTTGCATGAATAGGTGACATTTTTGGGCGGCTAATTCATTGATTTCGGTGGGAACACTATTTGGCATACTACTTTATTATAATATATAGAATGATATATGCATAAATAAATAATATAGATGAGTATTTAAATAACTAAAATGTTATTTAAAATAATAAAAAAATAACACCTTTATTAGCTCCATTGTATAAGGACTTGGTGAGATCGAATATATAAGTAGAGGGATTTATCAAAATTAAAAAAAATGTATAAAGATCTATCAAAATAAAATATGTATAAAGACTTGAGAAAATGAATTATCAAGGTAGAAGAACTTACTAAAAAAAATAGTATAAGAACTTATCAAAAGAAAATATAAAAGTTCAGGGACCTAGACATGTGTTTTGCGTAAAATAATATATCTCACAAATTAATATCGTAATTGGACTTCATAAGTAATTAAGTTGTGGATACCATATTTGTTAAGATATTGGCCCAGCTCTTGGCCCACTTCACCTTCATTATGGCAGCTCATCTTGAACTGCCCATTGCTGTATCTAGGGCTGGCAATTCGGGCCACGTCGGCTCGGGCCTGACGGGCCGATGGAAAAAATTTGGCTCGACCCAGACCAGCCCGAAAATTTACAGGCCTCCAAAATATAGGCCGTTGGGCAAGGCCGCTCGCGGGCTTAGTGTAATTTTGCATGTTTTAGGGCCAAATGGCCCAGCCAGTTCAGGCCACTCTCATTTTTGGGCCAAACTGGGCCGACCCGGAATTTTTTCGGGTGTAATTGTTTTTAGCCCGGCCCGACCTACTTTTTTTGCCAACCCTAGTTGTATCCAATGCGACCCTTTATTATCCCTTACTTCTTTGGGCTTTACTGTTCATCATCCTCTCACTCTCACTCTCTGATCTATTTTCTTCTTCACTTATTGCAAACCCTAGAAACAAGCTTTGTCTTTGGAGCTCTGTACTCATACTCTCTCGCCGTCCCAGTTCGTCTAAATTTCCTCCGGGATCTCTTCGTGCGAGTATCCTGAGTGCAGCGGCAGGTTAGTCGTGGTTTTGTTGAGAGGTGGAGTTGCCTGTGTGGGGATAAGGTCGTTCTCTCTGCCTTTAGGTCTACTGTGTGCTATTGATCACTGTGAGTTATTGGTCTCAGGTTGTTCTGAGCCTTGTTACCTTCGATTCTTACTTCATGTCCCTTGAGGGAAGAACGGATCCGACTGCCAGTGTCGGGAACCAAACAGTGTAATGTTCTGACGAGACCTAATATCCTACAATATTATATTCATCTGCTTTTTCTTTTTTCTTTTATATTGTCAATATCACCCCACTAGTAAAGGAGCAAGACCAAAAACATTATGTCACTGGTCAAATATATAGGCAAATTTTCCATTTTTGTTGTTCCAAAATCCAAATTAAAATGTAGCTAGACAATTCTCTAAATTTACGTTCACTTTTTTATTATTTTAAAATAAAAATATATACTCCATATGTCCCAGTTATATATATATATAGACAAATATATTCTTAGACAATAAAATAGTATTCTCCAATTATCCCAATTATACAGACAAAATTTCCATTTTTGTTGTCCCAAATAGTAAACAATTTTCTATCTTTACGTATATACTGTTTTTATTCTTTTACCAGAATACTTTCTTTCAATATAATATATCATTTTAGAGGTAAATATAAGTTAATTTGCTACATATTTAGGAGTAGTTTTCTCTAACGACATTGTATCTTTTTATTATTAAAACTGAATCAACATTATCATCATAACTCAAAGTTTTTCCTTTTTCTTATACTCAAATAATCCCAATGGATGATCAATCTGTAGTCCAATTTAGTGGCAATACTTCTGTTGAATATAGTGTAAATTAATTGATAAGAGATCAGCGGATTCACATCGTAGTCATATAGCTTATAACTTAATTAATGCAAAAACTCATGTGCATAAGGTGCATGGGTCGACCCATCAGGCGGACCCGACCCGCCCCGTCCCTCGACCCGGCATATAAATAGTATTTCTGCCCCAGTTCTCTCATTTCCCCCTTTCTCCCCCCGACTGCAAACCCTAACCCTAGTCGTCTGCTCTCGCATTCATTCACCCTCCGCCTTACCATTAGACGCTCGCAATGTTGATCGGTTCATCTCGCCTCCGTCACATCTGATTCACTCCCTTCGTATTTCCTCATTGATTCTAAGCCATTTTCCCCAATGACAATTTGAACCCTACCCCTAGTTGCCTGCTCTTCAGATCCGACACCCTCCGTCCTAACCCCAGACGGTCGCACCGGTGATAATATCCTCTTGCCCCCGATTTCATCACTTGTTGCTGCATGTTCGAATCTGTCTGTGAGCTTTGACAGCGAAACCGACGCCCCGATTCCCAGAGCAACCGATAGGAGGTCCAAGCCACCAATGACGACGCCTCTGCTAGGAAGCTATATGCTCTCCTCCTTTCTCTTATGCACTTTATTTCAGATAAAAAATTATATGCAATGTTCATATGCTGATTGAATTGGAAGGAAATGGATATAGTAGTATTTTATGATTTGCACCCTTTTTTTGAGTGATTGTTCAAGTTTATGCATATGATCTCTTAATTTTAATTTGTAATGTCTATGGATGCCTACCGTTAACTATTCATTAGTTAAAATGAGTCTGTTTTGTTGTTGAGAAACTGAATTTAATGGTTATGGGGTTTCTTTTGAACGTCTGTATAAAGATTATGTGCCTAAATTCTTTTAATTTGTGGTTATGGCTATGGCATGTGTGTCTGTACACTAAATTCTTCATTGCTATATGCAAGGTTGTGTGAGTATAGTTTTTAAATGTATGATTTTCCCTTTATCCTTGAAAAATTAGAATATGAAATCCCTAGATATCATAAATCTCCATAAATTGACTTATAGTTAATCTTATATATTTTGTGTATATTTTATTGTTCAACTGCTCATTGTGCTCTGAATTGTTGTAGGACAAGGAAGCAAAGCAGGATTTCCTTGTAGAGATTCAGTTAAGTTAATAACATTCGTATCAAGGTTAGTTTTATCTATATCTTTTTACATGGCATATAGACCAGATGCAACTATGAAAATTGTGTAGTGAAACTTTCTTGATTTTAAATAATCTAAAGAAACTCGTCTTTGCCTGAAAACAAGTTGGTGCATTTTTCAAATTTCTTGCATAATTGAGCTGTGCTCCTAGTCTCTGTTTTTTTTTAAAAGAATTATCTGTGTGTGTGTGTGTGTTTTCTTTTATTATTTTTGCAGTTAAAATATGTCATTTAGTTTGAAACATCAAACACTTATGTATCTTAATCGATGACTGTTTAAGTGACTTTCTTTAATCTTTCAAAGTCTAGATGTCTATTTGAGTTTGGTTTATTTTGAAATTTTATAAAAGTATTATAAATAATGATTTAAGTACTATTCAGCATGCTTATTAGTAACATTTGAAGTAGAAATATCTATCACATTTTGTTTAAATATTTGCTTGTTATGTGGTAGTTCAGATGTTATGTTTATGTGTTTAGGGTTCAGTCTACGTACACTATTTTGCATCTGTCTTCTTTTGAATAGTGTCTACTTTATATATGGAGTATCAATGTTACTGATGAATAGTACCAGATGAGATACTTGTGAGTACCTGAATTTTAGAATAAAGTTATTTGTGTATTTTTCTGTGCATTTTGACTTTTGTGTATTGAGTATTACATTGAAAAATGAGTGGTACCATTTTATGTGTTTGATTTGATTGCTTAATTTGAAATTTTATATATTTATTATGAATTATCATGTTAAGTATCATTTAAAATGTTTATTAGTATCAATTGGAATCATATTCATGTATCAAAAATTTTATAGTTTTTGTCTTATATATGTTTTGTTAGGTGCTGTGTTTATGTCTTTAGAATTCAGTCTAGCGTGTTTTTGCCTCTTCCATTGTTTGAATGTGTGCGCATTTGTATATGGAGTATCAATTTGCATGATGATTAGTACCAAATCAGATGTTGATAAGTATCAGAGTTAGGTCAGATTTTATTTTATGTTTTATGTGTGTGCAATTTTCATTTTTTTTGTATGGAGTATCAATTTTGATGCTGATTAGTATCAAATCATATGCTTACAAGTATCAGAGTTAGGTCAGATTTTATTTTATATTTTATGTGTGTGCAATTTTCATTTTTTTTGTATGGAGTATCAATTTTGATGCTGATTAGTATCAAATCATATGCTCACAAGTATCAGAGTTAGGTCAAATTTTGTTTTATGTTTTATGTGTGTGCAATTTTCATTTTTTTCTATAGAGTATCAAATGGGAAACTGAATGATACTATTTGAGTTGATTGTATGTATCAGAGTTAGGTCAGATTTTATTTTATATTTTATGTGTGTGCAATTTTCATTTTTTTGCATGGAGTATCAATTTTGATGCTGATTACTACCAAATCATATGCTTACAAGTATCAGAGTTAGGTCAGATTTTATTTTATGTTTTATGTGTGTGCAATTTTTTTTTGTATGGAGTATCAAATGGGAAACTAAATGGTACTATTTGAGTTGACTGTATGTATTAAATTTGGAAGTATTGTGTTGTATAGTATGTTGTGCATGTATGAGTTCAGTTTTTATATGCATGCTAGTTAGTACTAGTTTGATTTATTTATTTAAGTGCGGAAATCCAGTTGTTTAGTTAGTGTTGTTGGTTTATATGTCTATATTTTTATCATCGTGTGGTGTAGTATCACTCTGTATGCTTATTAGTACCATTTTATATGCATAGTAGTATCAAAATATTTCATACAATATCTATGTAATCTATATATTATCATAGTTTGTGTGTTTTAATATTTAGTTAATTGACTTATAGATCAGGTTTGCTCAATGAAGAAGAAGGTGACCAAGAAGCAGGAAGCTTCCAAGGGTGTCAATGTCATTGTGAAGCTGTTTGATGAGGCGACTTCTCGTGCTGCATCAAAGAATGACGATGCTGCAGCACAGACGTCCAATGTTGATGTAAGAAAAAAGTCCAAGAAAGCTGTAGAAGAGAGATCTCCAGTCATGTATTTGAAATTATATTTCATGATCTGATCTTATTTTGTATTTTTTTTATTTTAATTAGTGTTCTTTATCGTCAAGTTTTTTATTTTTCTGTTTTGGTTTTTTTTCCCTTTAAGTTCTATGGAAGGAAAGAAGCTTGATCGAGCTGTTTTTACCTACTTATTTTGGGCTATTTGGTGTGAATTCCTAATGTTAATTGCCTTGTAATTATGCCTTTTTGGAAGAATGTTGTGTCTTGTGAGTTTTGCAGGGAATTAATCCAAGTTTGGAGAAATTGGCTTGTTTTGATAAAGATGCAGACGAGTGAAGAAAAGATGAAGCTGGAAGCACGTGAAAGCCATACCGTATGGGCATACTGTAGGAAGGAATGGGCCGAGAAACTGAAGACTGGGCCTAAGCGCGCGCGTTTTGGGCTTATGCGCGGGATTTTACTGAAGGATGCGGCTGTGCAAGACTCCACCGCCTTTAGGAGTTCCTCTTTTGCCAATTACCTAGTTGGGATTATATTAGGATTTTATTTCCTTGTTTAATAGTATTTTATTAAGGATATTATATATAGATTAGGACTTATCTCTATTTTTGTTCGTTCCATATTCACGCATAGACGCCGCAGCAGAGAGACGAGTTTTTGAACAAATTATTATTCTCGTTTCTTTACAATTCATGGTGTTCTGCTTTTCGAGGTTTGATTTAATTATGCAAACAAGCTAAACTCGTTCTATTCCAGTGACAACTAACGAAGCCCTGACCTAGCTAAACTGTGAGATCTAAATTTCTTTTCTCGTTTAATTAATTTGCATGCATTTGTTGTTTTCGGTATTTCGAGTCGTTAATTATTTCGGTATTGCTAGATAGTTGCAAATATTTGGTAATTTGGAATTAATTAGTAACCAATTAAACTGGTCATCCATAATTGTGGTTTAAGCTTAATTAGTGGTAAAACGGTTCTTCAGAACCAGGGGAATAACAGTCTTAATTCAACGGTCCTGTGTCAGAGTCTGTTGGTTTTGAATCGGGTTTCTCTAGACCTTAATGTTGTCGGCTCATTAAACCTATAAAGTGCATGTTACGGTTGTCAGTCGATTAGGGAAATAATTGGTGAAGTGTCTTCCTGGTTATCGAGAAACTATGGAGAAATTAGGCTGTGTCAGTAAGTGTTTTCGGTGGCTATAACTAAATTGCATGTGTTAATTGAATTAATCTTTGCATCAAGTATTGGTTTAGTTAAACTAGGGTGGAGTTAATTGGAATCCAGAATAATTCTCTTAATTTGTTTAAACCGTTTTCTCTGTTCATTTATTATTTTCGTTTATTTTATTTTACAATCACAAAGAAAAACCCCTTTGGAAAGTTTGGTTCTGCAGATTGGAAGTTCAGAGTAATTCTCACCGATCCTCTGGGAGACAATCTCGTTCATTGCTGTACTGTGCAGTAAGGGCATACCGACTACTGTCGGGGTATTTATTTTTGGTGAAAAACGACGCACCAAAGCTGAAGAAGAGAAAACGAGACTCAACCGATCCTTCTTTTGTTGGGGAGAGCAGTAAGTCAAAGAAGGCTCGATCGAGTCCTGAGAAAAAACTAAAAGATAAAGATGAGAGGTACTTTATTTATGTGAATGGAACAGTTTTTTTATAAATTTTTCATGGTTCTGTAATGTCATTTATGTTGTAAGTTTTCATGTTTTAATTTTTGTCTCTTTTTTTCCCGTGGTTTTTTTTTGTTTGCAGCAAGCATGATTTGACTATTAAATGTCGACCTTCCTCTCTGTCTACCCTCATCCATTTACTTAGTAATGAACAAAGGGTAGCTATAGAGGAGATAGGCTTTGGGGGTTTACTTTTTATTTAAGATTTTGCTTAACTATCGTGGCATCATGTGTATTTATTTTTTGAGCACTTCAACCCGGTGAGTCAGTTATTGTATTTCCCGAATAATGAGAAATTTGTCATCACACCTTCTGATGTGTGTGATTTGTTCTTGTTATCTATGAATGATGGCAGGGCTGTCATTCGGGGTAAGGATGAGCCCTTTTTGAAGTCTTTTTTGAAAGAGTGGGTGAAACTATATTCTGAGCGTTGTCTGGTCTGCGTAGTCTTTTGTTAGATGGTCGGTTTTTTGATGGTGGTGATAATTTTAAGAGATTTTTTATCTTGTATTCGATGTCGGTGTTTCTAGCACCAACAATGAATGGGACTACTGATTTGTATTTGTTGAAGTCAATTGTTGAGGTCGAGTCTATTTCATCTTTAGATTGGTGTTCGTACGTTTTAGACAGGCTTTGTAGAGCCATGATGTACTTGAACGAGAGGCCTTCAAATAACTATGTCAGTGGTTGTGGCCTGCTTCTTCTACTTTTGTACTTTCATCGTCTTAAGTGGAAGGGCTTGGCCGTGTCTAGTTCATTTCCTTTGGTTAGGCACTGGAATTCTAAGAGCGTTAATAAGAGGTTGTTAGAGGAGTTGAAGGTTGAGGGATTTAGGCAGAGAGAGTTCGTTGTAGGAGTGTACCCAGTCAACCGAGTTGATAGTCATAAGGTAGGATCCCCTCATCGTGTGCATGTGAGCAATGCTGGGACAGATGCATCCGGGATGTATGTCCGGTATCTGCTCCCACCGGGTGAGAAGATTGATGTTGAGATTAAGCGTATGGCTGGGAATGTAAGTGATATGAATTTTTTTTTGTTTGGTTTATTTTTATTCATGTGGTTGACTTGTTTTTTTCTTTTCTTTTGGAGGCCTTAGAGGAGACGTTCCTACTATTGAAGTGAGATTTAAATATAGTCTCGCAAGCACACATGGAGAGATTGCGAGAGTTGTCGACTTTTTTCCAGCCTCGTCAGCCACAGGAGGTCCCATCTTCATCTATGAATGATGGGACCTCCAATGATGACTACTTTTCTTCCTGCTCGTTGATGAAGTCGTGGTGAATTTCAAGGCGATGCAGAAAGAGTCGAAGCTGTCGTATGCTGCTTTCCCCGGTGTCAGAATTGGATCACCGCTGTTTGAATTGGATGAAGCAGTGGTGGAAGATGTCATCGCTGACCTCTGCAGGGGTGATGTGAGCTCCTGCTCGGCTGGTCTTGGGTTGGAGAAGGCTGAAAAGAATGCTGAAGAAGGACGGGAAGTTGAAAAAGAAGTTGCACTAGGTATGAAGCTTCATTTAGTTAGTAATGTTTTGTAGTTTTGTCTATGTATTTTTTTTTATTGATTGTGTTTTAATGTGTGTTTTTGTTTGCAGATTTGGTACATGTCAGTTTCGAGGATTGTGGGAAGATGTCTGCAACAGGTGATGAGGGTAAGTAATTAAAGTTTCAATTTTATTTTAATTTTTTTATTGATGTTTTCAATATGTTTTCTGCAGAATTTGTTGAGGCAGCTGGTCAACATGTTGAGAAAATAGACGATGCAGGAGGTGTGGATGAGGGTAATTATTTTAAGTTTATTTTATTTTTTATGTTCTGTTTTTTATATTTATTTTACGAGTTTATTTTCCTTGTGTAGATGTTACTGTCTATGGAGAAGGAGTTTCTTCTGTTGGGCCAAATGGGTCCCAATATCTGGATTCGGATCCAATTGACCCATGGTTGGTGGCGTTTGATGAGTGGAGCAACGATGAGAATGCCGATTTTCAGTCGGTATTTATGAAAAAAAATCGACGCTATATGAAAGAATTATCTGCAAAGGATAGGTAAGTGGTTGATTTTTTCTTCCACAACCACCGTGGGAAGATTGAATAAGTACATTGTTTTTTTAGTATTTTACCTGGTTTAAAATATTGAATGGAAGTCTTTTTTTTTGCAGGTCAAATGTATTCTCATGCAGAGGTACCTTCCACCTGTCCTTTTCGTTGATGCAGTCACTGGAGGGAGGACAGTGTGTTTGTCCACGTGTGCATCATCGATGTTTGGGCTTTGCTTCTCGATCAAGTTGAGAAGCATAATGCGCGGGCGGAGGAAATGGGCCAATCGAAGATCTTCTTCACTGCCCAGCATTTTGTAAGTGTTGTAATATTCTTTTTTTTATAAGACAAGCTGCAATTCTTTTTAATTATCATTGTTCATTTCCTTTGCAGTCATTATATTGTGTTTTATTTTGAAGTTGTCTATTTCTTTTCTCAGTTGCATGATGGTGATCTTTTCAAGTTAAAGAACGCGTTGGATAGTCTGAGGGAGTCAAATATTGATGCGGAGAGGCTGGCGGCTCTTGAATTCAAGAGGAAAATGTTGAAAGGGAGCTAGAATTTCAGCTTGGAAAGGATGGGGTCGATGAACGATATGGCCATGACTAAATTGTTGTTTATACCCGTTCATTCCGGTGCTCACTTTTTTCTAATCGTGATTGATTTCCATGAGGGAGTAATCCACTACTTAGATAAGTTGAAACATTCAAGTGTGGAAAAGTCTAGTTACTGGCAGCTCTCATGCTTGTTGGTGAGTTTTAATCATTTGCATGTTTTTTATTTTTTAATGTTAATATATTTGTTTATATTGATAAGTTGCTTGTATTCTTTTTTACTTTGGATAGAGCGATGAATTTGTTGTTTTTCTCGAGGAGAAAAAGCATCCAAAAGCATCAGAGGTTAGGTCATATGAGGTGGTCAATGTGGAGTTTGAATGGAGCAAGCAAAGTATTGGATTTGACTGCGGCATATTTGTGATGAGTCACATGCAGAGGTTCGACGGGAAGACGTATTCATGCCCAGACTTAGGAAATGTTTGAATTACATTTTCTTATAGTTTGGGCTTCAATTTTAAATCTCTATTTAATTTACAGTGCTTCAGATTAGAGTTTCTAACTGATTTTCTAACTTGTTTTTGTTGGTTTTGTAGCCCGTTGGTCGAAGGAAGCTTTGAGACCTATACTGTGCTCGTATTGCGCTTGCTGGAACAAATGATCTTAGATTTGAAGTTTATGAGTTGGTGCATGCATTCATGAACACGAAGAAGAAGTGAGTAAGAACTTTATATCTATTTGTATGGATGCTTATTGTGTTATGGCTGGATATTTGAACAACACTTTGGAGTTTTTTTATTTGGTGGTTGGGATACGTTAGATGTGTGGAGTTTATTATGGTTTAAACATGAAGTTGGTTATAATGTTGGAGATGATTGGATGGGGTGATATACTGTTCTTGTGTTATTTTTATGGTATTTGTGATTGTGAATAGATGTTTTTGGATTATTTATTTTCAATGAATGGAATGGCGGTTGGTATTATTTTATTTTAAATTTTGCATCATTTATGTTGAATTTTGTCCTTTTAATAACTAGCATAACCTGTATTGAGGAAGACCCATATTTATTTTCAGAATCAATCGCAATATCAATTGTTAACTTATATAGTATCAAATGGTCAATAAAAAAGTAACTATTCATTTAGCATTTAAGGTATCAACTGATATTCGTATTCTTATTTGAAGGAAAGATAAATTTATTTTCAGAAATGATATTTTTAACATTTGTGTAGTTATAAAGTATCACATTTAAAAAAAAATGGAACATAAGATCTTCAAGAGTATCATTTATTCAGCATAAAAGTATCAATTGAAAAACAAAAACATATCATTTTTAGAGTCAAATGTAATATCAATTTAAGTAGGATTTTAAAATGACAGCATGTGTATTTTTGTGCATGGTTTTCAATTCAAGAGTTAATTCACTCTTTTAGCTGCTATCAAACATGGACAATATTTTTAATCATAAGTAAAAAAAAATCCAAATAAAAAAACAGTCTTTGAGAATTTCTAATAGTTCCCTTCTTTGGCCATTTTTTACATAAAAAAAGCAACTTGAACAACAGCGAGTAAGAGTAGATGTAACTAAGAAATCATGCATAAATGAATGTCTAAGAAATGAAATTACATCATAATAGTATTTCAAAATAATAAATTTCTTAGATAATAAAATGTCATCAACATTTTGATTGAAATTGAACTCTTAAAACATCCCAGGATAAATTTAAAAAATGAGGAATCTTCAATCCAAGAATCTGCAAAGTAAATTTAAGAAGTGAGTCAGTTAGATAGAAAATGTACTATTTAATAAGCATGAAAGTATCAATTGTGCTGAAGATATCCATCTAAAACAAACGAGGGTTGGGAGTCTTGGAGCCAAACTCACTCAATTGGGTTGAGATTCCTTCAGCACTTTTCTTCTTCTTTCGGCCTTTTTCAAGTTGTCCCTTAATTCTTTTTTTCCTTCCATTGGTTTTTGCTTTTGCTGGATCGAGTACACTCACAGATGATGTGGAAACGTCCATGTATTCAATTAAATTTGTGGTGGTTGTTAAAGCCTGGACACCATCAAGTGTACTCCTAGATCCATCTTCCACAATCCTTCTTGCTTCTTCGTTAGCTTGGGCTCTCAGAAGTATATTGTAGTAGTTCCTAGCCATCGTGTCCCTCCAAGCAGCGGAATGTAGCAAGTCGGTATTAGTATGAGGTGCACTGTCAACTTTGTCCCACAAATCCTTTTTTGCAAGTTTTGTCCATCTTTTCAAAATGTAGCAACCGGGTATTTCTTTGACTGAGTTTCTATCCAATATTATCAAACAGTGGGAGCAGAGCAATCCATACTCCTCAAATCTCCTGCACGTGCAACTTATGTAGTTATCTCCGGAATAAAAATTCACCCCGTGAGCGGTCCGTTCATCGTGGTTCTGGACATCGTACAACCTGACTTCCAATTCTTCACCCACCGTCAAGACAATTAATGATATAGATTTAAGGAACTCATCTTAAAAATCACAGAAAACCGAGAGTGTATACACCTCAGATGCGTGCTTCACCATCCCAACCAAGGGTAAACGGGAACCCGGTATTGCTCGTGAGCATTCAAACTCATCAACTTCTTCTTTACTTCTCCATCTCTGCACCGTTTGTTTGAAGATTGTGTAGAATTCATTCAAGTTCGTAGCCTTGCTTGGATTGAATCCGATTGCACTGTTGGTTCTCTCACTTCTCTGTGACGACAGGATTCCAGCAGAGAAGTACGACTTATTGTATGCCGTGCACCACTTCTCTAAGCTCATAGAGACGGGAAAACCAGGAGTTGTCTTCCAGGCCGTACTCATTTATCATCGAGGTCCAGCAGCCCTCAAACTCTTCTACATTCACACATCCAGATAGACACCTTTGGAAAGCATCATTGAATGACCGGTTACCCTTCAAATTTCTGAAATGACTGATTGCATTTTGGTAGAGATGCCATATGCACAATCTGTGTCTCACATCTGGGAAAACATGTCCACATGTAGATTAAAAACTATGTTACATTCTATCAACTGTTTTTGAATAAATGTAACGGTGGAATGGTATGGTCATGAAGATTACCTTTGATAATGCGCTTGTAATTGCAAGATCTTGATCTGTGAAGATTGTGACGGGGCATTTCATCTTCATTGATTTCTTGAAAACTTCAAACAACCACATAAACGTCTCTGTCTTCTCATCTGATATGAATGCACAACCGAACATGACATTTTTCTTGTGATGGTTCAACCTAACGAAAGATGCACAAATCAGGCCGTACTTGTTGGTTCTGTAGGCCGTGTCAAAGACTACAACATCTCCATAAAGATGGTAATCTTCACACATCATAGAATCTCTCCAAAATACATCAGACAATCTGCCATCACTATTCAACTTGAACCTGTAGAAGAAGTCTCAATCTTCGACTCCCTTTTGACACAACCTGTCTATAAGTGTCTGTGCATCCCCAGCTTCAATCGCACTCATTCTCATTCAGTTAACAAAATTCATGTGATCTTTCAACGTGTGACCAACCAGGTGATCGCCCCTGCTTCTTTTGACATGTATCTGTACGAATCTGTGGGTCCCAGTCCGGAAGAGATCATGTCTCCAATCACAATAGCTTTGTCTGCAGTAATTTTTTTGTGAGATCTATGCATGCGGCTCCATTTTTTTCTTGAAAGCTCGTGATTGTGCTCCTCATTATGATCAATTACTTCAAGCATTCCTTCATCATTTATTTCACCCTCAAGAATGCCTTGCAATCAGTACGCGTGATGTTATTTTGCCGAAAGCTAGTCTGATCTTCATTGCTAGATTCACCAACTTTGCCCTTTTTCTTAATACCTTCCTTCGAGCACACATAATATTTCTCAATGACCTAACCAAGACTATTTGTTCTTTGTGTATTTTTCCTAACACCAAATCCAACCTCCCTAGCATGCTTGCAGTATAATTCGTACATCTCGTCAAAGGTTTCTCTTTGAATACCAATCAGAGATCCAGACAAGCTCACAGTATCACCTAATGTGCATGAAAGTATCAATTAAAATATTGTACAGTATCAGAGTCGTGTGGGTAAAACCTGACCAGTTTATGCAAAAATTTTACCCCCATATTGTACTCGTATAGGGATTGCCTCACTGTCAGAATCATCAATTATCACAAGAGCTTCTGAATTATCTCACACATTCATGTTAATTTCGTCCATCCTAAGAAATACACACATCCAAGTATAGTTTTCAAATTCCCAACAAATATTTCGAAAATTTCAAGTATTCAATTGTTAGGATATGGAAAATAAATTTCACAACTACAATGGACACAATTGAATAGGTTTGATTGAATTCTAGAGTCTTACCTTGAACGAGCTGCACAAAAAATGGAATGGAAATTCAATTTCTTCAATGTAGAAGTTAATCTCTCCGTCGTAGCTTCCGGCGCGGTGTTCCTGTCCTTCCAGCGGCGGCGCTGATGGTGGCGGCGGTCGCGAGAGGTCGCCGATTCCCTCTCGCCGTCGTGTGGGTCGCCTTCTCCGCTCTCTCTCTCTATCGCGTATGTTTTCTGTATTTTTTTTTTTTTGGCTGATTTTTGGTAGTGGTTGGATCCGGGTTGATGGGCCGACCCGTCTGATGGGCTGGCCTATCAGTCTCCTGCACACAGGAGACCAGCCCCTTAATTAAATGGGTGAACTTAATATTACATAAGTTAATTTCTAATAAATTGAACAGTTCTCTCTCTCTATATCTATATATATATATATATATATATATATCTTGTAACAGACAATGACACACACACATATTTATATATTATCGACAGAATTTGTTTATTCACTTGATTAATTGTAATTAATGATTATTTGATTAATCTGATACACGTCAAATATTACAAATTCGATCTACTAAATATGAATAATTGGATAATATGCTAACTAATGCCAAATGACATCACGGTTTGTACTTTATTTAGCGAAACCATAGAAAAATAGAACTTTCATTTATTCAAAGCACTTTTTTGACAAAAAAAGCCATAACATTTGTTGAAAAAGTACATGTTGACAAGAAGAAATATAAGTGTACAGACATTACTTAATCCATGCATGTATTTAATTATCACATAATTTAATCCTAGTGGTCACGTAAAAACCAGTCAACATTAAACAAACTATAAAATATTTGAAAGTTAGGACTACCCAGCTGTTGAACGTCTGTTTTATATATAATATATAGTAAATTTGATATCAATAGCAAAAATATATATTTGTATTTGAATTGGTTGAAATGTTATGTTATAATTTTTCGTGCTTCACTCTGTGTTTCATTATTAAATTTATAATTTTAATAATATTTATTATAAAATAAAAATTAATTATAACATAAATAATAATTAACATTTATCAACAAAAAATTGAATTAAAAAATTATAAAACGTAATTTTGTAAAAAATCAACCATAATAATGAATTATTAATTGAAAATTAAAAAAATTAAAAAATAATTATAAATTCTAATTGTGCGAGGTAAATTTTAAAAATAATTATAAAATTAAATTAAATCACAAAAAATAAAATTACAGAAAAAATATAAAAAAAATAGTCGTAATTTGAAAGTGTAATAGGGAATATAACGTTCTTCCACGTGGTATTAGAATAGCATAAGATGAGAGAGAGAGAGAGAGAGAGAGAATGGGTTGCGGAAAGCGACATGCGATGCGCACAGCTGATTTTCCCAAGAAATAACAATGATTTAGTGCTTATTTTATTTTAATTAATTGTCTATTATATATAACTACGTCCAAAATTGTCTGCTACTAATGTCCACAAATCGTATTATATTTAATACTCGTCATTATCCATAGGATGTTGATAAATCATAAAAGTTTTTTTTTTTGTCTTAAAGAAATGAAACTGTAATTGAGAAGCGATAAGTCGTAGGGGATGTATTTAATCCGGATTTTGATGGATTTTGTTGAACTTTAAAAAGTTTATGAATTTTATAAATATATAGACTCCACATGAAATCTCCCAACTCTAAGCAGAGTCTCCCGGATTTTGTGTATGGATTTGGATCGATTTCGTACGATTTTAATGGATTTGAAATCCTTGTTTCCAACGCTTGATGGAACACAGCGCAAAGTGAAAAAAAATAGAACCCACCCTGCGACCGCTGGGCTCAGCAGCCGCTGGAACCACATTCTTCCTCTCCGAAACGACGCAAAGTATCAACAATGGCAGAATCCGACGCACCACTTCCCACCAACGGCCACCACTCCAAATGGCGTCTCTCCGCCGGCAGTCGCCTCTCCGCCACCACCCCCGCCGCCTATATATACACACAGACGCCTCACCGTCATCATCATCACCGCACTACTCATCTCCTCAACCAAGAAATGAGTAACGAGATCAAGATTCTATCGGAGTTTCTCAACTTTCCGGCCGTCGTCAGCCTCCCATTTTTCCACGAGAATCGGACTTCGGTGCTCTGGGCGTTGCGAAGATCATCAACACCGTTTGCTAGAGGGCTTTCGGTGATCTCTTTCACGGCGAGTGGGTGGCGGCTCGGTAGCGGGTTTGCCGGTGCCGGTGCCGTCTATCGGAGAGTCGAGCTGGGAGGCGAAGAAGAGAGCAATCGAAAGACACGACGGAGGCGGAGGCGGCGACGGCGGTGGAGGAGGTCTTTACTGCTTTGTAGTATATACATTTATTTCAAGAATCGCTGATGTTTCCAATCGTGTTATCATGAAAATAACTCTTTCTTCCGCTTCTGGAAATGTGCTCTTCAGTCTTTAAAATCGGAGCTCGTTGTACAAGTAGAACCAATTGTGGATCCTTATGGTCCTTCTATTGTTGATGAAAATTTGAAGGCCATCATTGTCAGGTCCATACATTTTTCTTGGAACTGTACCTCTGCAATGATCTGCATCTTTTCTATGATTAATTCCAAACCTTTCTATTTTGGGACATATCTGTGCTGAAGTTATATTCCATATATATATATGCTTAGGGTTGAGAAGTTTGAACTTCTCCATGAGCCTTTTAAACTTTGCTTTTAAAATTATGGAGATGTCTCTGCAATAGCAAGTTTTTGATCGTGTAATGATGCAATTAGATGAATAATTAAATCGAAAGATGTTTTTACAGATCAATGTGACAGAGTAATGACTGACTGCAAGTGTATGAACTGAATTATTATAAATTACATATCTAATTGCCTTGGTCTTTCTGCCGGTTATAAATAGTACGAGTGTACTACTGCTTTTGAGAGGATTTCTTCACAGAGGACTTGATCATGCAAGAAGTGGAGGAAGGGGAGCAACCGCTTTACGCGAAAATGGTGGTGAAGTCACCGGCGGTGATGGATGGCATAGTTGAGGGGAACAAGGCGAAGTATTCCATAAGTGGAAAGCATGTGTGGACGAGGAAGCATGTGTGTAAGGGTCAAACAATAAATAAATATATTTTTATTTAATTTTTTAAATTTCCCCATCGTCGGCTACTCCAGCGGTCGCTGGATGCCAGCTGTCGCTGGAGTGCCAGAGTTCAACTCCTCAGCGGCCGCTGCACTGCACTGCGCGTCGGGTTTTTCAAATCCATCAAAATCTCGTGTTCAGAGGTCGGATTTCATCCTTTGTATTTTTAACGTGATTTTGATGTGAAATCCAATTAAATCCATGACTTTTTAAAGTCCTTGGATTTTTTAATACACCCGGATTTTAAAAGACTTTTAAAAGTCTGGATAAATCCACCCGGATTTTAAAAGACTTTTAAAAGTCTGGATTGAATACACCAGGATTTTAAAGGACTTTTAAAAGTCTGGATTGAATACACCATGATTTTAAATGACTTTTAAAAGTCTGGATTGAATACACCCAAATTTTAAAAATCCTTTAAAATCCAATGAAATTTGGATTGAATACACCCCCTTTTTTGGTATGAATTATATACCACATTTTTATATAAATTGATATTTATACGTTTCGGGAAAAAATTAAGACAATCATTTTGAATAATGAAATAATTTTTTTGGCCACCATCATAGAAAAATGTACTTATTAGTCACCTTGTTATTAGGTCTAGAAGTCATAATTTGTTAGCATTCCATAAGTTATATATATATATATATATATATATATATATCAAAATTATTTGAGAAGTTACAGTATCACGAGTATGGAGGATCACGGTACTCCATAACCGATCGATTTACTTGGCATGTTGAATTCAAATTTGTGAACAAATTAATATAATGAATCGACACCATTGATCATTGTAAAATCTTAAATTATATTGATAACTGATAAACTCACGGTTTTGATAGTTTTCATACATTTTGAGGTCCATTTGTATGTTAGGTTGATGTGTATTGTATGCATAAATTAATAAGATTGTGCATAGTTTCTCATATTTTATGCAATGTCACGTTTTGGTCATTTTGAAGGGATTTAATGCCAAAATTTGTATGAGATGAAATTGGACTTGAGAAGTACCTATCAAGGTAGGTAGTCAAGTTGTGAGCGTATTGCAAAAAGAATCAGGTCAATCAGTGTAGTGGTATCGGGCCTGGCTGGGGATTCACCGCTTGTTTTCCGACCCCTCCGGTTCACCTCACGGCTGCTCAGGCAGCCTGAAAACCTGAGAGGAATAGATCTTGGAGATCTGAAGTTGGTTTTTCATAGGCTTTACTTTGAGGGAACATGTCTGCACTAAAAACCAAACAAACAGTTAGATCTTAGGCAAAAATAAGATAATATAACAGAGATCTGAAGAACTGAAGTAAGGAACACAAAGGATAAAGAAAACAGAGATTTTGAAGGTGGGAAAAAGTGTCCAAAATGGACATGATTTGGCTCAGATTTTCCCACGAGCGGCGATGGCACTTCCGGTGACAAGAGAAACCCTAGACCACAAAGGGGAGATGTGTAAAGGGCCTGAAGCTCTCACAAACCCTCAGCTTTCAGAGATCACTCACAACGCTCTCAACTCACGGCCAAATCAGGAGACCACAGACAGGACTCCGGTCAAAAATACAGAGAGAACAACAGAGATAGCTCTGAAGCAAGTAGGGTGGAAGGTGATTGGTGTAAGGCTTAAGAGATAAGGTGAATCGGCGTAGCCATTTGTAGAGAGAGAGTGAGGGTAGATATGGTAATTTAGGGCTAGGGTGAAGTATATAAGGTAAAATAGGTAAAAAAAGGGGTAGTGGGCTTTTGCAACTGGGCCGCAGATAAATAAGGAGAGATGGGCCATGACAGAAAGCCCAAATGGACCAATACTCCACAATCAGACAAGAAATGAACAAGAACGGAGTAAAACGGCGAAGTGTGCGAGAGCCTGAAGGGGAGCACGACCCGTGCTCTTTTGGTTCAACATTTCGGAGGCCCTAAATTGAGAGCACGACTCTCTTTGGCGTAAAATTTGAATTTCCTTTCCATATCAAAACTCTTTCCGTATGGAGAGTTTGAGTTCCCTGACTATAAAAGGGGATCCTTAAGGACGCAAATCACATCTTTTGACACTTAGAAAATTCCACCATTTTGAAGAAGAGAATTGAGGAAAAGACAGACGAAACTAGGGTGCAGCCATTCATCAGGCATAAGTTGTTCTAAACTGCATTTTGTATTTATCTGTTATGGATTTATTTTCCGTTGATTGTAAAATTGTAATGGATTGCCAAGCTTATCGATTCTAGGGTTTGCTATACATTGAGGATTTTGTAATTGAATTGATATAATTGTTCCATTCTTGAATTTATTTACACAATTATATGTTGATTGTCTTTTGATTGGCCATCAGATACAATTGGGAGTTATTTATTCAATACTCGAAAGAGGTTGCTTAATTAGATGATTGAAATTGTGTAACGTGGAATTTAGCAAATTGAGAGATTGATAAATTATGCGAGGAGAGTTTGGTCTAATAACAATAGATGTTAGGCAACAATTTGATATCGACAGATTAAAGTTGAAACATAACCTACACAAATTTTATCTGAGAGGAAAAACATCATCCTATAATTTATTGAATTAGAGTAGGTTTAATGTATCAATTTGAAAGCTTGTCCAAATGAAATATGAATCATATCACCCTCTTTTATTCATTAATTCAGAGCTTCAATTGGTATTGTGTTGAATTTATCTCAGTTTATTGTTCAATTCGATTTAGTGTTTAGTATTAAACCATTGCATGCAATTCGATTCTCTAGATAAAACTTGATAATTAAATAAAATAAATAGTGAAAATTAAATTGCTAATCTCCGTAGATATGACCTTACTCACTGACTCACCGTAGTTACTATATACTACCATGTATACTTGTAGATTGATTTTTAGATAATTAAAACACCAACACAATAACATCTTTTTTCTTTTTTCTTTTTTGTTTTGAAAATTGCCTTTTGAACATCGGTCACTCTCACTATATAAAGGTGGTGAATATCTCTCAACTACAATTAAAATTAATTATAAATATATTTCAATTAGGTGTTATATATATTTAATTACTTTTTGTGCTCGACATACCAATTTTTGAAACCAGTTATATAAATAGTTGAATAAAATATTAGTGTGAAAACCTTCTCTCTACATATATAACAACGTACAAAATTGTTTATTAGGTTTTGTTAGTAGTTAGCTTAAAAACTAACGATCTAAAAACCTCGATTATATTACCTTAATTTATAAGGTTGAATTTTTTATGTTTTTATGAAAGCCTTATTTCTTCATGACTTTCTACTTTATTTCAGCTAATTACACGAAAATTTTGAACAAGTGGTCATTTTTTCAGAAGGCCTAAAACCGTTGTGAAATACGAAAAGGAAATTAAGTGAAAGTTGGCGGCAAATAAGTATAATCACAATTCACAACTACTACAATATGGATAGTATTTATTATTTAATTAATGTTCCATTTCTTATTTCATTATTTTATCTAGATTTAATTTTTTATATTGCCTTTACCTTTGTGATAGGGAAATAATAATTAGTTTAACCCATGAAAAATAGACAGTAAATTAAGCCTTCCTGGATTATAATTTAGAATAAATAAAATGACTCGTTCACTTGTGAATCCAATGGTATCCAGACAAACTGGTCATATTCATTATTAAACTTTTGATTTATTTTTAAGATATTTTGGAATTTTTTAGTGTTACCATCAATTAGTGTTGACGTGGAGCTTAATTTGATTCCTTTGTTTGTTTTACAAGTTTGAATCAAAACCCTATTAATACTTATATTGGCCGTGCTTTGCCTAGCTAGCTAGGATAATTGGTTTTCGATTTTTTTTTACTTATTATTAATACGTACTAAATATAAATCAATTCGATAAGTTCAATCCTATTATATGATATTGAAAGGGTATTCACACATTTTAGATCTTGGGCTATGTTTTATTTTGATTCATAAGATGAGCCCGATCTCTATATATATAGAAGTCAAATGCATAAATTACACAATCTCAATATTTTAATTGTAGAAATTTATATAGCCTCAAAAAAATGTGGTATTTGTTTGTTTGAGTAATTTTAAGAAATTAAAAATATTATATGGAAATACTATGTAGCACCAACTTAATTATTATTTTTTTAATTTAATAATTATTATAATTATTCATGAAGGTACATTTACTATACCAACCCATTGATCCAAGCTAAGTTAAAACTATATTAATTGTGAGGTTTCAAATTTCAATTTCATTTCAATTTTCAACAAAATATAAAAGTGTTTGTGAGATCACATGCGGCAGTTTCTTCTATGTTATTCTTGGAGTAATGCACTTATATATATATATTAATCATAGTTTCTACCTAATAATTAACGGACGTCAAAATTTATTAATGAAAATCCACTACCATTTATTATTTCCATCATCGTCTCTCGCACTTTTTTTTGTTATTGTTGTTGTTAGATAGTACTAGATAGAGACTAAAGACAAACAAAAAGGATTTTCCCGTTCCCAAAGCTGGAGCTAGATATAGTGTCGAATGCTATAGAAAAATAAAATAAATATTAATAAATTGGAGCATTAAATCTGACCATAAATATCTGTGAGAAATTTGTGATTAGAATTAGATGTTCACATTTGGAGGCTCAAAATCAAAGCAGCTAAGCTGTAAAGAAACAATCGATTGTGCAACTTCAAAGTCCCAAACGTGTGCCTGTCTTCTTTTCAATGCCAGAATTTTTCAGTCATCGGCCACCACCACATGTTTTTTTTAATTATATATCTCTCTCCTTGCCCACCATTTTTTTCAATTAAGTTTTATGTATAAGTGTGTGTGTGTGTGTGTGTGTGTGTGTGTGTGTGTGAGAGAGAGAGAGAGAGAGAGAGAGAGAGAGAGAGAGAGAGATGGAAAAAAATGTTTTAATTGCATGTGAAGTCAATTGTCTAACCTTTAAGTCACAATATTCATGCTAAGCAAGACCTTTCAACTTGCTAGCTACTATATTTCTTGATCTATCATTTTGCTTCCCACTACCCCCTTATTAAAACACAATTTATTTCTCAAAAAAAGGAAGAAAGGATAATTAGAGATAATTTTAGAATTATTGTGACTGAAGTTATATTTTATAGTTTTATTAGACACAGTCATCATATTTTGGCTCGATTGGTCACTTTGTGATCTAATGCCACGAACCGTTAAAAATATATTACATATATATTTTAATATAGAGAATTATCTGAATTGTCACAACACTTACTCTTGAATTTAATTATAATACGATTTTTACAACATAGTAATTACAATATCATTTTTACGTTGTTACAAATTACAACATGTATAATTTTTCAGTGATAAAATAATGTCGATTTAGTGGTACATGTCGAATAATTAGCTTTGCCAGAAAAAAAAAACAAACAAGGATACTGTATAATTGTAATAAATTAAAGGTAGTGTTGTAATTACTACAGTAATTGATATATTTTAAAGTCATGTTGTAATTAATCACAAATTAGGGTAAATATACTGTGATATTTAGGATAATTTTTTTTAGAACAGATAATTAATTTTTATTATCGATTAAAATAACACCTTTTTTTCCCTTTTTCTGTCTATTAAAAATTCTCTTCAAGTTGCATAACTTCATGCAACTTTGACTTATATCACTCAATAATCACATGATAAATGTAACTGTACCAAATTAAATGACAAATCTAATATATCGATCTCCTGCGATTGCTTCATTTATAGCCAACATCAAGTTATAGAAATATACAGAAGATAAATTGTTTCAAGTGATTAATTCTGGTCCAATTAAACATCTCTTAATTACACCATAAAACAAAACGTGTTTTGGTTTTTAAACGCCTTAAATGAATGAGGAATCAATATATAGTGATTGCTGTAGAAAATTAAGAGAGGTCTTGAAAATTAAAATCCAATTAGATAATGACATTAATTAATGCCACTTTCTTACCTTTTTACTCGTGTCATAGAAAAATGATTGATGCTCTGAAAAATGATGAAAGTGTGCAAACATATAGAATACCATGCATCGCAAAAATTAAATTTCAAAATTTGAAATTTATTTGTGGATATATACGTATTTCACTAACATGCCTACACAAACACAAACACAAACACTTTCATACGCTCTTGACTATATTCATGATGCACGCAATATATTGAGTAAATAAAATAAATTCAATATAGTAATTATATGTACTTGTATTTAACTAACTAAACATGCATGTACACGATTAATTGCAACAGCAAACTTGGGGTAAAAAAATGGAAAATATTAGTAATGGGTTTTTATTGAATAATAATGAGCAATTATGTGAATACGTACATCTCTATTAATCAATCCCTAGCTTCTCTCCAATAGTAATTGTGTTTGGATCTTGAGATTTGATTATCTCCTCCATGCTTGGATTTTAATTTAGATAATGTTATAAAGAGATAACTTGGCACCTTAATTCCATATCAAATGCTAAATTTGGTATCTTAATTATGGTTTAATTAATTTGTCTTTTATGATTCGATCCGAACTTCCGCCTCATTTAGGGATTTAATTAATAATATATCCCCACACTGAATAACATTTGATATTGATCATAAAATAAAATTTTTGACAATGATTTTTGTATCTACAACATCAAATTACATAACTAGCTATTACATTCGGCCAAATGTTGGATAACAAAATTAGGGAAAAGAGTAAAAGACAGTTGAACCAAATTAATTAGTTATGAATTGCTTATTTCTATTTGGCTGCTTAGAAATCACGAATTTCCGTAAAATGGCAAAGGATAAAATAATACTACAATTTCCTAGCTAACGTATGAATTGAACTTCCTTTATGACTGTGGATTTTTGCATTGTTTTAAGAATCTTTGAACTAGGTGAATTATTTCACGTGAATCCTAGTTTTTATTGCTGCGATAATGACATTGGAAGTGGACGTACTCAGCTCTAATTAATTAAATTGCAATTAGATTTCAAATTTTCAGTGATGAATGATCATGTTCGTGCCTAACTACATTTATTATTAACAGAAATAATACAGCTAGATTAGATATATAGGGATAATTGCATAAATTATGTTGATCACCGAATAATACATTTCTATCTCATTACAATCGATATGTATAGAACGAGAGTCACATTAATTTTATTTTTTTAAAATAGACTGACGCATGATTGGATACGGTAATGGCACCTATTTTTATACTATGAATAATAACAATAATGATGATGATAATCTCTCTACTAGATATTAATATATACATTCACTCACGTTTAAGATTTCATAAATTGGAACCAAATCCTACAGGTGAATTACCAGCATATATATGAAGTTGTGCATTTTATTTAATCTCAAGAAACATTCTTCAATCAATTATATATAGATACTCCATATGAAAAATTTTATAACGTATTTACTGTTTGTTAAAATATTTACATGTAACGTGCAAAACATATCCTTAATCTTTGTGAAAATTCTTCCATCCTATACATATTTTGATATTTAGATAGTAATCATCTTATGATTTATTAGCCTACAAAATTGATCCATCTATCCCATTTTATTTTTTTTTATAAATAATTGACTCATATATCAAGCTTTGCCTATCATCCCGTTAAATCAGGATTAGAACATGAAAATGATTTTTTCCGCAAAATTTTAGCTCCTATGAAACAACTACTAATATTAATCGAAAGAGACCCTATTTAATGAAGCAAGCTTATAAATTACGTGTATATAATTTCGACACCCTTAAACATAATCATATAAAGATGTATGATATAAAAAAAATAATTTATAATTTATTTTTAGTATGATTTACCTCTCTTTTATAATTAGCAAACCATTTACACCCCAAATAAAATTAATTGAGAGTGCACATTCAGGTATAGTTACGGATTAATAATAATAATAATAATAATAATAATAATAATAATAATAATAATAATAATAATAATAATAATAAAAGGGAATGTATAATTATAAAAAATGATTTTATTATAATTTCGTGTAACCGTGTGAGCAACAAACAAGATATATACATCTTAATTAAGAAAAATGTAATTATAATCCACGACGGATTATGTTGACATAAGATGTGTACAGTATTTTTAAAATGGGTTAATTACTATAAAATACACAAATTTTGACAAGATTTGTAAATTAGACACAAACTTTAAAATTTTACAATTAAAACATAAACTTACATTTTTTTGCAAAATAGACAAAATCAAAGCAAAATTTTAATATCAATTGAATTTGAAAACCGCAAAGTCATAAAAATTGTTCACCTTTCGATTTAGATGGCATTGCATTGGTTTTAATAAGTGAAAATGGATTATATGTCGCAAATTCTCATTTTTCCGTTAGTCCGAAAAATTTGAGTTTGTCTATTTTGCAAAAAAATGTAAGTTTGTGTTTTAATTGCAAAATTTCAAAGTTTGTATCTAATTTACAAATCTTGTCAAAGTTTGTGTATTTTACAGTAATTAACCCTTTTAAAAATCCGATCAGAAATAGCAGAATGGGATTCTAGATGGAGAGAGAAATTAAGATTAGGATAAGACCTAAAATTGAGGCAGGATTACCCAAACCTCCTCAACAAACCAACTAACCCAGCTTCAAATCCAGATTTTCCTTCACCCAAATTTTGCTACCAAGTCAACTGCCTTTTTGTCACGCCGTTTCTTTTGGCGACGAAACTCTCTCTCTCTCTCTCTCTCTCTCACTTACAGACTATACGCGCACACAGTCCCACATGAACACTGACTACTATACTCTCTCTCTCTCTCTCAATATTCATACGTATCTATTTGTCTCTTTCTCTCTCTACATTTGACCAAATACACGCATAGAGAGACTCTAGGCGCACACAGTCCCCCACATGAACATCAACTTCTACGCCCAACATCTCTCTCTCTCTACTAATAATAATATAATAATATATATACATAACGTGTCTATTAGTATCTCTCTCTCTCTACGTTTGCGCGTATATATATACATTCATGATATACGCATGCTGCCGTTATTATTATCTTGGAAGGCCAGAAAATTAACGGCATATTCCTCTTTCTTTTTCCCTCTCTCTCACTCACTTTTATTGGTCGTATTTGGAGAGAGAAATTCTCAAACGAAGGAGAAGCGAAAAATAAAAAACAAAACATTTCCTTTTTCATGTGCATTCGCTAAATGAAAAACCACCCATGTAGTATTTGTATTTCACATACCATCGCTGTTTTTCTCTCTCCTCTTCAACCAATTTCTTCTGGTACTCCATAAAGGGGGAATCTTCCTCGCAATTGTCCCAATTTACTGGATCTTTTCGTGAAGGATGGTAGTGAAGATAATGAGGTGGAGGCCATGGCCGCCTCTTATTTCGAAAAAATACGAGGTGAGACTCAACGTAAAGAGGCTTGAGGGCGGGGATTGGGTGCATGAGGGCACAGACAAGGATAATGGTGGACTCGCGGTTGAGATCAGGTGGAAGGGTCCCAAGATTGCTCTGGGTTCCTTCAGGAGGAGTGTGAAGAGGAACTGTACTAGAGAAGAAATGGTGAAGAGAGTTGATGGGCCAAACGACGCCGTTTTGGTGGAGTGGGATGAAGAGTTTAAGACTGTTTGCAGCCTTTCTGGGCCCAAGGAGAATGTGTTTCATCCCTGGGAGATCAGCTTCACTGTTTTGCATGTGAGTTGTTGTTGTCTTTCCCCCATTTTGTTCTTGAATTCAAGATTTTAGGGTTTGCAATTTATGTTCTTCAATTTCTTCAAGACTTTTTTTAAGGATAATATTGTTCCTATTATTTTAGTGACTTGCCCTTATCGTTTGAGTTTGATGTGAAAATGGGCAATTTTGATTTTTGATGCGAGATGTTGACTATTTGTTATGTGGTATATTTTTTTAATTTTTTTTAGGTTTTCGGTTTTTATTCGCAGCATAATCCCTGAATGGCAGTGTTCCACCGCCTCAATCTTGTGATGTTTAGGGTTAATGGCCTCTCTAATTAAATTTCTCTCCAAAAATCCTGATATTCACGAGTTATTACCCCTGGATTGATGCAACATTTATATATCTAGTTGGAGGATCTTTGAAAACTTACATGGTTTTGGTTCCAGCCAAATTGACTTACATTTATTTATATTTATCACTATTTTGTTGTAGATTTGATTTTGGATAAGTAGCTCTTATTACATTTTTTAAGACTGCAGATTTCTGGTATTATCTAGGGAAGCTTTTTGATGCTTTGAATTCGTTTATGTTGTCTGAATGAGGTGATAGTTAATGAATTTTCTCTGTGATCTGGTTAAATGCTCTGATCATTCTTTCAATGTTTTCCAATTGATTATGAATCATTATCGGCTTGAGAATCTTGATTACTTGTAAGAGTTTTCCTGTTTTTTGTTTAAAAGTTGGAGTTTTTTTTTTTTTTTTCAAGGTGGCTATTTTCTGTTAAAATCTTATGAACTGATGACCAACACACTAAGGGTTGAACATCTTAAGATATTGGGTAATCTGAATCTCTCAAATCCACAACTAGGTTGTAATGCTACTTGAAATATACTATATGTGTAGGATCACCCCTTCTTTTGGATTTTAGTCACGTGTCATTTACGAGAACTAATTACTTTTTGCCTAGTATAGATTACTACCAATGGCATACAGTAGAGTTTTCATTTCAGTTCTGCCCTTTTCTGCAGTTAGCGTCGTAATTTTGATTTTTGTTGAAGGTTATTCCAATTTCTTGGGCCTGCCTTGGGAATTTTTTTTGGCTTTGCTGATTATTACAGCGAACTATTCTCTGTAACTTTTATTGTGTATCAGGGCCTGAGTCAAGGGGCGAAGAACAAGATATCAATCGTTGGTTCAGCGTCTTTGAATCTTGCTGAATATGCTTCCAAGCCTGAAGAGAATGTTGACGTCAAAATTCCTTTGATAGTTTCTGGCATTGCGGTTGAGTATCATCCCATGCTCTGTGTAAGTAGCTATACTAATCGTTTTATGACAGTAAATATGATTATAGCTTCTAGTCTCTTGGTTGATTATGTAAATGATGACAAATCTTCACCTATATTGCAGATATCTTTCAGCTTGCTGGAACTTATAGCTGTGCAAGAACCTGCGGCTGCGGTGCAAAGTCCAGTTATGTCTCTTCCATCTTCTTCGGCATCTGGAGAAACTTGTGTTACAGAAAAGGATGAGGTTTCTGCTCTTAAAGCTGGTCTGAGGAAAGTCAAAATTTTCACCGAGTATGTCTCAACTCGTAGAGCTAAAAAAGCCTGCCTAGAGGAGGAGGGTAGTGAGGGAAGGTGCTCAGCCAAGAGTGAGGACGGTGAATATGCTTACCCCTTTGACTCAGACTCACTTGAGGAATATGAGGAAGGAGAATCTGATGAAGGAAAGGAGGATTCTGCTGTAAGAAAATCATTTAGCTATGGGACATTAGCATTTGCCAACTATGCAGGTGTTTCATGCTATTCAAGTGCCAGAATCAATAATGAGGATGAGGATTTGATTTACTACAGCAATCGCCGTAGATCAGACGTTGGCTGCTCTCGTGCAGAGGATCTTGCATCTAATGTCGCTGAGCAGCAGGTATCGATGCAGAATTCTAAACGTAGTATTTTGCCTTGGAGAAAGAGGAAACTGAGTTTCAGATCTCCTAAAGCTAAAGGGGAGCCTTTACTTAAGAAGTCTTATGGAGAAGAAGGAGGAGATGACATAGACTTTGATCGCAGGCAGCTCAGTTCTGACGAATGTGCCTCTCTGGGGGTAAGAAATCTGATACATTCCTTTTACCTTAAACAAAGGTATAAGCAGGCGATTAAAACAAAACTTCTCCTTTACTTGTTTTTGTGTTTCAGTTCTGATAAGTAGTTGAAAATCTTGTGATGTCATCTTGATAATACATTCAAAGAAAAAAATTACAGCATCTTATAATTGACATCAGTCTTTACTTGGTATTCTCTAAACTGAAACACCAATAGTGGTTGGATTTACGAGATTCAATCTTTGTCGTTGACAAAAGTAAAAAACTTACAATTTGTGATCCTGTCATTCATTAAATATTACTCCAACTTTCAAGAGAACTAACGGGCATATCTCCATTTTGCAGTGGCTTAAAACTGATGAAGATTCAAATGCAAATCGGACCTCAGTTTCTGAGTTTGGTGATGATAATTTTGCTGTTGGCACCTGGGAACAGAAAGAAATAATTAGCCGAGATGGTCATCTGAAGATTCAAACTGATGTCTTCTTTGCTTCTATAGATCAACGCAGTGAAAGGGCTGCAGGAGAAAGTGCTTGTACTGCCCTCGTTGCAGTTATTGCTGATTGGTTGCAGAACAACCACGACCTCATGCCCATCAAGTCGCAGTTTGATACATTAATCAGAGATGGTTCGTTGGAATGGAGAAACCTTTGTGAGAACGAAACTTACAGGGAGCGGTTCCCTGATAAGCACTTTGATCTTGAGACGGTCATCCAAGCTAAAATCCGTGATCTTTGTGTAGTTCCTGAGAAGTCATTCATTGGGTTTTTCCATCCAGATGGTATGGAGGAGGGAAATTTTGATTTTCTGCATGGTGCTATGTCATTTGACAATATTTGGGATGAGATGACATGTTCGGAGAGCAATAGCAATGGCTACACCCCTATCTTCATTGTCAGTTGGAATGATCACTTCTTCATCCTTAAGGTTGAAACCGATGCTTACTATATTATTGACACATTAGGGGAGCGATTGCACGAGGGATGCAATCAGGCATACATACTGAAATTCGACCGGAGCACTACCATCTATAAACTGCCAAGTACTAGTCAATCAGCAGAAGAAAAACCTGCTGCCGAGCAACTTGCTTCTCCTGCAGTGGTGGAGTCGCAGAATGTGAATACACAGCCAATGAACTCGTCTCACAACTGTGAAGAAGGTACCCCAGTGACAGGAAACAGTGAACCAATGAAGAACGAACAGGAAGAAGAGGTTGTTTGTCAAGGTAAAGAGTCATGCAAAGAATACATAAAAAGTTTCTTGGCAGCTATCCCAATTAGGGAACTGCAGGCAGATATGAAGAAAGGCTTGACTACGTCGACACCTCTCCACCGGCTGCAGATAGAGTTTCACTTCACTCAGGCGGAGCAGCCAGCATCCTCGTCTCCTGCAATGGAAGTTTGCTAGATAACTGGTAAACTGTACATTTGAGTACTGCGATTATGGCTAACCTTATTTTTCATTTTAGACGTATAGTTTTTGGGGTGAATGGGCAGCAAAAGAGCATTCCGGTTCATCGTCTTGAGTTTCTTTGTTAGAGAGAGTGTTTCTCTACTTTTTTTTTCTGTGTCTAGGATATGGAAATGTAACCATCTTTGGTAGGTATCTTTTTTTGTTCATACTTGCATTTTCTCATTTCCAATTTATTTAGGTATTTCACAGGGATAGTTGGTCAATCAATGTTGATAACATGTAACAAAAAGTGCTTCTGCAACTTAATTTGCATAACCTAACTTGTAGTTCCAAAATTTGGGTAGTCATTTTGACAATTCACATGTGCAAATTTTTGTGATTATTATTGAATTTCGCCTGTGGCTTAATTTGTGATTAGTTAGGTAGGTATCTAATCTTGTGGCTTTTATTTGACCGAGATCATAATTAGGTGAGAATTAGTAGGCAAGCTTTGTGCAAATTTATTCCCCATGATTAGTAATGATTGAGAGTTGGAGAATAATGGAAAGATGGGCCTAAGCCTCAATTAAATTATTAAATTTTGTTTAGGTCTTGTATATTTAAAAGAAGGGTTGTTGGGAAAAGTTTCACTCCTTTATTTATTGAGAATCATTACTTGAAACATGCTATTGTTTTGGTTGATATTATACTGTGTAATTGTTTTTTCTTTATTTCGTGGGTCGGGTCGGCACATTAAGGGAAAAATATGATTTGATCCGACACTAATAGAGAGCGACAAGCTTAACATATCTCAATATTAACCCTAAAACTACACGATAAAAATATGATAAAGCAGTGTTGCACGAACGAGATAAAAAGAATTGAAACTTATATTAATTTTCTTTGTTTCATTAATTTAGATGAAACTTGAAAGGCGATCACCAGGTTTAGTAATTATTCTATCAATTTGTGGCTTGAATTTGCTCTAGCTAAGAAGGCTCATAGACTCCAGTTCAACTTGATAAAATGATGCTACACTTTTCTATACCAAACTATTATTTCGTGATCTTAGAAATTAATAATCTTTTGTTTTAGGTGAGGAAATGAGGGTTGTATAATAGAGAATTCCCATGTTCATTCAACATTAACTCTTTAAGTGTGTTAAATATATTTTCTTAATATATACATGTATGAAAAATGGAAGGAGATTATAAGCTTAGGACGGGGGAGTATTGTTTGTTCATTTAAATATAATACCTTGATTAATGTAATGTCGTCCTAGCAATTTATAGATTTTATTTTATTAAGGGTTATTTGCATTAAGTAAAAATCACAGCCTTGAACTCATTTTGCAATTACATCATAACATCATAATTGTTGCAAATAAAACAACAATTTTAGTTACTTTTATAATTACAACACGCCCAACTTTTTACGACCAAATTTTACTGGTGTATACTCGATCGGCGCCTTACTAATCGAATATTATGAATTCGCAAGATGCTTAAAATGGAGCCATACTTGAAGATGCTTAGAATGGAGCAAATACGAATTTTAAGGCGATTATACAAGACAATTTTGCATCTAACTAAGAGATCCATGCACGATTGTATTTTGCACTCCATGATTCATGATAACTCAACGAAACCGACAATGCATTGCATGGGACTGGAGCAATATTAATGGAGGGCCTCCTCTCTCTCTCTCTCTCTCTCTCTATATATATATATATATATATATATAGGGGTGGGTTAAAATGAGGACCACTACTCCATGTAGGAAATAGGAACAAATATTAACCATAGATTTTGTCCAAATCAACGGCTAAGATTAAATTTTATATCTAGGGATCAATTTGTAATTGTTTGCCTTTTTATTAATACTAGTACGCGGCCCGTACGTTGCACGGTGGAAGTAAAATGGTGTGTGAGCCGTGCGTTGCATGGTGGAAGTGAACCGGTATGTGAGCCGTGCGTTGCACGGTGGAAGCGAATTGTTATTTCATTGATGCGTTGAAAGAAAAAGAAATTTAATTGAAATTAATATTATGTTATATTTTTATGTAATTTTACATAGCTTAGTATTTAAATTTGTTTAAAATTACCTGAAATACTATCATAATTATTAAATTTATTTACAAAATTTTTAACACAATTTGTTATATGACATATATAATAAGTAGTTACATAGTTATTAACATTTTAAACTGATATTAATTCATTAATAAATCATACACACTTTATAAGTATATTTTATGAAAAATCTAAGTGAATATTAAAAAAAAAGTATGAAGTTTACATATTCTGAAAAACTTTTCTATACACAACATTTGTAGTGGTATTCGTATCATTATCATCAAGTAAGATTTTCAATCCACTACGACTTGTAACCCTTGAAACATCAACGTACAATTGGCCATGAGTGAAAACTGGTTTCTGCAACCAACGTGGGAGAGTGATTGTCCTTGGCTCTTATTTATTGACATCGCATATGAGGGCATGAGAGGAAATTGTCTTCTCTGAAACTTAAATGGCAATCTTGGATCAGCAGGCGTAAGAGACATTCTTGGAATTAGTACCATTTGCTCTGCATTTTGGCCAGTGAGAAATCTTGCTTTGACAACATGTTTGCCAAGCCTTGTGATCATCAATCGAGTCCCATTATATAAACCATTTGCATGATCTATGTTTCTCAACAACATAACAGGAGTACCGACTTTCAAAAATAATTCATGATTCGGAACCCCTAAGCATCTGATACTGTTTAAGAATTCCAGAGTATGAACTTCTTGCAACAAACTCGTATTGTTTTCTGAGTTGCATGTCGAGTCAGAACTTAAATAAAATCTGCCGTCATCCTTGTTCAAAGAAAGCATGTATTGATTTACAGATTCAACCGCATTTAAAGTTGGAGCAAGTATTGCTCTTTCTTGTAGCTAAGTTGTATCTGTAATATCAGTACCATATGATGGAAAAGTATTATGAACAATTGCTGAAATTGGATGATCTTCTGACCATTTCAATAAAATGTCATCCGGGATGTCAATATTCACATGTCCATCATTTGCGCCACCGATTGTACCATCTCCAATACCGGCAATCCAATTTGCAAATTGTTCAACATCATCAGCTGCATCATTGGGACCCAAATTTGACAGTCTCAAATTTTTTGTTAATCTCAGTACTCTTCAATCTTTCCACAGTTAAGAAGAATTTATTGTGGCATGAACAATATCCTGTCTGCTTCCTTTTGGGATAACTCGTAAGATCTGTCGAAAATCTCCTCCAAAAATGATTATTTTTCCTCCAAAAATTCTACGTGCACTTGATGAATCAGAAACACGCATTATATCTCGAAGTGTTCGATCCAAAGCTTCAAAGCAGTACTTGTGCATCATAGGTGCCTCATCCCAAATTATAAGTTTGCATCTAACAATCAATTCTGCTAGCGGACTTCCTTGGCTAATATTGCAGGTGGAATCCTCATTTGGATTTAACAGTATCTTAAATCTTGAATGCGCTGTCCGCCCACCTGGTAATAATATAAAAGCAATACCACTTGATGCAACGTTTAACACAATTTCTCCTTTTAATCTCAATACTGCTGATAATGTCTTCCATATAAATGTCTTTCCAGTACCTCCATATCCATACAGAAAAAACATGCCCCCTGATTCTGATGATATAGCATCCAAAACAATTTTCCAAAACTTTGTGATCATTTTCCAATTTGGTTATGTCATATCTCATTTCATCATTTATCAATCTGTTTTCCTCAGACTGAAAAAAGTCAGAACTTGGAAATGGCATACCTTCAAATTCTCGTAAAGTCCTTCCAAAACTTTTCATCACTTTTCAATTTCCACCAGACAATAACTTTGAATTTGTTCATCGGTCAACTGCAATTCTGTACATTTATAAGAATATTTAATAATGCAAGTTCAAATATTATGGAAAAATTAAACAAATCTTAAACAATAAAAATTTTAAATACCTGGATGTTGCAATATTGATCGTTGCTTATATAATATGTCATCAGATAAATATATCCAATAATTATTCCACACGACTTCTGGACGTCCCATTAAATCGGATGCTAACAGTGTAACAAATAACTTTCTCAAAAATTCAGCAGTTGACCAATGGCTTTCTTCAACGATCCCATCAATAAATTTCTTATCATCGTCTAACAATCTTAAAGCATAACATGCATCCCTGAATGAAGCATACTGCACACCATTAATTTTTCTGATGTCTTCATAACACGTAGGACCCCGAGCTACATTAAGCAAACATCTCAAATAATACATTTCCCCACTGCCCGGATGAACAAAGAAAATTCTTCCAATTGAGAATTTTTTTTCCTCGGCACCCATTCTTTTGTAGCTTTTTTCCAAACAAACCTTGTTGGAAATTAAACATAAGTAAGTTTCTGCATCTCCGGATACTTCTTATTTGCTTCAAACCAAGCTAAAGACATACTTTCATGAACCGTTGGTCTATTGAGGACATCATCAATTAAATCAGAATCTTGAAAGAAAACTGTCTGTTCATTTTCAAGATGAAAACTTAATCTCTCAACGGAAGGGTATTTGTATTGAATTTGAAATCCAAATATTCTCCAGGCAGCCTCGCAGGGGGAAATATATCTGCAATCATAATACATACTTATTTCATCAATATTTTTCCCACTTTCATCATCTTGAGTGCTATGATAAAATGCTGCAGTGACACGATCATGACCTTTGTTCACATATTCGAACATATATTTTATTGATCTTGACTGGTTGCACCATTCCACATTTATATGGACAACATACTTCATCAGAAGGAATCGATTGTGAGGAACCACGTATCTATTATCCATCAGTATTCCATTCTTCAAAATTGTTCTTTCATTGTCTCTGCGTCTATATATTGGATATCCATCTTCATCTGTGGTTGTTGTCTCAGTAAAATTTTTGGGAAAATATTTACTGCAACGACCATTTCTCATGCATGGTAAATTTTTTTTCGCAACATCACATGGACCATGAATCATGAAATCCTGTACAGCTGTGTAATACTGTGGATCCAGCTCTTTATCAGGTATTTCAGCTAATATAATTTGGTCAATCACATCCGATCCTCGATTTAGATCATCTTTCGATATGAAAAGCAAGATATGCGCATGTGGAAGACCCCTCTTTTGAAATCCAACAGTATATACCACTATAATTTAAGTTCAAAAAAAATAAATTAAATTCAAATAAAACTTTGATAGAATAATTTTAATAAAATTAACACGTACCTGCCTTAACATTTCCAAATATATTATTTTGCCGCAGATCTTGAATCAAATTGTCCAGCTTCATTTTGAACACTCGACAAACAATATCGGGACGATCTTCAGGTTTTAATTTTTTGTCCTGCACATATCTTATAATTTCTGGCCATCTTGGATTGCATGTAAATGTGATGAATAGAATTGGATGTCCAGCCCCACTGACAAATAACCATAGCATCTTGGTAATTTTGAATCATGTATCGAGCTCCTCCAGTGAATGTGGAAGGCAAGATAACTCGTCTTCCTTGAGTTGCCGGATTTCTTTCACCTCTTGTTAGAGCCTCTTATAAACCTCTATACATATGACATCTCAATGATTGTTGATGTGTACGTATGTATAAAATTCTAGCAGATTCAATCATTGTGTAGGCATCAACAACAAATTGTTGGAATAATCTCCTTGAGCTTAGAATGGTTTTTGTATCACAATCTCTTTTATGCAACTGATAGGCAAAATATTCTCTTATGCTAACCATATTTCGAGCATAACTTGATGAAGAACTCAAATCTGAAAATAGTATATCTTCTCTATAACTGTCTTCACCGTATGGAAACAAAAGAGGGTATTTATTGTAAACACAAATAGGTTGTATTTAACTCATTAATGCGTTTCAATTCTCCTGTTTGTGTTTCCAATATTATGTCTCTATCTCCTAAAGACTGATCAAAATCTCCAACAACTAATGCAACCACTTCAGACACAGTTGGAAGATTATAGGTTCTAGCATCGCCTCCACGTCTACCAATCAGTTTCAACTTAACATCAGATTGGCCAAAATCAACAATGTTGTGCTTTGTCATCCTAAATAACTTCACAAGAACATTATTATCATCCAACATGTTTTTAAGTGCAGACACAATCTCCGCATGAAGTGTGTTTATGCCTTTTTTTGTTCCTACATAAAAATAAGATATAAAATCCAATTAGAAGAAACGTACATGTTATTTACAATTATTTTTTTAAATGTAACAGAAATATATGAATTACCTCACAGATATCATTCTATTTGCAACTTCGTTTTCAGTATCATAAATATACAATTGAGCGAACTTTGGTGTAGAACCTTGAGGTGGCAGTAGACTTCCAATCATATGATAATTCTGACCGTGCAGTTGGAATGTCGGTGGAGAATTACCATTATTTAAACTTAAATCTATCTTGTCTCACATTGATGTAAAAGAAAACATACTATTGTATGAACGGATATTATCAAGAAAATGTTTACTCTTATGATCATTTTCATAGAGCAAACTTTCCAAAACTTTAGGAGTCCTTTGAACACGTGGCAATTTAATTTTTCCTCGGATACAACATGATGAGTATTTCGTGGTGCGTGATTTTGAATTTTTTTCCCAACCTTTCATCATACCAAAAACGTGTTCCACAAAATTCACAAATAAAAACTGGATCACCAAGATCTAAGTAATCTGAAAATGTTATGAATATTAAATTTTAATTAAATATTTAATATCATTCATAATCACATTCATAATAGTTGTAAAATTATATATTAGTAATAAAAAATTATTTAGCTAACTCAATCAAACATAAAAGTATACTAAAGTTACAAATAGAAGTGTGATTCTCAATAATTTTTTCTCTGTGTTGCTATAAATATTAAAAAAATAACAAATTAAATATAAATTTGCTATTAAATAAAAGTACCAATTAAAATTGCACATAATTATTAACTTACCAGTACAATATTCCTGCCAATTACGATCATACTGTTCACCTAAAGGGCAAAAAAAATTATTAACATCAGATTAATATAATTACTATTATAATTTGATATTTAATTTTTTTATTAACATGTACTGCATTTAGTACCTGTATCAGACGTTTTTGTAACATGTATATCAATTAATTGGTCATCCTCCAATGATTCATTAATTGTTAAATCAACAATCTTTCCAGGGTTACTTGTGCCTTCACCTATATTTGAATAATTTAAGAATGATTTTAGGTATCTAAACTAATAAGAAAAAACATAGTAATAAAATTTTCTTCAAAGAAAAAATATACAATATTGAATTGCAAACTTACCATAAATTTTTAGAGAATCAGTAAAATCAGTTTCTTTGAAGACTGCTTAAATAATACAATAATTTATGGATCAATACGAATGATTTAAATATTATAAAAAAAATTAAATCTAATTTATAATCATAATCCATTATTTAAAAAATGTAATAAAAAAAATGAATACATGTATTAGACATCTGTTCAACATGTATGTCAATTAATCTTATATTCTGTAGTAGTTCCTCTATAATTGAATAACTTGTAGTAAAAGAAATGTAGTAGAATTTAATTAATACAATACTATATAAATTAAATATTTAATATATTTGTTAAAATATATTTATTACAAATGAGAAATACTTACTTATATACTATTAATTAATTAAGATTTTTTTTATATTATAAATATTTTATAATTTTAATTGTACACATAATTAAAATAATTTTTTGATAAATCATGTTAATAAATGTAGGTTGAAGCCCAGAAAATTTAATTTATGCAAATTTATGTTAATATTTTAAAAGTCTAAAATATTTTAGAAACAAAATTTTTAAAATATAAAATTTTAAATTAATTTAATTTAATGTTTTAATAAAATAAAATAATCAACTATTAATGTAATTGCATTTATAAAAAATTAAATTAAGTGCTTCTAATGGTATATTATATAGTTTTTTCTAATTCTCTCTCTTTTTTTAATTACTACAATTATGGATCCATATTTTTTTAATTCTCTAACTATATATATATATATATCATCAAATTAACAAAAACCTAAACATCTGTGAAAATTTTTAAATATTCCTCTAAATTAACTAATATTTAAGTATATTATTTAACTAATATCCAAATTATCTAAATTAACTAATTAAATATACATAATTATCTAGATTAAATATTTATTTAGATAATGAGTTACTAATTATATAATCATTAACTAAATATTTAAATATTACCTTATTCATATAAATTAACTAATATTTAATTATCTTAAAATATAAAATATTTAATTATCTAATTTAATTATCTAATTTTTAATTACATATATTATCAATAATAATTAATTATATAAATTTTCTAAATTAATTATATTCAATTATCTAAATAATTATTTTGTGTATAATATTTTTGAAATATTGATCATTGCACAAATATTATTATTTGGGCCACCAATTTAAATAGTAACTATCATATACAAATAACAAATATTGATTTGGGCCGGACATTTTATTAATTTTGGGCCTGTAAATTTTTGGCCCATCCATTTTAATTAGGTGATTAAATATTCGGACATTTACATATTATTACACACACACACACACACACACACACACACACACACACACACACATATATATATATAGGAAAATGATCAAATAGGAACCAAATCCCCCCGTGAGAACCTAGGAACCAAACATATTAGCAAATTATTAATCACATATTAACAGTGTGTATAATTTCTAACATCTTAGCAATATGTTGCTAATATTATGATCTCGTCAAGTTAGCAATATGAGTTTACCTCATGTTAGCAACATAATGTCTTGATGTCAGCAATATAAATCTCTCATGTTAGATTGGTTCCTAGGTTCTCACGGGGGGATTGGTTCCTATTTGAACCCACCCCTATATATATATGTATATATATATATATATATATATATATATATATATATGGGAGGGTTACAATGAAAACCCTACCTAGTGTAGGAACTAGAAACCCATCTCACATTATACAATCAATAAAGATCTATGGTCTAGATTTGATTAAAAGGAGTGGTGGCAATCCTGTAATATTTGAAAAAAAATTCGCGCGAGGGTATTAATATAATTTGGTAATTCTTATAAAAATCGCAGAGGATATTTGATAACATATCGTCATGCTAACAAAGTATTATCATCATGCTAACGAAGCGTTATATTTATACTAATAAAAATTTTTCTCATATTGTTAACGAAAAATTAAATTATAAAGTGTAATTATAAATTCTAATAGGATGAAATAAACCATAATTCAGATATAATAAACTTCAATGATCTAAAATTAGAATTAAATTCTAAAAATTAATTATAAACCCCAATTGGATGGAATAAATCATAATAACAATATAAATATAAAACATTAGCATAATGATATTATTTTATCAGCATTGCGAATAAACTATGTTAGCACATGACAATTCAACGTTAGCTTAAGTTATAAATCATAAATGGATGAAGAAAACTCTAACTAATATATTCTAATTTGATGAAATAAATAACATATAATATTCAATTAGTAACTAAAATATAAAAATTAAATCATAAAAAATAATTATAAGTCATAATTGAAATGTAATAAATCATAATAATAATATAAGTATGCGTAGTACGTTAACATTATGATGATCATTCATTAGCACAATAAATGTAATATGTTAGCATATAACAAATGCTTCGTCAGCATACGTAATCAACTTATCATAATGCTGACGAACCATTTTTTAAAAGCTAACAAAAGTATTTTCGCGCTGAACACGAGTAAAAATATATATTTTATATTTTTCGTCTATATTTATTTGAACAAACATATCCATGACTGATCTTGAATTAAAGAGCATGAAAAGATCTTTAATTTGGTATATTATTTGCGTTGATCCGATTTGAAACGAGTGAGTTATGGTCGTTCAAAGTTTTTAGGATTTTTTTTAAAAAAGTGATGACATCAGCTTTTTTATTGAGATTTGACAACTATACCCCTGCATCCTTCTTTTTTGCCTTGACTTGGACAATTAATCTCAGCCATTAGATCATCTAGGTGGACGGTATAAGATGGGTTCTTAGTTCCTACACCAGGAAAATGTGTATTTTTTATCCAATCCCTATATATATATATATATATATATATATATAGGATATGGTTCAAATAGGGATTAAGTGCTGGTGTGAAAAATAGGGACTATTTTTAGCCATTAGATCTATCAAATCCTACACTTTAGATTTAATCCATGTGGCATTTAATTAGATTATGAATTATATTAATAAGGGTATACTAGACATTTTGTAAATTAAATCCCACAAATAACGTTTCTTCCATATCAAAAAAAATCTTCTTCTATCTTATTCAATCGATTTTCTTCTTCTTCTTCTTCTTCTTCTTCTTCTTCTTCTTCTTCTTCTTCTTCTTCTTCCAACTCATAGATTGACGATGGCGATAAAGCGGCACTCACACGATTTGTACAGACGGTTTCTTCTTCTCATCCTTCTTCTTACAACTCATAGATCGATGATGGCGACGATGCGATTCTAGCGACGACGGTGGTTGTTGTGCGACACTCACATGGCGACTCTGGGCGACATTCACGGCGACATTCATGCTGATATTCATGGCGACATTCACGGCGGTTGTGAATTTTTCTTTGATGGATTTTTTGTGTTTTCGGTTTAGTGACAATGGAAGATTTAGGTTTTTCATCGTTTGTCATTTTTTGTTGTTCGTTATGTATGCAATCTGGATGAATATTATATTTTATTTTATACGTTTCAAATTGTTGGTTAGAATGTTCATGATTATGTACTTTTACGTATACAGTTTATGTTGTTGTTATTTAGCATATATATGTTCTTTATGAAGCATCACAAGTTTTTGCTTTAAAATATTGTATGTTGAAGGATTCAATGTTATTGTTTGTGTAGCATGTTTGTCTATTGTAGGAAGCATTAACAGTACATTTGCATAGCATTGATTATTTGGCGCTTTTTTTTCTAGAGCTGATTCAATCCAGTCAAGGCGTTTTTTTCCATTGTTCCATTTTTTGCTTAGTTTTGTTTTTAGTTTACTTATATCCGTGTTGTTTTGTATGGTACAATTGAGGTATCTTAATTTTTTCGTTACATTATTTATGTTATAGTAGAAATTTTTTACAAGGTAGGATTCGTAGTATGAAACATTTAATTTATAAATATATAGCATTAACTGAAGCATTCACATAATACAATGCAAATGAGTATGCTTACGAAGCACCAACCATCAAATATGAAACTCTTAATTTAATTTATGAAGCATTAAAAGGTAATGTTCGAAGCACTGTCTTTATATCATTCTTATTTTAACATAGACATTAAACCATATAAATCATTATCATAAAAGTAAAAAAAAAAACTTGCATTCGAGCAATTCAAAATATGATACTATCCAAAAACGATCGGATCCAAAATAAAAAACTACCAACATTCATCATAAATAAACTGCAATCTGTACTTGCATAATAAGACCTAAACATTGTCCTTCAAAACATCACTAAAAAAGACCTAAACATTTTTCTTGAAGCGGGGGTTCTCCCAAAGATGCTTTGGAGCCCTCTCAATGAGAAGAATAAGCTGCATTATTGTGTCTGCCATTAGCTTTGATTTTGCTAAGAATTGTGTAGCAAACTGCTGCATTTCATCCGCTTCAACATCATTGCTTGAAGCCTGTCCTCTTCTACCTTCATCATGGGAGAACGGTGCATTCTCCTCACCAGTCTTTTGGAATTGTGGACACAACCGTCCACCTCCAAACCCACCTGCTGCCATTTCTTGCTTCTCACGTTTTCAAATTAAGTGGAAGGTCCAACCTTTCACTGTTGGGAACGACCTGTCAACAAGTCTCTTACTGTGCGATATCACTCGATCTACATACATTCCTGTGCATGGATTTTTGGAATAAAAAAGTTTAGCATGTTAATAAGGATCCAACCATTGCCCTATAAAGCACCAAATTTATACATGAGTAGCATCAAAATGGGACAGATAGGATACGAGTAGCAAACAATCTTGGCAATGCAAAGTACCAAACACAACTTTCAGAAGCATCAACTTTTCAACGCAATTTGTAATAAGACTATGCGGTAATTCATATGCAATGGAATTCAACATTTCTTGTATCAATCTGAACCATATTCAGCATATTCATCAACTTTACCAAATAACGCATGGATAGCTTAAACGTTTATCAATAGCATCAACCTACACCTAATATCGCATAAATTCAATGTAAACATTATTCTTCTTTGATGGAACTAGTGACTCGTCTTCCACATGCGATTCAGCTGTAATAAATTCAATGTAAACATTAAATGCTAATAATAATATGCTACTTATAACTTACTGCAATGCTTCTCATAACTTACTGAAAAGCTACTTATTTTATGATAAATAGCTTCCGTACCTCTTTTTTGTAGTGATGAAATTTTTGGTGATTAGCACTGACTGCAATTCTTCTTATAACTTACTGTAATGCTACTTAAAACTTAATGCAATGCTACTTATATTAAGACAGGTAGCATCAACATCTTATATACTACTTATAACTTAATTAAATGCTTCTTATAACTTACTGCAATGCTACTTAATTTATGATAGATAGCATCTATACCTCTTCTTTTGTCGTGTTTAAATTTCGATCTATTCTCCTTCGCATGCTTTGTTATGTCATAATTTTGATTATGCACATGCATCTCCTCCTCCAAATCAGAGTCCTCCCGAATAATCTTTGAAGTGCCTATATATCGAAAACACTTCTTATGTAGCATTCAAACTTTGTTCTCATAATAAAACATACACAAATGTTACTGTAAACATGTAACAATTATCTGTTGTTTTTGTGTCTTCATTACTTAGTATTTTTAGATCGACTTTTTAAATTAATCAATAGCATCAATCGATCCATTCAAACCACAATCCCCAAATTCTTTAAATTCATTTACTCAAAAAGGCGATACCATTCATAAGTTTCGTCTATTTTCAAAATTTTCCATCAAATTCATCCTAAAAATCGATTTAACCCAAATAGTAGATAATTAATCAGCAGCATCAATCGACCGATTAAAACCACAACCCCCAAATTCTTTAAATTGATTTACTTAAAAAGGCGATACCATTCATACTTTCTGTCATTTTTCAAAAATTTCCACCAAATTCATTATAAAATTCAATTTCACCCAAATAATGCCTACCCGATTTCTTTCGCTCCATTTTGCTTTCGCCTACTCGGACGTCCATGCCGTCGCTGGAGCATGCAATTTCAGTCAGAATCGTCGACTGTATTGAGGATTTTCACCGTCTCTGGGTTTATTCTCTTGCGGTGGTTTCAAACTGAACCAAATACTCGGACGTCCGCGCCGTCTCTGGAGCCTGCAATTTCCGCCGGAATCGTCAACTCTATTGAGGATTTTCGCTGTCTCATCTCTGGAATTACTCTCGTGTGGCAGTTTTCATAATCTGGGGTTTCAATTTCGTTCGATAAACTCCCTAGCAATTTGTAGCGCCCCGGTCCCGAAAGACCGTGGAGATGGACGCCACGGGGGTTGGAATTAAGAAGCGGGAAAGAAAAGGGGTAACTTGAATAATAAAATCTCAACAGAAGACTCAGAATAGTCAAACATGCTGTATAATAATATATACATATTCATAACACCAAGATCACAGTTCTTAATGTTTAACAAAAGGATATTACAAGCGCGGAGACTTCATTATCAACAGAATAATTAACAAAAAGAGACAATGGGAAAATACGTAAACAACAAAAGCCCATCTCTCAGCATCGTCACCTCCACGCGCCAGCCTACTGACCTGAAAAATATTTGAAAATATTTGGGCTGAGTACTAGTGCACTCAGTGGGCAAGTTTTTACAATTCGAGTTATGCAAATCATTTTATTAAAGTAATCTATCTATGTTCATGTAGGTAGTGAAGCTTAGGAGGTTTCAAAATTTAAAGCAACCTAAGTTCACCAAAACATTTTATCGTGAAGCGCTTAAGAGGGTAACCAGTCACTGCCCGCAACCCGTACTACATCACCACGCGTAAAGTTGAGTATGGCCAAGTATACCCAATGAGTATAACCCATAAGTGTTTCATTTTTGTCTCACCGACAAGGAGTAGGGCAGGACAAATAAAGCATGCATACTGTAGCTACTCACATTGACACAGCGCTGGTTTATGAGACTCCGACAACATACAGTAGCACGTGAATATTTAACACAGATAGTCACATATGCAATTTTAACAAAGCAGAGCTTAATAGCTCGAAAGATACAATTTGCAAAAATATAATAGCCCACCTGGATAGAAGATAAACTCTCAAATTCTTGTTTGGTTTTGCTCGAATTCTGCTATCTCTTCTAACCCTACAACAACCAATATTGGCTTAGTTCAACTAAATAACTCTTATCTAAACTCAATCCCTAAGCTTCCTTTTAGTTTAGTTAATATGGAGAATTTAAAATTATTAAAGCATAACCAAATTAATTAAAAATTTACACCACAGGGTTATAATTCTAAAAGAAATTTTTACGTATACTAGAGAAAATATATTATTTAAGAAATATTATAAATTTAAACAATTTTAAACTTTTAGCATATGTACGGTTCTTCAGTTAATAAAAATTAATGGTGATTAAATATATTATAATACATTATTCGTGATTAGCATTAAAAACAAACAAATAAATTGAATACAAGATTTCAGTAGAATTGGTTAACTAAATGTTGTATTCAATTGTGTTTATATATTAGTGTTATTATTTTATATTTGAATACAAATAGAGGTTTACATTCATATTCCATAAAATAAAACAAATACCTAATTATAGGAGATTACCTGGAGGCTTAGTCGATTAAGTGCTGAGATATCTAATTTGTAGTATGCCGAAATTTTTTTTTTACTAAAGTTTGGTGTTAATAGATTTTAAAGGCATTTGGGTTCAAATAAGATATTTAAAGTAATCATGAGTCATCACTAGATAATTTGTAAATTTGACACATCAATTGATCCCATTATTAAACTTATATGCCACGTATAGGAAGGAAAAATCAATGATAATACAAATTCCACCATACACATACTTATATATATATACACACACACATATACGTAATAGTATATATTACTATTTTTGTATTAGATATATATGAATAAACAAATAATTGATATGCATATATACATATATATATATATATATATTCGTTTGTTTGTTTTTTTTTTTTTTGACATATGTATTTATTACAATAAATCTGTTACACTTAATAAATAAATTCTAATTAATCAAATTAATTGCATATTTAGGGTTCTAAATTAAATACGAGAATGTTCTAAGGGTATTTCTAACACACTCAATGGACACACACATCACCTAAAAATGTGACCTAGAAGGGTCTGTCTTCTTCCCTAGATTATCCTTATGGTTAGCATATGCTATATATATATATATATATATATTAATACCAAGAAGATTGGATATTATACTTATTCTAACTATCAGACACATATATATATATATATATATATTCCTAACTAAATTTAGACAATAAAATTTTTGGGGTATTACACAGTTAAATTGTTCCCGATTTTATGGGATTTTGAGATCACGATACCATATGAAATTATAGGTTGATTTTACATAAATACCCTTCATGTTTAGTTAATAATTTAAAAAATCCTTAATATCAATTAAAATCCCCCACATCTCAGCCGTTGATCTATTAAAATTGTAGGGACTAGATTTGTTCCTAATTTTCACACCACCGCTTATCCTTAGAATAACCAACCCCTATATATATATATATTGTTGTAGGGTTTCTCATTCACAACTCATTTTGAGCTTCTAAAGAATTCACACAAAAATCTGTTGCCTCCCTCTCTACCTTCGACCTTCAACTCCGCCTCCCTCCGTCTCCTCACTCACCTTCCGCCTTACTAACTGTATTGTAGGGTTTTCTCATTCAGCTCATTTTGAGCTTCTACAGAGTTCAAAAAAAAAATCCACCGCCTCTCTCTCCACCTTCGACCTTCAACACTGACCCTCCACCTCTTCACTCACCTTCCGCCTCTGTCCTGACCTTCCACCTCGCTTCGCTTACCTCTGCCTCTATCCTCACCTTCCGCCTCTCTCCTTTGTTACTGTCACAGCCCGAATTAGGGTTTTATAGATCTGTGGATCTATACATCTGTCGTTCTATAAACACTATGATTGAGAGTCTCGCTTTCTCTCTTACTGTGAAGGTAAAGCTGAATTGCTACGTTGCTGATAAGCCATTTATAAGCCACAAACTTACCGTCAAGGTAAAAAAAAGATAAGTTTATGTGTTTTTATCTTTGTCTATCTCTCTGTCTAATACACAAACACATCTTCTGTACGTAAGACCTCAGATCTGGAAATATCTATTAAATATGTATGATATTTATGTTTTTTTTACCAGCTTATTTTTGATGTTTTTTTTAAAATTTTGCAGATACATTGTTGGCTTTTGTAGATCTTTAGATTCACTGTAATCTAAGTTACAGTGTGAGTCTCTTACTGAAGAGACGGAAGTTTATAGGGCCTATCTTTCCAAGGCTCCATGTGAATGATACTGAGAAAGGAGGGCCAAAAGCGCCACCTACAAATAAGATGGCTCTTTATGAGCAGTTCAGTGTACCTTCTCAAAGAGTTTGTTCGTCCCATTAATTGAAATTCTACATGTCATGCATCAGGAGACTGATCTGTTGGCATTAGAGGTTGATGGGAATGGATTAAGGGGATTGAAGACAGAGAAAGAGGCGAAATGTGATGAAGAGGGTAAAGATCTAATCTTTACCAAATTAGGGTTCATGAGCGAGCTAAAAGGGGAATTATTGGATCCGGACAGGGCCAAACGGGTCGGATATCACAAAGGGGCGGAGCTTAGTGGAGTAATTATGGACGCGGGCTCGTTTATGTTGGGCCTCGAGGGCAGTTGGGCTGAAAAGAGTGGCTAAATAGAATTTTGATTACCATAGCTATTTTATGTTATCTTTAGCTTATGGTTGTATTAGGGTTTATGTTGTGGGACCCAGTTGTGGTACATATATATATTACCCAACTGCTGCCGAGAGATATATGAAAAACTATAATTCCAATTCTCCCTATATTCTTCTTCTTCTCCTGCTATCTCTCTATTCTTCCTCACTCTCGATTTCTACTACCACTATTACAGCAAAATCATTATACAACTTGTAGTTTACGCTACAATTGGCATCTAGAGCCAGGTTTTTGATATATATATATATATATATATATATATATATATATATATAAATTGGCAGATGGTACGCGTCTGAAGGATCTCCAGAAATCACAGAAAAAGCTCGATCAAGTTCTGGCTGCTGAATCCGTGAAAAGAGAGGCAGCTAAAATTAAAATGCAGGAGAAATTAAAAAATATCACCACTCAAGTTCAAGATCAATTCAAGGGAGTAAATACCAAATATGACAGCCTTAATCACACTCTCTCTGTTATCCAATCTCAGTTAGCTGTTCTTGCCAAAGGAAAGGATCATATGGAGGAACAATCAATATTGGGACCACCACCCAACCCCTTAGCTGTTGAAAGTGGGACTACCCCCCAATATCAGACTTATTCTGGGTACAGATCTTAGCAAGATCCAGCTCCTATGCAGGTAAAACACCCTATTCCTAAGGTTGATTTTCCCAAATTTGATGGGAACCAGCCCCGCTCATGGATATTGAAATGCAATCAATATTTTCAACTTGTTCCTAGTATCCCTGATTCTCAGAAAATGGTATTAGCCTCACTGCACTTTGAAGGGAAGGCAGAACAATTGTTTCAAAACTATAATACCAAATTTAGGGGGTTAACCTGGGATCAGTTTTTGGAAGTAATCTCTGCTAGGTTTGAGGAGTTGAAAGAGACTAAAATTATAATGGAGTTTAACAAACTCAAACAGCAAGGCTCGTATGAAGATTATGTGGAGAGGTTTGAGGAATTGAGGGCTTGTCTGATGTTGTTTAATCACATGGAATACACTGAAGGATATTTTATGGCTAGTTTTTTGAGTGGGCTCAGTGAAGATTTACAAGCTGCTATCACAATGTTCAAACCCACTAACCTAAATCAGGTTATGGAATTGGGAAGAAGCCAGTTACACACCATTGATGCTATTGCAAAGAAGATCAAGGGACCTGGGAAGCCATATTTTAACCAATCACCTAGGTTCAGGAGGACTGATAACAGCCAGGGAAACACAACTAAGCCCTACACACCTCCTATGAAGCCACCAACTAAACTCCTATCTGTGGCAGAGATGGCAGCTAGAAGAGAAAAAGGTCTGTGTTACAATTGTGATAAGCCCTATGTTGTTGGCCACAGATGCAAGAACAGGATCAATTACATGATCATGACTGAATAAGAAGAACTAGCTTACTTGCATTCCAGTCAAGTTGATAGTGAAGAATATTCCCCAGTTAACTATGATGAGCACCTACTAGAAGAAGTACAGATATCTTTGAATGCAGTCTCTGGTGCAGAGAGCATCACTACATTAAGGGTTAAAGGGAAGAGGAATGAGCATGATCTCCTCATTCTCATTGATACAGGTAGCACCCTAAGCTTCATACATGAAGCTACTGCAAAGAGGCTGGGATGTCAGGTTGAAAGCACTACCCCAATCTTGGTTAGGGTTGCTAATGGGCAGAGGCTAGTTAGTGACTCCCAGGCTACTGGTTTTAAGTGGAATGTTCAGGGACATGATTTTACCTTCTCCCCCAGGCTTCTGCAAACTGAGGGATATGACCTCATCTTAGGAGGGTACTGGTTAAGAACTTGTACTCCTATTGAGCTAGATTATGAACACATGACTTTTACAGTCACCAAGGGAAAGGAGAAGATAAAGTTACAGGCCAACACTTCTCAAATTGACTGCCAAGTGATTAATGGACACAGTTTATACAAGTTGATGCATTCTCAACACATCAGGGACATTGAAGATGTGTTCATGGTTAAGCTGCAGACAGGGATTCAGGAAGAGGGAAGTGCATGCAAGGCTTGTTGGAGGAATTCAGGGATGTTTTTAAGGAGCCTACCGGATTACCACCTGTGAGAGGGGTTGAACACCATATTTCTTTAAAACCTAACAGTTTACCCAGGCACCAACACCCTTATAGGACATCCCACAGCCATAAGGATGAAATAAAGTGAATTGTGAAGGAATTGTTGGACTCAGGGCTCATTCAACCCAGCAGAAGCTCCTTTGCTTCACCAGTTATATTGGTGAAGAAGAAGGATCAGACTTGGAGGATGTGTGTCGATTACAGGTATTTAAACTCCCTTACTGTGAAGTAGAGCTGTCAAAATCGGCCCGGCCCGACCCAGCCCGATTTTGGGCCGGGCTGGGCCGCGTTTTTGTAGGCCCGAAATGGTTTCGGGTCGGGCCGGCCCGACCCGAAAATTTTTTTGGCCCGAGTGGGCCGGGCCGGCCCAGTGAAAAAAAAGAAATTTACCTTTAGGCCCACGGCGGCCCGACCCGGCCCGAAATTTGGGCCGGGCTGGGCCTCATTTTTCTAGGCCCGAAATGGTCTCGGGCCGGGCCAGCCCGACCCGAAAAAAAAAGGTTGGCCCGTGGGCTCGGGCCGGGCCGGCCCGGCCCGACCTGTTTGACAGCTCTACTGTGAAGCATGAGTTTTCTATACCTGTGATTAATGAGCTACTTGATGAACTACATGGGGCAAAATATTTTTCTAAAATTGACTTAAGGTCAGGGTATTTTCAAATTCAAGTGAGGCCTCAGGACAGATTTATGACTGCTTTCAGCACTCACCATGGCCACTATGAATTTGTGGTCATGCCTTTTGGGCTGTGTAATGCCCCAGCTACTTTTCAAGCCTTGATGAATCAAACCTTTAAGGATCAGCTAAGGAAGTTTGTCTTGGTTTTCTTTGATGACATCCTAGTTTATAGCTCTAGCTGGACAGATCACATTCAACACTTAAGGGTGGTTTTGCAGCAGCTAAGAGACAACAAGCTATATGCTAAGAGAAGTAAGTGTAGTTTTGGGCTAGTCCAGGTTGAATACCTTGGACATATCATTACCCAACAAGGGGTAGCCACTGACCCCCAGAAAATAGAATGCATGATTCAGTGGCCAGTTCCCAAGACCCTCAAACAACTCCGGGGATTTCTTGGCCTCACAGGTTATTATAGGAAATTCATCAGAGGGTATGGGTTGATTAGCAAGCCCCTTACTGACTTGCTGAAGAAGGATAGTTTCCATTGGAATCCTGATGCAACTAAATCTTTCCAGGCTCTTAAAGTTGCTATGTCAACTGCACTAGTGCTTGCTTTGCCAGACTTTAGCAAGCCCTTCACTATTGAAACTGATGCAAATGGAACTGGAGTGGGGGCTGTCCTCATGTAAGAGGGAAGGCCCATTGCTTATCTAAGCAAAGTTTTGTGTCCTAAGAACCAAGCACTATCTATTTATGAAAAGGAATTCCTGGCTGTCCTCATGGCTGTACAGAGGTGGAGGGTTTACCTACTGGGGCATAAATTTATCATCAAAACAGACCAACAAGCATTGAAGTACTAGTTGGATCAAAAGGTGATGAACCCTCTACAACAGAGGTGGCTGACCAAACTCTTAGGATTTACCTATGAGATACACTACAAGAAGGGGAATGAAAACAAGGTGGCTGATGCTCTTTCCAGGAGAGAGGCCACTGAAACAGAATGTACTGCCCTATCCAATGCTATTCCTACTTGGATACAGAAGGTTACTTCTAGCTACCAGGGTGATCCCTATTTTTCTAAAATATTGCATGCTAAGCTTCTGGAGGCAGATTCCTATCCTGAGTTCCAAGTGACAGAAGGGTTGATCAGATATAAGGGCAGATTGGCAATTGGTAATATGGGGGACTCTAGAGCTCACATTCTGGCTGCTATGCACAACTCAGCTTATGGTGGGCATTCTGGGGTTAATGGTACTTACATGAGACTTAAAGGGGCTTTCTACTGGCCTAGTATGAAGGTTGATGTGGCAAGGTGGGTACAAGAATGTGAGGTTTGTCAAAGGCACAAGAATGATCCAGGCCCCTACCCAGGGTTACTTCAGCCTTTGCCTATACCCCAGCAATCCTGGACTCATATTTCCATGGATTTTGTAGAAGGCCTGCCTAAATCTAATGGTAAGAATGTGATACTGGTGGTTGTGGACAGACTCACTAAATTTGGCCACTTCCTACCTCTTTCCCATCCTTATTCGGTTGAATCAGTAGCCAAAGTGTTCCTAGATAATATATACAAGTTACACGGCCCCCTGTAAGCATTGTCACTGACAGGGACCCCATTTTCACTAGCTCTTTCTGGAAGGAGTTGTTCAGATTAATTGGAGTCAAACTTGATATGACCTCTGCTTACCATCCACAATCAGATGGTCAAACAGAAAGATTAAACCAATGTCTAGAAGGGTACCTACGGTGCATGACTAGCGCAAATCCACAGCAGTGGATGCACTGGCTTTCCTTAGCCGAGTACTGGTATAACACAAACTACCATACCAATCTCAAATGCACTCCCTACCAAGCCCTATACGGCATCCCACCACCCATGCTCTCAATTTCTGCTTATGTGGACTCTCCTAACCCAGGGGTGACAGATTTTTTACACCAACGACAACAGATGCTTCAATCTCTGCGAGACAACCTCAAACAGGCATAAGCCCGAATGAAGTGGTTCGCAGACAAAAAACGACAAGAAAGAAGTTTTGAGGTCGGGGAGCAGGTTTACCTCAAACTACAACCCTTTCGTCAAACCTCTGTGGCTCTACGCAAAAACCTTAAACTATCAGCTAAATTCTATAGCTCTTTCACTATCCTAGAGAAGGTTGGTATGGTGGCCTATAAGCTGGATCTGCCGCCTACTGCGAAGATCCACCCGATGTTTCACGTGTCATTACTCAAGAAGTTTATAGGTAAGAAGCACATACCTTCAAGAGATCTACCCGTAGCCACTGAAGACGGTGATTTCCCTACCGTACCTCTGCAAGCTCTCTCCTACAGGGTTCTTCTCCGAAAGGAAACTCCAGTGCCCCAAACTCTTGTTATCTGGCAGAATTCTGACGCAGACCATGGCACCTGGGAGGACGGCTCTTTTCTCCGCCACGCATTCCGGTTTTTTTATTCTCGAGGACGAGAACCCTCTCTGCCCGGGGGTATTGTCATGCATCAAGAGACTGATCTATTGGTATTAGAGGTTGATGGGAATGGATTAAGGGGATTGAAGACAGAGGAAGAGGCGAAATGTGATGAAGAGGGTAAAGATCTAATCTTTACCAAATTAGGGTTCATGAGCGAGCTAAAAGGGGAATTATTGGATCCGGACAGGGCCAAACGGGTCGGATATCACAAAGGGGCGGAGCTTAGTGGAGTAATTATGGACGCGGGCTCGTTTATGTTGGGCCTCGAGGGCAGTTGGGCTGAAAAGAGTGGCTAAATAGAATTTTGATTACCATAGCTATTTTATGTTATATTTTATGTTATCTTTAGCTTATGGTTGTATTAGGGTTTATGTCGTGGGACCCGGTTGTGGTACATATATATATTACCCAACTGCTGCCGAGAGATATATGAAAAACTATAATTCCAATTCTCCCTATATTCTTCTTCTTCTCCTGCTATCTCTCTATTCTTCCTCACTCTCGATTTCTACTACCACTATTACAGCAAAATCATTATACAACTTGTAGTTCACGCTACACTACACCTCTGAATTCGGAGCATGCATCAGGCCAGGTGATTTTTTTGGGGGATTTTTAACTTTTGGTATGATTTATGCATCTTGAACTCTTTTGGGATTCGATCGAGTACACATTTGGGTAAAGGAAAGGTTCAGATTTAAGTAGATCTATTGATTATTTTTGTATATCTTACTACGATGTATTTTTTTGTGTACTAATCCTCTACTTGTTCGTATATCTCAGGAGGCAGATTATTCAGACTTCTCATGAAGCCCAAAAAAGATGAGTTTTCCCTGCAATCTCTCTTTATATCACTGCCTCACACACACTCACATATCCTATATGTAGGAGTTCTGGTCTATATCATTGCCTCACACACACTCACATATCCTGTTTGAATGTCTAACACACTCACATATCCTGAACGTATGATTTTCATTTAACTTTCTATTTAACTGAAATTGCAGATCAGTAAGAAAGAGTTCAACGGATCTAAGGAGATGCTTCAATTATACATTTAATACAACTGATTAAATTTTAAACTGCATCTACAGAAAGGTATAAATATTTTCAATTTTTTTTATGAAAAAATCGTCTATGTTTATATTATTAGTTATGTTTTCTTCATAATGAAAAATTTATGAAATGTTTTGCTTGAATGAGAACATAGATGTATGATATTCATTACCTGATAATGATTCTGAAATACGAAGCCGTTTTATTTGTTCATCTCTTTCATGAGAAAATGGAGGATCTCTGTCTGTGTTTTTCATTTTGACAGAGGTTAAAAATTTTCAGTGTTGTGATATTTGAATTTTTGAATTCTGGAAGTAGTGGCAGTTTTTAAATTTTTTTTGTCTGCCCACTAACATGATCATTTTTTCCCTATTTTATGTTATTTATTAATAATTTATTTTCCTAGGTTAATAAATTTTTTTAAATTTTTTGTCTGCCCACTAGCATGATCATTTTTCCCTATTTTAGGTTATTTATTTATTAATTAATTATTTTCTGAGTTTATATGTTGATTACATATATTTTCTGAATTTAAAGTGAACAATTTATTTATATTTTCTGAGTTTATATCTTGTTTACATTTATTTATTAATTAATTATTTTCTGAATTACTTTTGTCGTATTTAATACAAAATATTAATTAAGTATTGTTGTAGTTACATCAGCATATTTATTTACTATATGTATGTAACCTGTCCTATAAAAATTATAAATAATGTGTATTTCATTTATAATTTATTTTAATAAATTGTAACGCCCCAGGCCCATGGGGTGGGGCCCAGCAACGAAACGACGGCACAACGGGCCCGCTAGCAACTACTTGGCATCCATCCTCGCATTGCCAAAATGGTTAACCCAAGTTGCTAGAGAGTCCATTGAACCCACTTATATACTTGTCATACTTTCGTTCTCCCACCGATGTGGGACATCACATTCTCCCCCCCGTTGGAGACATGACGTCCTCGTCGTGCTCCTTCCTCTGTAGGACCGTCCTCCGGGGTCCGGTTTGAGCATACCTGGACTGGCTCCAGGGCCCTGTCGAGCGCACCCGGGGTCTTCTCTGATACCATTTGTAACGCCCCAGGCCCCACGGGGTGGGGCCCAGCAACGAAACGACGGCACAACGGGCCCGCTAGCAACTACTTGGCATCCGTCCTCGCATTGCTAAAATGGTTAACCCAAGTTGCTAGAGAGTCCATTGAACCCACTTATATACTTGTCATACTTTCGTTCTCCCACCGATGTAGGACATCATACAAATAAATTATTATAATAAATTGTTCATGTATTTACAAAACTATATATGTAAACCTCAATATATGGTTAAATTTTATAGGTTAAAATCTGTTATTTAATTTATATTTGCTTGAATGGTACTGTTCTTGTTTATTGTTAATTTTAATGTGAAAGTTAATGTTAATTGCTTTGAATTTAGTTAACACCTGTTTCTGTTATATATAAATCTGTTAATGTTATGTAATTTTAATTGTCTGTGCCTCTTATTTTTACACTTAATTTACTGTTCCCGTTATTAAAAATGTTTTAGTGTCATTTAATTTAATTTATTGTTACTGTTAATTTTTTTTTATACTTGAATGTTTGATAATTTACCGTTATTGTTTATGGTTAATTTTAGTATGAAAGTTAATGTTAAGTGCTTTGAATTTAGTTAACACATGTTTCTGTTATAGAGAAATCTGTTAATGTTATATAATTTTAATTGTCTGTGCCTCTTATTTTTACAATTAATTTACTGTTCCTGTTATTAAAAATATTTTTGTGTCATTTAATTTAATTTATTGTTACTGTTAATTTTTTTTATACTTCAATGTTTGATAATTTATTTGTATGCTTGAATTGAAATCTGTTATATATATATGATTTAATACTGATATGATATATGTATGCATTAATAGTTGTATGCTATGCTCTGTGCAACCATATAGTAGATCTGTATGATCTGTAATTGTTCTTTTTTAGAACAGTCTCTGCGAAATCTCTCGGTGAGAGGTTTTGATCTGTGTCATTGTGTTTAACCCGATGGGATCATGGACTTTGTGTGACCCCCTGCGCCCCCGTTCAAACAGGTGATTGTGAAATGGGCAATCCATTTACTCTTATATGGTTCTTGAACGGTTAATAATCGGTGATCCAGATCTTTCGCAGTCTTTCAGTTTATATTTTATTGCTCTTGAATCTGTTATAACATTATTACTTGAACCTGGTCTTAAATTGTTGAATTGTTGATGTGTATTATTAAACTATCGCGTTTTTAAATTGAATGTTATGTTTATATTTATTGTTATGTTTATATTTAATTTGCCGCCTCTGTTAATTGTGCTCTATTTATGAGTTTTATGTTATGTGTATGCTTGGATTTTTTGTTTATAAATATTTGTGATATAAACAAACTTTTTAATATGTTTTTTTAATATGTTTGTTGGATTTTTTTTTGTTTAAAAATCACATGTTCCTTGAATGTTTGATTGTATAGCATAATAATAAAGCTTAATGTTTAACTGAAAGTATAATGCAACATAATTTAACAAAAACATTAAAACCTATAACATAATGTGGCACAATAAAAACCAAGACATAAAAACCAAAAAATGAAGAAATATTGTCCAAAGTAATAGAAATCAGAAATAAAAAGTAAAATTGTCTCAATAACAAAAGCATTTAATATTGTTCAATTTCAGATAATTGAACTACTCCTTCTTCACATTCCTTTTTAGCCTTTTCTTCAATGCATTTGATGAAAACTCATCGATCAATTTCCGATTTGTTTAATCATCATTGATGAGATCAGCCTGATTAATTGTATCAGTTGTTGATTTCATTGAAGGTAGTGTCTCTAATCCATCACATATGAGAGCAACCTGAAAAAATGTTAAAATCATTAGAGTGAATACATATCTATATTATACATATTTAACATTTTTATAAATAAAGTACCTCATTTGCATTTTCATGCATCTTTCTCTTCCCCTTTGATTTTGATACACTCTCCTGAAAATTTTTATGTTTTCATTAATTACACTTTTAAATTTTTTCCCACTTCTTATAAAAAATTTAAATAAAAACTTTGTTTCCTGAATAACTTGCCTCAATCAATGACTTTATCTTCTCATCAGTTGTGACCTTAACAACTGTGAAAGGTCCATTCATCTTTTCAGGCATCATTATTACTTTGAAGAAGCCTTTTGCACTCACTATTTTATCAATTTCAGTAGGTAGTATGTCAATAATTTGATCTTGCAAAAAAAAATTTATAAATCAATTGTCTGATTAAGCAGAAAAAAAAATATATTACAATTTTTGTTAAACTCACTTCTGCCGGTTTTTTCCCAATTAATTCCAATCCTTGAATATCCCACATATTAAGTGTTGTTGTTCCAGTTCCATCGCCAACTTCAACATCCAATTTGTATCTGCATAAGTCAAAATAATTTAATTTTAGTTAATTTTTTTAAATTTATAGAGTAATATATAATTTTAATTAAATATTTAGTAATCACCTTGATTTTCCACATATGTCAAATGTTTGACATGGTTCACAAAAGAATTTCAGCTCATAATCTGGTTGCAATTCTTTCAAACATTCTTTGCATGCAAGAAATGAAAATCTACTCATTCTCTCAATACTGTTAACTGTGGCATGAATCCAGAACTCTCCACTCTATTTTTTGTCACATGATATGTTAAAATTAATTAATAAAGTAAAAATAAAAAATCTGCATACATTAATATTAACTTGTTTCTCAACAATCAATTATTGAATTGTTTTTTGTATGGCAACATAATCTATATTTCCATCAACTGATCTTAAAGATGATATAGGGTCTTCCGTGGAATCAACCTGAAACAAAAACAGAAAACATAAAAAATGTATCAATATATTTCTAGTTCTAATTAAAAAAAAATTATATATAACAATTTCAAAATATATATTTTTAAATACTAAAGACAAAAATTTAATGAACATACCATCTCTTCAACCTTTTCTGCTCCAATTTTGGAAACTGATTCTTCCTCCTATACCAAAGAAACAACTTCTTCCATTAAAAAATCATATTGTTTATCTAATTAAATAAATATAATATGAGTTATTTTATGATTTACCTCAATCGAAAATCTTTTTCCACAAACTTTTTCAATTATTTCTCTATCACAAGAAATCATTGCCACACTGAAAGATCCAGTGTAATTTCTTGTCTGTCCAGATTGTACACTAACATTAAATAATGCTTTTCTGTTTGCTAACATTTCAATTCCTGCTGGAATTTCCTCAATACTTCGACCCTATAAAACAAATTTATTTAATATTTAAATCTTTTAATTTTTGAATTTTAAAATAATAACTTTTACCGCACTCAATTCCAAAGCAGTTTTTCCGAGAAGAGCAATGCTTTCTTTATCCCACAGTATGAACGTCGTTGTTCCAGTTTCATCAACCACTCTTACTGTTAATTTGTACCTATAACATAAAATATAAAATTAACAAAATAATTTTGTTTTAACAGAATATTAGATATAAATTTATTTAAATTTACCTTAGCTTCCCTGCAATGTCATATGATTCACATTTTTCACAGAAAAATTGGGTGGTAGTTGCTTTCAATTTCTTTTGACATCTTTTGCAAGCTAAATATGACCAATCTCCTATTGTCTCCACATATAATATACTTGCATATATCCTGAAATTCCCCGTCTGAAAGAAATTCAGATTAGATATTCTGATTATTAAATTATCTATTTTTGAATTTTCGTATAAGATTTCATAATACTTTTCCCTCTGACAGAATTTGGGATATGGTTTTCAGCTCAAAATCACCATCTTTTATTTCATTATTTAATGTCCTTGATGATGATGATGTCAAAGTAGAAATAGCAGTTGATCTAACTTTTCCAGTAGTGAGATAACTGAAAATGTGAAAGACAAATAATTAACAACAAAAAAAAAGTACATAATCTATATGGAATAATATACTGTACAAAACTGCATATTGCAAGTAAAATTTACTGCATACTGCAATTAAAACTGCATACTGCATAATTTCTTGTCTTTCACATTTTAAATTAATGATATTACCTGAAAGTAAACTCTGCTACGTCCTCCAGCTTCTGATCAGTCAGAATCTTTGTAACATTAAACAATATTGATACTCTGACCTCATCTATTGTGATATAAAATTAATAATAAGTATAATGCTATAAAACACAGAAAAAAATATGTATTTCATACCTCTAAAAGTATTTGGTATAATGCCATAAAACATACAGAATAAAATATGTATTTCATACATGTAAAAATATTTGGTATAATGCAATAAAACATACAGAATCCAGAATCCAAAAACTTTATCAACATAATTTGGTCTCCATAATTGCATAATTCAAAATACAGAATCCAGAATACATGTATTTCATACCTCTAAAAATATTTGGTATAATGCCATAAAACATACAGAAAAAAAATATGTATTTCATACATGTAAAAATATTTGGTATAATGCGATAAAACATACAGAATCCAGAAACTTTATCAACATAATTTGGTCTGCATAATTGCATAATCCAGAATATAGAATCTAGAATACATGTATTTCATACCTCTAAAAATATTTGGTCTGCATAATTACATTATTATTCCAACTGGCGCTTCAGGTCCAAAATCCAGAAACTTTATCACCTCATCAACATAATTTTCTCAAAGTGTGCAAGTAATTGTATTTCCCCTTAAAAAAATATTTATGAAAAAGAAATAATTGTGAAAAAATTAGATATTTGCGTAATATGTAAAAAATACAAACTCTAAAAGAAAGTAATAATTTCGAAAAAATAAAAAAAATACAAAAGCTGAACAGGAAAAATCTTACTCCAAATCCTCCAACACTAAATCCATGAGTTTTGTAATCTTTCCATTTATCTCTTTATGTTGTGGTCTATAGTGTGAAACTATAGTACCCATCACATCTGGAAAAAAAATAATATTACAAAACAGTAACATATTATGTGATATACATTAATAATTTTCACTTCAATGAAATATCTTATTAAACATTGCAGATTCGCTTACAATGTCCATGTTTGCAATATCTGTGAATGTCTTTAGCTCGAATAAACTCTTGGGGAATTCTTTATGGAACACTTCAAACAATCGGCTATGTTTGAATATGATAATTTTATGAATACAAGACGTAGTCTTGTGTTTCATAATGTTTAGCCTAATGACAAAATCAATCAGTGCGTAAACACTGTCTTAGATAAGCCGGTGTTTAAATTTTTCAGTGTTGGATCCCGGAATTGTCACATGAATTCTTTCAGCCTACAAAAAATTTAAAAGAATGTTTAATGTGTCAGAATATTTGATTTAGAAAAATGTTGGAAAAAATTTGGATAGACATAGTTACTATTTTTACTTGACGATTATGAAAAATACATTCAATAGCACCGGAATTCGATTTTTTGTAGCATCTTATCAATCGAAGTTCCAGACCAAATACGCTTCTTCCAGGTTTCAGCATGTCAATAGTTCCAAATACTAGAGCCATTTCTTCTGTTCTGGCTTCAGAATGTTGAATTATGAAATTGCTCCAAATTTTTACTCCTCAGATCGTTGGAGAATGCAGAGCGAGAAATGAATTGTTGTTTGCAAATGGATCAATTTCAATATTTATTGCTCAGTTTAATTTTCTGGTTACAAACGTAGTGGGGAAGTGGAAATCTATGTAGTGGGGGAGTTACATATATTCCAATCTTCTTATTTTTTTATTTTCCTACTTAACTGTTTTCACAATTAGTAAATATTTAATTTTACTTTAAATTTTAAAATTAATCTGGATCATAAACTTTTAAAATTTTACTATGCGTAAATTTCTGTGAAATGATGTAATTCGACATTATATTAAATTAGCATTAAACATTTTTTTTATGAAAATTAGAAAAATATTTTTGGCTACAAAATATAAGAATAAAATATACTTTATTTCAACATTATATAAATTATGGGAAAAAATGGAAATGTGCATAAGCACACGTTCTCGAATGCAAATATGTTTATTTACATTTTTTTTATTAAAAATTAAATGCAAAAAAATTACATCATAAAATCAACCCACGTTCTCAAACGAAGACATATTTTTTAGAATTTTTTAATTACATCATAAAATCAACCCACGTTTTTCTCAAATGAAGACATATTTTTTTATAATTTTTTAATAAAATAAAACGAAAATAAGCACACAAATTTATTGCCCTCAATTCACATATTATATTACAAAATTGCCATCAATTTTAGAGGGAAAATCAGATTTTTTCTGCTTTTATATATAGTATAGATATCTGAATATTTAGCTAGGGTAAAAAAGGGTGGTAAAAATAATGCTAAAACATGTCCCTGATTTGTAGCCGCGTAATTATGGCAACAAACCCAACCAATATATCGAAAAACCTTTTAGATTTCAAATCATTTTGCAAAATCTATTCTAGGGTTTAGTTATATGAAAAAATTTATTGCGCGACGATCTCCTCCACCCCATTTTTTCCAGAATCTCAATTCATTCATTCACCGGTGGCGCGATTTCAGTCTACTGCAAATTGAAGGTCGGTTATAGCAGAAAATGACGGGAAGACGGGTAACAAGAACTACTCCAGGTATTGTTGAAGCCATTTTTTGTCCTCAGTTTAATTTAGTTTCTTTGATGGAAGTTGCAATTTTTGGGCAAATAAGTACGATGGTGTACTTTATTGTTGAAATTTTTTTTGGGCAGATATTTTTTTTTTGTTTTACGCTAATTTCAACAGTTTTGGATTTATAATGAAAATTGATAATGGAAAAATTATCAGTGAAATGGGTGATAAATAAATATTTGGATGTTGATGGGTTTGGATTTTATGTTTGTTGGGGTTTTTATGCTAAATGATGGCGCCATTTTTGGAAAATGTTAAAACCGACAATGACTATGTGGGGATCGTTCATAAATAGTAACGAGGTGGAAACGTGGATATCAATTGTGTTTATTTTTTATCTTTCGCGACTCTTGTTTGTTGCGCGCACGTTTTTGTTAAATGTTTGTATCTTTTTTTAACTTTTCTGTGATTAAATACATACACCGTGTACGGTTGTTATTATTAGCAAATTTAGTTATGATAATAGTAAAAATTTATGAAGGTGATAACAATCTTTTTTTATTTAACATTGTGTATTGGATTGTATATTTCGTTTGCAAATTTGTAGTGACTATATATTTATGAAGCAGTGAGCAAATACATAGTTGAATATAGCAAATATAAATGAATATGTTAGAAATTATGTATGACGTGATTAATAACATATTAATTCATATTTGTTGCAGGCAAAAAATATTTTAATTGTAGCCATTTTCTTTTCTTTTTTTTCCTGTTTGGCTATTGGTTGGTTTGAGGAATGTGTTTTTTGTTACCTTGAACTTTCTATTGGTGGTGAACTCATGTTTATTTATTGTTAGAGAATCCAAAAGTATAATGTTTGCAAATATATTGGGTTGCGTTAGCAAATAAAGATTTATTGTTAGCAAATATTTAGGCGCCTATTAGCAAATATATGATTTTATATGAGATGGAGAGAGTATATATAATTGTCCAAGTTATTACTTCCTCATTAGGTTGAAAATTTTTAAAAAAAATTATTTTATTTGAAATGAATGAAATTTGTCATTGGCTTCATTTATGGATTAAATGTTTGTATCCTTTTTTAACTTTTATGTGATTTAATGCATACACCGTGTGAAGGTGTATGATAATAGCAAAATTTGTGAAGGTGATATTATTAGCAACTTTAGTTATGATAATAGCAAAAATTTGTGAAGGAGATAGCAATCTTATTTTGTTTGATTAGTAGCAGAATCATATTTGTTGCTGGCAAAAAAAAAAAATTAATGGTAGTAATTTTTTTTCCGTTTGGCTCTTGGTTGGTTTGTGGAAGGTTTTTTTGTCACCTTTAATTTTCTATTAGTGGTGAACTCCTATTTATTAAATGTTGTAAAATCCAAAAGTATAATGTTTGCAAATAAGGTGGATTGTGTTAGCAAATATTTAGGCGCCTGTTATCAAAAAATGTTTAATTGAATTTATCATATTTTGTTGGTTTTGATATTTGTTAATTTGTTAATTTTTGTTTCCTTTTATTGGATGTTTGTTTAATTAGGTGGGAGTCATCCAGCTGATCACGGCTCGAGGAGCAAGCAACGGAAAGATGTAAAAGGTATAAAATTATTTTTTTAATGACTTTCTAATTTTGACGCGCCTGTTAGCGATTATTTATGTTTGTATTAGCAATTATGTGAATCTGACATCAATTTAGTATACATTATTAGCAGCATTTGTACATTTAATTAGCCAAAAAATCTAAAACTGATATCAAATTTGTGAAGATATATGTGACAGTCATCAATTATATATAAGATCTTAGTAAAAAAATGTATTGAAATTTTAGCAAATTTAGGTGTACATTACAATTTATGTGACTTTTATGGTTTGGAAATGTCCGTGCGTGTGTTAGCTATTATTAGCAACTTTCTGTAGATTCTTAGCAAAAAATCACAATCTGATTGCAAATTTTAATGAGTCTGCTAGTGATTATGTATGAGTCTACTATCAAATTTTGATGAGTCTGCTAGTGATTATGTATGTATATTTTCAGCATATATATTGATGATTATTAGTATGATTTGTGTCATGTAGAAATGTAATATGTACTAATTACGTGTAATATGGGGTCTTATGTGCAGGAACTGTGAAGAGACATGCACCAGAAATTAATGATTCTTGTTCATGATGATTGTTTTGCGATTTCTGTTTGCGGCGCGCACGTGGTTGAAAAAAATTTGTATTATTATTTAACTTTCCTTTGATTGAATATGTATAGCGAACATTTTGGGCATTATTAGTAATTTTATTTTTAGAAATAGCAAAAATTTATGTAGACTATGGCAGTCTTATTTTTTCGATTTTATCATTTATCATTTGGCTGTCTGTTGATACTCTACACATTATTTGCATGTATTCTGTGTAATTGCATATATGTACTAATGTGTTAATTGGTAGCAAGTTCATGTGCTATATTAGCAAATAGAAACACTGAGTATTATTCTAATTAAAATAGAATCCATAATTGCATGGATTATGGAAAATTCCCTAAAATGTGAGATTAGATTTTACATAATAAGATATAAATTACAACTATAACCCTGACTTAATTAAAATATTATATAATTGCAATCTGATCCCTCATATATAACCCGATCTTGTCCATCCAAATAATTGGATTCTATGGCTGATATTCATTCCTATTTTCTACATAGGGTTTGTGTTCCCATTTGAACTCTGATCTATGTATATATATACAGAATTTGGTTCAAATAGATACTATTAGTCTTCGTGTGAGAACTAGGAACGATACTTATTTACTATGAATTTATAGCTTACTTTCATATATTTTAGTGCTAATTTTTTTAAAAAATATTTATAGCTTATCTTATTATATTTTAGTGCTAATGCTAATAGCATTAAAATATAAAAAAAAAGTAAGTTATAAAATCATACTAAATAAGCACCGTTCCTAATTCTCATGCGAAGCACAGTTCTCATTATAACATGCCCCTATATATATATATATACACATATATATATGCGCGCGCGCATCATTCTTGCTTCATTTCTGTCCTTAATCTATCTCTGTTTGTACATCTAAAATAAAGGGAGATCGAAGGGCGTTTTATCTTCTATATAAAACTAACAAACAGGGGGGGGGGGGTTGCCAACTAAAACTCTTAATAATTAAATTACTAACACAAAAGGCAAAAAATGCTTGATAATCAATTCTCACCTCATCTCTAATTAATCTGTAAATTGAAAACAGCTAGCTAGCTAGCTAGTTGCAAGTTACAACAAAAGTAATTAATTAAAGCTTTAGAAGAAGGTAAGTTATTATTGAGAAATTAATTGATATATTATAATCTAGTAGCTAGGTACAAAGTGAGCACTTAATCAATCCATTTTCATTACAATCTGGACACCTTGTCCATGCAGCATTAATATTAATATTAATATTAATGGTGTTGATAATAAGTCTACGGCTGCCGTTACAGTTACAACACAAGAGGAAGCCCATTCCTGCACAGCCTCTGCAGGGGCAACTGGAGGGACTCAGAGGTATCCCCTGCAGCAATTTGATGAGCATTCCCTTCTCGTGGAGCCCGACCACCTCGTCTGCTCCTCCGATGCATCTTCCTCGTATGAACAGCCTCGGAGGGACTACTCTCCCACCTAGGATCCTCCAAAGCTCTTCTCTGTATGCCAAGTCCATCGAAACATCCCTCTCTCTGTATGCCACTCGAAAACTTCCTAAAAGGAACCGGATGGCGTTGCAGTCCTCGAAAGTCTTCCTGATTCCTCTTAGGCTCGTCGAGTAAAGAACCACGCACTCTTTTTCTTCCTCTTCTTCTTCTTCTTCTTCCTCTTCTTCCTCTTCTTCCTCCACCTTTGGACTACAAGAAGATGTGATCATCACCTTGTCTTCTTCCTTGATCATATTCGGATAATTGGGCTCATGTTCTTTGATGCCGTCTTCATCTAAGCAAGTTTCCGACATGCTTGGATTTTGGGATGACTCATGAGGAAGACTCGTGTGATTCTTGTGTTGAAATAAGCTTGGTGGATATTTGGAGATTGTTTTCAGTTTCCTAACCATTCTTCCTTTCATGTTCTTCATTATTTTGCGATTCTTGATAACTCACTAAAGCCTAAGGGCGCCAATGATCTAGCTAGATTCTACCTAGATCAACACTAGTAATTAGTAGTACATTACGTTTTTGAGGAGAGTGAATTCAAAGTATATATATGTGTGTGCGCGCGCTCTTGGGAGCAAACTTCACTCTTCATTTTTTCTTCCATAAGCTTCCTCTATTTAGAACAATATTTTACACCCCCACCCCCCCCCCCCGGGTGGCCTAATTGTGAAGTGGGTCGATGGGCTTATGGCTAAAAGATACGAGTTCAAACCCTACTAATATTTTCTAAATTTAGTCTATCATATCAGTTTTAATTTTTAGTATGATTTGTCTTTTCTTCTGTATGATTTGCGGACTATTACACGAAAGTATGAAAAAATTTGCTCGAAGCACATGCAAACATTCCGATAGAGCTAAAAAACAACATGATACATGAATGTATAATTACGATAGTTTTAATACATACACGCCTCATATATATATATATATATATATATATATATATATATATATATATATTGTTAAGTAGGGAAACAAGGAAATATTACTATTTGTGAGCTTATGACCAAATGTCACAAGTTTGAATCTCCTCAATATTTTTTATGTCGAGTTTATCACGCCAAAATTTTCTAATCTGGCTTGCAACTTATTGCACCAAAACAAAGTTTACTAATCAAAGCACAAATTCTAATCGATCGAGATGCAATTTTTCCCACACAACTCAAAAACGAAAATAGTAGTAGTTCATCTCATACTTCATGTGATACATATTATGCGGAATTATGGTGAATTCAGAACATACACATGGCATACTTTATTATACAGTTTGTAATTGATAATAATCTCATCTTCCGAAAATTCTATAACGTGTGTAAATGTCTACATACACCACAAATATTTTAACATGTGAATCTCACCATCATTTCTCATTTCTTATTTGGAATGTGAGTCCATGTATCACATGTTAAAATATTTATAGATGTGTGTATTACGCCACACGCGTTATAGAATTTCCCCTGATTCTAAATTCTATCTCTTGCTTGATTGTTGGAAAGTAGTGATCAAGGGTGCCACCTTCGATCACTTTGCCCAAATTTTCCATCATGCACTAAGAAGAGAGTTGTACGCTGCATATGAAAGCCTCCTCGATCAAACTACGAACCAATCAGAAGAGTCCACGTGGAACGTCTAAGGGCATAATGGTAATTTCGATGGATAATAGGCAATTATGATTGGTTGATGGTGGGGTGGAGACAAGGAGTGGCATGGTTCATAATTGATGCACAAGGGATCGAGCAAAAGCAAGCTGCTTTTTTGCAAATTCAAAACTAATTTCTCAACTTTGTGGATATAAAGTGATTGAAACTTTTTGGTACGAGCCATGAGGCCTGTCTCACAATTTTCAACCCTTCCAACTAACTAGCATACATTTTTTAGTCCAATCTCACAACCATCGTCGCAATCTCCAATCCACATCATTCAATTCATTTAATTAATTTGCTTATACAAGATAAATACTGTGTGTGTATTTTAGCTGCAAGCAGTTAGAGCCAATCCAAAATTTTAAGAGATTCGATGCAAGGGAAAAAATATTATACCCGTGATATTTTTTAATGACAAGAGAGTTCATATTCGTTACCGAATATGCACTTTTGCGGATATTGTGTTACAATTTTGATGTCTCTACTCGACTTACTCGGAGTTACTCATAATATTTCACAGAATGTTTGTCTAGTGGTAGTTTAATTCCATGATAAATTGAAAATTGAAAGGGTGAGGAAACTATTAATATGATTACCTATGAAAATTTGATCTCTTTTATTTTTATTTGCACAGTTGCTTCAAGATAGATTGAAGAAGAAAATAAGTGTTTTTAACTACCCACCACTGTTACTCATAGGTTTGTTTTGGGTAGCTCGATCTATAAAATATCAACATGATTTGAGCTTATAATCTTTCAATCATGAAATTGTCTACTCCACCAACTAGGTCACCCTGAAATATAATAACAATACAACTTAACAATACGACACCTTGGAACTATATTGCAATATAGTCTATATAGATAAGCCCTTCATATTAGATTTAGAAAAGGATATTGAACTCGAAGCTATTAGGACAATTAGTAAAATTAGAAGAATCTCACATTTTTTCCAATAAAACTTTTTTATTATGCTTGCGTGTCGTTCGTAAAATCATTCAACCTTATAAATTTCACCCACTAAACATCATTTCCAGATGCTACATCCAACGCGCAAGTGGTAGTTTTGAAATTTGAACTTTTGATGGTTTTTTTTTAAATGACCAAATATTATAATTGATATTTTTAATAAATTTTAATTATATATTTTTACAATTGTTTCGAATATTATATATTTTTTATAATATAACTCGCGGGTGGTAGAATTTTTATAACTATTTTTTTTAATATTATTAGAAAATTGAGTTGTATATATTGAGTCCAATCCGATCAAAATTTAGCAAATTCAAGATTTGGCACAAAATTTGATCGGACAAAATTGTTTTCAATCTATTCAATACAGCAATTACCAAATTATATACTTTCACGCTCTTAAATAAATAAATATATATATAGGAAATTGGATCAATTATACTCCCTCCGTCCCATTTATATAGTCTCATTTCACCTCGCACGTAGAGTAAAAATATTTATGAAAACAAGATATTACCTCATTGAATATTTATGACTTTCAACTTTTAAGGTCTTATTTTTTTAATTTCCAAGAATCAACAGGGGTTTATTTGTACATTACTATAAAAATTAATGATATTTATAGTAATGGGACTATATAAATGGGACACTTCAAAATAGTAAAAAGGACTATATAATCGGGACGGAGGGAGTATATTATAGTTTCACTAATTTTAATTAGTAACTAGATAACTAAATTTTGTTTTTATTTTTTTTCTTCTTCATATAATTGTTAATGGGAGTTTAATTAAGCACTCGTCAAACAGCTATGCATGAAGTTTTCCTAATTTAGAAGAATATCATTGTCCCGACCACAGCAACCAAATATATACGATAAACAATTTAACGATTAAACAAAAACTAAAATACACCAATATATTACTTACTCATAAAATAATTTAGAGCTTATAACCTACCAAATATTTAAGGTTCCGAATATAATCCTAATTAAGGGATGGTAAAATAGTGCTAGAAACTTCCACATTGCTCAGTTTTGGACTTTTTGCTCTAATTTCGCTAGAACCTAAAACTTCAGGGTTTAGGGCATTTTGGCTAAGTAATGCAATTTTCGACACTATTGTGTACTAAAGTCCACAAAGAAGAACTTCAATTTCACATAAACAAATCTAGGTTATCAATAATAAAGTATTAAGGATGAAAAATCATTTTATAATGCAACTGCCTCGCTTTACAAGTCCTTTGGGGAAAAAATTGGGTAAATTAAGTAGACATCCGTGCAAATGCAAGTAGTAAACTTGGTGAGGGGGAGCATATCTAGTGAATGTTACGGTGTAAATTAACAAAAATAGTATTACTTGTATTTGTAAGGGGCTTTGGCTGGAGCATTTTCCTGGTGAGAGGAAATTTTCCTCCAAAGCTTCCTATGGTTTCGGACAGTGGCTTTCCCCTGAAGATGAAACTCAGCAGTCAAGAGTGGTTTTATTTCAACCATCAAAAAATCAGAGTCGCGTTATTCTGATGCATGAACTTGCACTGCAGGTAACGCCGTGTTGGTTCTGCTATTTACTTCGCCAATTCTTTGAGGAGGCCAGATAATATGCGTGACACGCCCACAGAGCAAACCTAGAGGAATCTGCATATTTTGATGTACCAAGCAAAACAATTTCAGAACAGTATCTATAAATATATATATATATATATATATACAACAATGGTGTATGTTGTCAACTGAGAAAGCATGTGCTTGGATGCATCCTATGTAAAAATAAAAGCATGAGTCTTTCATATGTTGTAAGGGATTGTGCCTGCAGTGCTATGGGACAAGTTAGCAAAGAATTACTATTGAAATAATGAAGTAGACATTTCTTAAGCAATGTAAAATATAGTGCTGGCTCCAAAGAATGGTCAAAAACATGATTTTTGATGGGTAGACATGCTATAATTCATATTGCATCCATTACAGTAAAGTTAATTCAATATAGAGATGCATGAAACAATGAAGTAAGCTGAAGTGGCTCATCTCTACCTTCACTTGATAAATAATAATTTATCAAGTGATAGCCTCATAGGGTGTAAAAGGCAAAATACTACCAACACTTTGGGAAGATTCTTGTGACTTAAGTCTACCTAAGCGATGGACTAAGCAGAGAAAAATAGGACCCTATATATATATATATATATATGCTCGTGCGCACATAATACATACAGATCACATATCTAAAATCCATGTGTGTACACACACACAACTACGATATTGTGTACCATACCAGGCCAGAAGATCTGGAGTCTAGGATACAAGCTGAATTATCCCCGATAACAAAACAGTGCCCATGAGGAACCATCACAGTGTCATGTGAAGGGAGATTAATCGAGTCACCTGGCAAGCCAACGATTCTTCTTACATTTTTCTCCTTATATTTACTTGGGGAACTGAAAAAAGAAAGATGCATATAATTTCATCAACACATCCCATTTGTAGTAACTAGTAAGTACAGAAAAGTGAGTTCTAATCAGAAATTAGCATATCATAGATCATATGTAAATCTTAATCTTTTTAAGGAAAGGAACAATTTTCAATAGCACCATATAGGCCAATTTCATCAATGGGACTCCGAAATGCCTTTCAGTGAGAGATGGACAATTCACATTTATGATATGAAATATTGCATGCCTATTTAAAATACAGAAAAAAATTCTATCATCAACCAAAAACTGATATTTTTTACTATCACAGGAAAAGATGCAAGCTAATGGGATAATGGATAAATCCTTAAACTTTGTGCTTAGTAATATGTTCTCCATCAACCTTGCTGGTCTAGACTCCAAGTTCTAGAATGATTTTCTAAAAGCAAACCCACAACAGCTAAAATACTTGCAAGAAATGTATTGTATACAATATAACATAGTAAATTTGTTGAATTTATGTAAGTCTGCTTAATCAAACATGTATTATTAAATAATTGGCTCTGGTGTAATACAGAACAAGAGCCAAATGTAGCAAGTAACTACTTCTATAATCCAAACTATCCTACATCAGTAATTTTAAGCATGTGATTGAAACTTAAACTTGATGGTCATGAATAAGTGCAATGCCGGACTGACATTTACGCTAGGAGAAATGAAAAATGACAAGTAGGGATACTCGACTACGACAGTTAGAAAACTTCACCATAAGATCTAGTAATGCAGCTACCCACTAAAGTTCCATAAGAAGTGTCTCTATTCTAATATCATACAAGACCAAATCTCTAACTAAAAGGGCTCTAATAGATAATTGATGGCATTGCATTACGCACATTAGAAGTATACAAGAGCAACAAAAAAGACTGCATAAAAAGTCAGTCGAATGTTAACAAGCTTATAAAGATTCAAATCGTTCAATCACATTTGCATTAATCTGACGAAGCTATAATGTCCCTTCAAATAAGTAAACACCAAACCACTATATTAGCTCCAACAAAACAACATCACAGCTTCAAGAAACCAAGTAATTGAACAACATCAACATAAGATTGTCCATCAAAACTTAACCTCCATACAGATAAAGCTCTAAGAACAAGAAGTTAATGGCAGAATCGCAAACAATATGACTATATGAGAATGTAGCTCTTTTCTAGACAGCAACAAGGAACGATAATTACCGAAATACGACGACGTCGAAGACCTTGTAATCCTCAAAGTTTTGTTTCTGAACCAATACATAGTCATCTGCAACAAAACATGCAAACAAGCAAAAAATTCATAGCAAATTCAACTTAGAAAGGGGGGAGACAAGCAGATAAAAAATATGAATAAATAAAATAATACCTAACGCAAATCCGGTGGAGCTGTTGCTATGGGGGTTCAAAGTCGGAGACATGGACGAACCACGAACAGCCATAAAACTAGCGATGTTGTCAGAAATGGCGAGGCCAATTATGCCTGCGGTGAAACATTTTTTGGCCAAATCCAACAGAAAATTTTGAGTTGACATCTCTGAAAAAAGCATGGAGATTTAGGTGTTTGCAATTAAATTCCAACACTAAGCTTCACTGACAGAGCAGCCTCCATCGATGGCTTTTCACGGCGGCCGGAGATGTTTGATTTGATCTTAGTGTGTGAAATCTATTCGTACAAATTCTGATTTTAAACTTTTATACAGCAATATTTCGCTAGAAATGCAATTTTCAGCACTCTGTTACTAAAACCTACATACAAAATCTTCAATTTTTCAAATAAAATTATGAAAATCAATACATTTATTTAGAAGAATTGTCAAATTGTGGACGTGAAAGATGAGTAATATGTCAATCTATAACCTAGAGATGAAAACATTTAATTTATTTTTATTTTTTAATAATTTTTTTATTATATTTAATAGATAATTAATAAATAAGTTTTGTTGAAAATTAATATAATATTAATAAAAATAAAAAGAAATAAAAAATCATGAGATCCTAGATTATTGATGATTTTCATTTTTTTCATATCGTGAACTGATAGTTTTCATTTTTCAGGATTTGAATTAATTATTTATTTATTTTTGTGTTGGATTGAAAGTTTTCATCCATTCTGACTTAGATTGACAGATTATCAATTTTTCAAATCACGAATTAGTAATCCTCCATTTATTTATTAGTTTTGAGTTTATTTGTGTGGAAGAAAGTTATCGAAATCTTAGCATTTATAACCGAAAATCAAATCCCAAAAGTCAAATTGCACGCTAATGCTATAAAATCACATATAAAAATACTCATGATTAATTATGAAAAAATACACTAAGTCTTACGCAATTTACGATTTAAACACAAACTTTGAACTACAACACAATTTTAAAATTTATTGCAAAATAAACGCCTTGAATTTTTCAACAAATGGGAAATTTATTTACAACATGAAATGTTATAAGATTCTATACCTAACATAATAATGATTTGATTTTCATTATTATAATAGAAATCAATATTAAATATTATGTTTGATTTTCATTTTATTGCAACACATTACAAAATTATGTTGTAGTTTCAAAGTTTCAAAATTCATATCTAAATTGTATATTGTTTCACATTTCATATATCTTTTCTTGATTAACTCAAATAAGGAACTCAAAGGTAGGGTGTGTTGCATTTTTGCAATGTATTAAAAGTTGTATTGAATCATCATCTCTTAGTTTTATAAAAATTAATTATTATTTACTCTCTCCATTTCTGAATAAATGTTATTCTAATATTTTAATTTTATTTCAAAAAATGTCAATTTAGCACATTTTTTCGCATTTGTCCTCATTTAATGCATTCAAACATATATATTTAACTCATTTAATGTATTCACACAATGGTGATTACTAATTTAATACTTATATTAAATATTTCATATGTTTTCTGAATAAGTAGCATTTTGGGAATGCACATATAATAAAATAATCAAATTACTTAATACTCTCTCACATGAATACATTAAATTTGTCAAAATGGAATGTTAGAATACATTAAATGATAGCAAATAGGATAAAAATATAACATTTCTACTTTGAATATGTAACATGACAATCTTTATAAAACAAATCTAAAATGCTAAAATGACACTTATTCAAACACAGAAGAAGTACAGTTTTGTGTCATTCTTATCTTATTTGGCACGATTAAGCACCTTCAATTATCAATAACTTGGGATTTTGGAATACGAGTAAATAAATTTTCGTTGAAATTCTGATATCACAAATTTGTAATTTGTTTTTTTACTTCCAATCTATTTTTAGTGTTAGGCCAAATATATATTTATGTCATGAATTTTGACTATTTTTATAAAAATGTAATGAACTTCAAATAATGTAAAAAAAATTATGAACTTTCCACTTTTATGTGAAAATATAGTGGGATTCAATTTCCGATATAGGATTAATGACGAGATATATCGAGATCTAGCGTGTCAAAATGAGGTTCAATTTTTAATTTAAAAAATAAAAATAAAAATGACAACCCTCACTTTTGCTTTCCTCCCCGTAATCACAATTTTTCATTTTCCAACCTCTCTCATTCCCAACAGATCAACCATATCAATTTTTGAAAATTTTGAAATGGGCCAATGGCCGACAATGAATCATTTTAGCCCTTTAAATTTGGTTGGTTTATCGAATGCGAGATTTAGGAGAGTGGGATGGAAAGTAGAAAACAACATTATTATTTTTTATAAAAAAAAAATCATATCACTTTGATACACTGAAAGCCGGTATAGTTTGTCATTAATTTGTCGTCGTAAATTGAATTCCATGATATGTTCACAAAAAGTGAAAATTTCATGATATTTTTTGGTATTTTGTGAAGTTCAGGATATTTTTAAACGATAAGTCTATGTATACAGAATCTGTATATACAGAATAGGATAATTTAGTTATTTTCTAATTTATTTCAAAAGTAAATGATAGTAATTATCCAAAACACCCCTGCCCTAAATTTCGTTTGATTTTTCAATTTGAATTCAAATTTCAGATTTTTCTATCTCCTATGAGTATTTTAATAATAATTGTTATTTCCAAGATAGTGGAGTATTGCTATCATCATCCTCATTATCACATCTCCATCTAACCCTAGCATATTAAACAGATTTATCATATCATCTCCATCTTCAAAATTTCTTCCCTCAAAACCCTAAGAAATGGGTAAAATTTTCTCATTTGCAAGATTTTTAGATTATCATCATCCTCATTATCACGTCAGTTGAAAATGAGTATCCAGAGTAAGGCTTCAAAATATTATGTTGTTTTCAATGGTGTTCGTGTCGGAATTTAAAGTAGCTGGTTTGAGTGTGCGCCAAATGTTATTTGCTTCAAATGGGGAATGTATTAGGGCTATCCAACGGAGGAGAAAGCTATCGATGCATATAAGCTGTATCTGCAACAGATTAGGTGAAGCGACGGCTCAAACTTTGTGTCCGAGACTTATTTTGAGTCTTCTAGTACTTGTAATGAGAAAAGCTCAAATGGTGAGACAAGCTCAAAACAATATGATGTCTGCGGTTGTGAAGACGGCTTGAAGAAACTGTTGCGGTGGATTTAGGTGAAGATATTTTTTTTTAATTGTTTTGCTGGATTACTTGGTGGGTTGATTGTTTGGTTGTTGAAGTGAAATTAAAAAATATTTCTCTAATTGTTCCATGTATTTTCGAATTTAATGTTTTCTTGCATTTGAAATCAATCTATATATGTTCCAAATCCAATTGTATCGTGCATTTCCTCTGTTGTTAATGAATTGTAGAATCAATTTGTTGAATCTTTATGTTCAAATGTAATGAAATGAATTAGATTTATGTATATTAATTGGTGAGGACTCGAATAAATTAAGTGAGAAAATTTAGATAGATTATTGATTAATATTAATTTTGTCAAGTAGAAAAAAGAGATATTTTTTTAATTTTGGTGATTTTAAATGTTTCATATTCACGTGATATAAATTGTTGTAAAATAAGATACCAATAAAAATAAAAATAAAAAGTAATAAAAATGTTGAATCTGAAAAGCCAAACATTGCATTAAAGATGGTGGTAATAACAATATCATGCTCATAATAAAGCCGACTATTACTAAATGAACTAAGGGAGAGTCGACTTAAATTAAATGATACCAAAAAAAGGCACAAAAAAGGTATCATTGAGCAACAAAAAATCAGGCCATAATCTTCTAGAGCTGGCTTGAGCTTGAATCCGAAATCACCACAAGAGAAACCTCCATATTCTTTGCAGCTTCAAGGAAGAAGTCGTAAACCGTAACGAGCGGATCAATCTCGAGTATGGCGTTGTTCATAACATTGCGTCCAACTCCACTTACAAGCCGCCTCATGAACTCCTTAACTTCATCCTTGAGCTCTCGTGATGCTTCCGCATATTGTAGTATAGCACGTCAAGAGTGTTAGGGGTCGGACTTCCGTTCCACTCCTTGTTGGAGTTGATTGTGGCTTTCTTGGAAGTGCTCGCCATTTATTGGGGTTAATGGGTTATTAATGGTAGATTTTGAAGGTATGAGAAATGTGAAATGGGTAAGTAATTATGTTAAAAAAGAGTGTTTATATAGGAGTAAATGGTTACTATTGAACTTCCCATCTACCGCCCTATATAGCTAATTAGGAATTAACTCTCAATTTTACTCGATATAAATATTAAAGAAATATAAATAGTGATTATATAAATTGTCTCATGTATAAATTGCCGCATATATATGTTATAGTGATCTAGCTTGTTTTTTATTTCTTCCATTTTTCAAGGGTTTTAGTTTGTTTGAACTTTTTATTTTATTTTTCGGTAATAATATTAATTGCATTTGATAGTGATCTTCCGCTACCAACGCTCTATATATCAAATATTTTTTTTAAAAAAATATTGCAATATAATATCCATATATATATATATATATAAATTCTTAATAAAGATTTGTATTTATCAGGTAAATTCCCAAATAAAGCAATTGTCTAAACCAAATATGATCAATCTAACTTTTCATGATAAATGTGACTCAAACATAATATAACACATTCATGAAAAAATTTGGGATAGATTCATGCTAGAAATGAACAATCATCAATACAACACACAATTCATCATGATAACAATAACACAAGCATAACAAAACTAACACCAGATCTTGATAATTAACAATACTGAAATTATAATATTTTAGCATATGCATCATTTTTACAAAACCTAATATAATAATGATAATTAACAAGCATATACGAAAATATGCTTATCAATATATTTTTCAAAAACTAAACATATAGATATACTAATAATAATAAGTTCATAATATTAAAAAGTCTAGCCACATCAAAATACTTCTTCATCATGAGTCATGGGGTGGGTTCGGGCATCCACTTCTTATCTGCACACCGAGATCCAGGCAAATCCAGTCTCAATCAACAGTCTGTATGCCAAACTGCTCGAAAATGTCCATCAGAATGGGGAAACGGGGCATGCCATGGATCCTAAAGTGCATGTGCTTGTCCGATTCCTGCAAAAATAAAATATAAACTAAACATATTCTAGTAAAAAATTTGAAAATGAATCAAATCTAATATATGTACCTTCACTGCATTCAGAACAATGAACTCATTAGTGGTGATTACCCAATTGCTAGCCTCGAAGTAGTAGACGCCAGGCTTGGCCATGAACCAGATAAAGCTCACGTATTCTTCAAATAGATGTGTCATCTTTTTAGCCACCGTAACCCCATTGATCCACGGCGTGCAGGTCTTGGACATGATTCTCGCAATATCAGATATTAAGGTCGACATATTTCTTATCTTTGAGACATCACTGCAGGGTACCATGCCTCGGATGAGGGTGATGAGAAGATTTTCTTTCATTTCAATCATGAGGGTCATTGTTGGAGAATGAAGGGAGAATGAAAGGGAATGAAAGTTAATGAACTAGAGAGAATGAAAGGGAATGGGATGAAAAGGATGGTTTATGAATTAAAGTTAGATATGTATGTGCATTTATAACAATGACCAATTGATGGAACATCACAAGTCACGACTCTTTGAGAAACAATGTATTTATTTATCTAAATATGTAATATAATTTAGATTTGGTATGTTAGATTTGGTTGAAAATGCAGTATATAAAGTCAAAATTGAAAAAAATTAAATTTTATAGATTTATATTGCAAGATATATTTTGATGTATTCATCACTACCCAACTACCAATTCAGATTAATAAAACGTGGATTAAATTTGGATGTGATATGACAAATTTGCATGCAATGATTTGATTTGAAAATCGTGTAATCACAATAAATTGAGAAATTAAACACAACAATCTAAAATATAGATAAGAACGATTTAAATGAGAGATAAGAATTATTAAATATAGTTCGTATGAATCATGCTAAAATAAATGTTGGATGTATATGAATCACGAAAAATCAGATTAATCAAAGTATTTATATGAATCATGAAAAATTATATATAACCACTCTTGGTATATATAGGAATCATGATAAAACCAATCTTTATATGAATCATGATGAAACCACTCTTGATGTATTCATATGAATCATGATAAAATCACTCTTTGTATTTATATGAATCATGAAACATTAGATAACATAAGGAATCATGATAAAACCAATTTTTGTATGAATCATGATAAAACCACTCTTTGTATTCATTTGAATCATGATAAAGCCATTCTTTGTATTTATATGAATCATGAAACATTAGATAACATTAGGAATCATGATAAAACATCCCTTTATATGGATCATGATAAAAGCACTCTTTATCTGAATCATGTGATTTGAAAGATTAAAACAATCATTGTATTTATAATTTTGTATGAATCATGATAAAACCACTCTTTGTATGAATCATGATCATAATACATTACATAGTAACCAAACCTTTGCACTTCCAAATACTCACACAATAATATAGATTATTAATAAATGGATCATGTGATAACCAATTTATAGGAAGATTGAACCATATAGTTATTAAAACAATTTAGATATCCACAATTGATAAGGTAAGGTATATAGATTTACAATTAATTTCAATCTAAAAATCTAGATAAGAATCATGTAATCATAATCAAACCCTTGCCTTCCCAAACGTGTAATTATGTTGGATTTGGTTGAAATATGATGTATATAAGTCAAATTTCGATATATTCATCTCAATATCCAAATACTCACACAATAATAAAGATTATTATTAAATTATGATTGGATTATACCATCTAGATATCCACAATTGAACCATATAGTTATTAAAATCATTTTGATATCCACAATTGATGAGGTGACATATATTGATTTGTAATTAATTTCAACCTAAAATCTAGAACTTGATTCATGTAATCATGATAAATTAAAAAAAAATTGTATTTTTTACATTGGAAATAATCATCCTAAAACCACCCTTTATATGAATGATGAACCATATAGTTATTAAAATCCTGAACCCTTATCCAAACCCTTGCCCTTCCAAATCCTTACCCTTCCAAACTCAAACCCCTACCCTACAATTCTTTACAGTCTAAAACCCTAAACCACATTTAACTCACGCGGATTGACTATGAATCGATAAGACGCAACCATTTGGCTTCATCTTAATTGTCCTTGCCTTTACCCTTTCCCAATACTCAATCATATCTCGTAGAAAATCTTCATTATTCCATCTCTGCCTCTCTCCAGTCAGGAAGCTTTCATTACTCTCCCATTCATTATTCCTCTCCATCTCTATCTCTCTCCCTTTCACTCAGGATACCATGTCTGGCCACAAATTGCCCCCCAGCGGTATGAGGGCGCCGATAGTTCACCGGAGGATGCCTAGCCTTTTTGAACATGAAGTCTACTATATTACGGCCGCTGCGAAGATGATGGAGTTTAAAAACCACCTGGTAAGGATAGATCTCTCGTTATCTTGTGTGTTTTCCCCATATTTAACTTGATTGAGTGTTTTTCCTAATTTGTTTCGAACTAGGGTTTAACTCTTGTTTCTATTTTTTGGACTAGAATCTACCTTCCTATGTTGTATCTTAAATCGGTGAAGAAGACTGTATATTGAAGCTTCACGTTGGTACGGATAAGGTATGTTTTAATGTTGAATACAAATATAGGCGAATTTATGACTCCAAGAGGGAGAAGTACTCGTGTTTGACCCGTCTCGGTAGTGGTTGGAAAGATGTGGTTGGGTTTTTGGAACTAAATCAAGGAGATTCCATCGAGTTTCGTAGTTGTGTGTGTGATCGGCGTCGTTTTACGTTGCAAGGAAGCTGCATGCATGATGGCCTCATCGAAGTGAAGAAAGAAGAATTTGATGGGCTTTATGCACTTTCTGATTATTTAGATGATGTTTTATTTATGTTGATTATGTTTTATTTATGCACTTTATGACCTTATGTATTTGTGGATTTCTGTCTATGTATTTTGATTATGTTAAGTTTATGAATATTTCATATTTATGAACGATAGTCATATTTTTTGTGAATAGTTTGATTTTGGAGCTTGAAAAACTTTCAGATTTACAAGCACGAATTGATTTCACAAAGAAACCTGAAAAATTAGATAACATTGGATATGTTAAATTTGAAACATCGAAATTTCAAAAATTGTAAATTTCAAAAATTGAAAATTTAAAATGTTAAAAACCGTTTATTTGAAGCTTTCACACAATTAATTTTGAAAATGAGAAATTGGTTTTGGTACTGAGTTCGAAAATTGAAATTTTGTCTTATCAACATTTCAAAATTGAAAATTTGAAATAGTAAAAAAACGGATATTTTGAACATTTCGACCCATTAATTTCACAACGAAATTGAAAACTTTCAAAATTCTAACCCTTAAAATGAAGATTTAAAACAAAAATTTCAAATTTCCAAACCCTAAACCCTCACACTAAAAAAGTTGATTAAAAAATTGAAAAAAGTAAATGACAATAATTATTGAACTAACCAATTAGGGTTTAGTGACCTTGAGCCCAACAAAAGTAAGATTTTTCTTTCTAAACCACTCATACTCTCCAATCACAAGAAAAGTAATCATTACCTTCCTTAAACCACACTTCAAGCCACGAGAAAAATAATCATTATCTTTCTTAAACCACACTTCAAAGTAAGATTTTTTGATTGATTCAATTGATTTTGTTCAAATTTGCACGCTAACACATTTTTATAGATTTTTCTATTTCACATGTCCACAAATTCACTCACGGTTTTCTAGCATTTTCACACAATTAAATCATTGAATATTACATCTAAAATTAAATCATTGAATAAATTTAACATAAGAAATTTATTAACTTAACATAAGAACTTGATTAAAAACATTATTCTCGATTACACCTACATAGTCAAAATAATGGATCCGATTACATTAATCTTATGAGGGTGCAACTTCACTACTTTTATGACTACCTCCGCCACGTCCCGCCACAGTTGTTATACGACTGCGACCTCTACGACCATCTCTTTCCAAACATGACCTAATTCATTTCTCGGCAGGCCTTCCTTTCATCTTAGTAATTTGTGGATTAAGAATCAGCGTGTTTTCGTTCACTTGTGATGATCTTTTTTTACTAACTTGTGACAACCGTTGTTCGTTCGCGTCGTTGGCCGGACCCTTGCCCCAATTCTCAATTGATTTATTCATTGCATCAATGGTCATTTTGCAAACTTTGTCTTCTCACTATCTCCAATTACCAAATTTGCCATGACTAGAAAGAATTTTTCCAGCTCTTGATATCTTTTGTACTCATCTGTCATGTGTGGATATCCCCCGAAAAAAAATATAGAGGAATATTCCTAAGTACATCTTTTCTCCACCTCCCCAAAATGTACCTCTCATTGACAATTTTCAAACGTAGAGTCCTCATGACTTCAAAAATATGACAATATAACAATCCTTTAAACTCAAAATTCCTACAGTTGCATTCATACTACTTCCCATTTTTCCGATACTCAACCACATATGTATAATCCATCTTATAAAAATTATTTATATTCTTTGTCTCCAATACGTTATATTTTTCAATCCCAACCTACTCATATAAAATCAATGTTAGCCTAGCTTAATTAAATAACACATGCAATTCATATTTAGTAACATGCAACAATATTTAACTTAACTAACCTGATGTGACTCTTGGTCATATTGGACAAAACAATATTTCATTCGCTCTATCTTGAATGCACTTGAAGATTGAATTAGTATATACCTCTTGAAACTGTGCCTCTCATTTATACTTCATTGATAAACGGGATTTTCACCCATTTTTTCGAGCATAATTCGTCTGTTTAAGATGTTCTTTTCCTTTATTTTTCTATTTTAATGTTATTTTCCGTTAAGTCGTATAATAAATGCGTTTAATGCATTCTGTTTATTTTAGGGAAAATCGAGCGGGTCGGGCCTCGAAGGAGCACATAAGGCGCGACCCGAGCACAGCGTTGGCGCGAGTGCACGTTCAAACAGAGGCCCGGAAAGCAAGTGTTGAGGAGTGGCCCGAGCACAGAGATCCGAGGCGTGACCAGCTCAATCGTGCCACACGGCGCGACCTATGTGAGGCCCGGCGCGAAGACAGTGCTAGCGCGACTCGGCATTCAATCAAAGGCCTCAAAAGCACGCACGGTGGTGCGGCCCGAGCACAGGCCATCCAGGCGCAACCAGACCGAGAAAAAGGGGGCGCGACTGAGCCCGTGTCGCGCCTCCCAGCCCTGTTTCGGATTTTAGCGATTTTTCCAATTTTTATTTTATTTTTATTATGCGAAAATATGGAGTAGTATATAAGCGAATATTGCTTCAAAATTTAGGGCATTCACTCCCATAGCGTCCAAAAACATATTAGAAGTTGAAAGAGTTTGTGTTCTTGAGCTTTGAAGCTTGGAAGATAAATTTTGTACAAGATAAATACAAGTTTTTGAAGATTATCAATTATCATTCGGGTTTACTCTTATCTTTATCTAAGTTATTTATTTTTCTTGTATATTTTTGCTTCCTTTTCATTTCAAGCATGAATAGCTAAATTTCTCTAGTTCTAGGGTGATGTGATTTTGGCATTGGGTGTTGGATTTTTTTGGGTGTGAAATCATGTTTTTATCTTCTCCTTTAATTCTTATGAATCAAAGTTGTGATTGCATCTTGCTTAGGGTTGGCAACCTTGAGTTTGATTTTGTGTTAAGTTGGCTTTGAGAAGAGCAATTTGGCATGGGTAATTGATTCATGGGTCCAATTTGATATTAAACGAGAATTTAATGTCTAATTGGTTTTGGTGATTAATTGTGCCTAATTTAATAAAATTAGGATTTAATCCTAGAAATAAGAAAATTCTCATTTTCTCAATTATATGCTAGAAGATTGAGAGAGTTCTAGGATTAGCTAAGTGTTAATCATGAGTGGATATGACATGATTTTGCATGCCAAAATCCTATGCCTGTGTTAATGAACATTACCCTAGAACCCTTTATTTACTTGTTGCCCCTTTTATTGTGCTTGTGTTGAATTGTCCTTAATTTAGTATATTTCTTGAATTTGTTCAATTATATGTCTAGGATAGAAATCGCATCAAACCCATATATTCGTTCCGTTTGACTTGTGAAATAGCATGAATTTGGTGTTTGCATAGCTTGATTGATCTTTACTCCCTGTGTTCGACCTAATTCCATATACTACACGATTATTCACTTGCATCTTGGGATCAGATAATTAAAACTTGTTTAGGATCTTTGTGGTTGTTCTTTGATTCAAAATCAACATGGAACTCCTTCTGGATATTCTTACCAATAGTCATCTCATATTGTTCCATAAATTGTGTAAGCATGCACCTCGAGTGAAGATACTCGTCAAAGTAAGCATGCATACCCTCACTTCATTGCGTTGAGATCATTCCAGCCCAAAGTGTATGGTTTAAATACACCAGAACTCATTTTTCTCTTTCTTTATACAAGTCTTTAAGCCATCTGTTTGCCTTGAAGTCCATGTTCTACAATCAAGGCTGCCCAATTCATCTCAAATGTTACAATATCAAGACTGTCATAAACAACTCTTTTCCATTTATTGATAACTTTGTTATATCAGCCACGCCTCGAAATTTGACTAGCAATTTAGCCATAATATGCCAAATGCAGTACCATGAATAGTTTCAGGCATAACTTCTTGCAAGGCCAGCTTGATACTGTCATCTTGGTCCGTAATAATACCGACAGGAGCTACCCTACCCATTGCAGCAAGCCAATTCGAAAATATCCATTTGAAAGATGTTGTGTTTTCTTATATGACCAAAGCACAACCCAACAATATTGAATGTCCATGGTGATTGACTCCAACGACCGAAGCAAATGACATTTGGTGCCTAAAATATTATAATTATATTAGAAAACATATTGTATACATGTACAACCACATATGCACAAATTAATGTAATCATAAGCGTACCTATTGACGAGATAGGTTGTGTCGAAACTCACTGCATCGTTAAATTCTTCGTAAGCCGCTCGACTTCTAGGATGAATCCATAAAACGTTGCGTAGTCTACCCTCATCATCAACATCCATCAAATGATAAAAATTTCTATCTCTAAATTTCAATCTATTAAAAAGATTTCGAACAACTTCTGCATCTCCATCCCCTATTCTCATTCTTCGTCGTTCCTTGATATAATTTTGATAGTCTTTATGGAGACATCCTAAGTTTTCAGGACCATCATTTTGAACTTCTAGAAATCAAATATTTTTAGAAGATTTTATACTTGCCCTATCGATTGCTTTTAATTGTCTCTTCACGTGTACCGTCAAAGGCCTATATGCAGACATCAAAATTAAATAAACTGGATCAACCTTGTGATTATGCTCCTTAAAAATTGATGACACAACCTAACTTCCATCAATCATCTTCTTTGCATTTAGCCTAGCTTTGCAATCAGTTTTCTTAGAAAGGGTACTTGTTGGCGATCGTTTTCCTGACTTACAACAGACAATGAGAGCATACTTCACTTCTCTCTCTAAATCCAGTCCGTTTACCGAACCCATTTTGTGAAATGATATTTTCATAACAGAAAATCCATTTCGTTTAACAAATTCTTGATAGTCTTCAAATAGGCTTTTGAGAGTGGCATATAGCATACCTATTTGAGGGCGGCTACTAGAATCAGCATCACCATTTTCAATGGTAGTTTTGGCTTCGTCATTTTCGATGGTATTTTTAGCTTCTCCATCTCCATTGTTTGTATCTTCATCTCCACTTAAGTCGGAATCTTCTCCAAATAATTCCTCGAACAATATGATACGATTAATTGCAACCATCTTATTGATGAAACTAGAAAATGTGATAGAGGCAGGAGGAATGATAGCTATGTAAATGGTGTTTATTAACCGTGCTAATTTATTATGTTGCCATGTCAGAAAATAATTTATTAAAAACTCTTTGAGATTACCTAGAAGAATTAGCAAGAGGGAGATAAGAAATGGGAGGGAATGGTTGCCGCCTATCAACCCTAATTTTGGAGCCAAAACTAAGTAATGTTATATTAGTAAAAACATTTAAATCTTTTTAATTAATCTTCAATTTAATAATTTCTGCGCATCCAGAATATGTATGAATAAACAAACCCATTTTTAAAAAACATGGTCAAAGTTAAGGATATAAATATACATTTGGCTAGGGCTGACAATTCATGTTATCGTGTCGTGTTTCGTGTCGACATAACATGACAAGGCTAAACACGAACATGAAACTATAAGAATATGTTCGGCATGAATATGAGCACAATAATTTTATCATGACACTAACACGATAATAAATATAATTCATTAAAAAATATTTGTAAACAAAGAAGAAAACATGGAATAAGAAATGTATATTTTTGTATAATAGGTTATCAGGTTCTTAACGTGTTAGCATGTTAGTAGGTTCTTATCGAGTTGTGAGGTTATTAGTCGTTATCGGGTAATCAGGTAACCTGTTAATTTTTATCTTGTTTAACATATTGACACGAAACACGACATGATAATTTCATGTATCGACACAATAGCGACACGAACACAATAAAGTCAAACACTAATCGTTTATTTTCGTATCGTGTCAAAAAAATTGACAACCCTAATTTGGCCTTAGTTTTATTATGAATTATTTTAAGAAGGAAAAATAATGATATTTTTTGTGCCCCTTTTTTTAAGTGAAAAAAGAGTCCAAAATAAGAAGAGTGTTTCTAAATGCCCCACCAAATTTTCTTTACACGCCACATTTACTTTTCACACCACAAAAATTATTATTTTTTTCATTTTTATTTTACACACCACACAAAAAGACCATTATATCCTTCCACTTAAAAAAATTAAAATTTATAATTTAACTTGAATTTAAAAGAAAAAGGAAAAGGAAAGAGATCCCCAAATACCCAACTCTTCCAGTTGAAAAATCGTAAGAGGCCTGCAAACAGAAAATCGTGAGAGGTTTCAGAAAATTGAACATTAAGAAGACGAAGCAAAATCAAAGCGAATCAAGAAGGTTCGAACTTCATTCTTCGAATACTCGAGAAACCCATGAGCTATTGAGCCCATGTAACAAGTTTGTAAGTATTTTCATTCATTTCATGATATTTAGGGTTTTATGTAAATTTCTGATTTTATGTGAAATTGTGTAAATTTGTTAGTTTAAATTGCTATAATATATTTCAAAGATGAAATATAATGGATTTTAGGGTGAATTAATTTGAATTGTAATCTCCATGTTTGTCCTCCAGATTATTGCATCGAGCTGTTCTTTTTGAATTGTGGGTTGCAGGTTCATAAACAAGTTCTTTTTTGGATGTCGAGGGTAATCCGCAGCCGCTATCATACGTGATGCGCACTGGGTAAACCCCGCCCCTGTGTAATAGCCTGCAAACCTACATATGGGAGGTAAACCATACTTGGCAGACCAGGTGTGACAGGCTCACACCTAGTGGTGTTAGTGGTGGGTCGAACTTGAGACCTTTGGCCTCAAGAAACACCACTCCACCACTAGGCCATCCTCAAGGGGACAATTCATAAACAAGTTCTTGAATATGAATGATGTGATTCATTAGCATGTTTTTGAATATTCGACTAGTGCTTCTATTCGTTTGCTGCAGTATCATTTGTTATTTATGTGGATCATAAATAAATTATTGAATATGAATAATGTGATTCAAAAACATGTTTTTGAACCGGTCTAAGGTGGTTCAAAAGGATATTTTCCAACGTAATTCATAAACATTTTTGAACTTACATGAGGTGGTTCATAAACATGTTTTTGAACTTACAGAAAGTGGTTCATAAATATATTTTTGAATGCTGCTGTTTTGCCTTGGTGATTTTTTTTATTGTTGGGAGTGTACTTAACTTGTTAAATATTTGATATGTAGATTCTCGGAGGAGACCCACAACGTCTGCAAGGAGACAAAACATTCTTGAACGTTATGAAGCAGAACGAGTTGCACAAGAAGCGTTGGAAAATCAACAATTTATCGGCAGAGCGGATGCTAATGTCAATATTGATCATATTGATGATCGAGATGATAATCCCATTGATGGAGCCAATGATAATGATGACCAAGATGAGTTGCTTAGAGCGCCATTCCCGGGAGGGCCAATTGATCACTCAGTATTGATCCATTTCAAAACACATTATGATGTATTTTATTATGTTATTAGATATTATGACAGTTTAACTTGATATTATGCCATGTGTTGACATGTTTGAGATATTAGCACAGTTTTATGGGGCTATTATTGTTTTATACAGTTATTATGTTGTATATAACCAAAACAGGTGCATGTTATTTTTTAGTGGCTCACAAACCTACAAGTCTTATTAGAAATATGCATTTTTAATCAAATACTCTACTACAATTTAATAAAATACTAATAGTCAATTACAACGCAATGAATTTGTTCAAGTAATCAAATACAAATAGTCTATTACAATGTACTGAAGTTGTTCTCATAACCAAATATAAATATTACATTGCCTTTTCATAGAATGTTGTGACAAGATTTTCCCACCTAATTGCAAATCACTTCGGTTGTTTCTCCACTGAAGTGTAATAGGGGGAGATGGGTGACAAGAGTTAGACAAACCTGAAATTGAATAAACAAAACAATAATTAGTACAATGTATATTTTGAAAATTATTTTTCATTCAAGAAAAAAAAACATACTCGAACGAAGTGCTTTAGACTTTTAGATTCATCAACCAGTGGGTTCATCAACATGTTTCTGTGTCCACTACTTTGAATTCAGAAACATGTTTCTGAACTAAATAAATTAGTTCATAAACTTCTTTGTAAACCTATTATTAGGGATTCGAAAACATGTTTTTGAACCTCATTCACAACATTCAAACTGTTATTTCTGAACGACCTGCGACGATTTGAATATCCAAATATGATGGAACTCACGAAAAAATAAAATAAAAAAATTGGTGTAAACAGTAGGAAATCACTTACATTATTTGTTTCTTCATCATTTCCACCCTCCATGGTTGATTTAAATCTAATGTGCTTAAATTCAAAGTTTGTAAAACCCTATCTATATGATTTCTGTCAAAGCTTAAAAAACCGAAACGAAGCCATTTACACAAAATCTGAAGAAAATTATTTTGTTTTTGTATTTTTTAATTTAATATATCATTTTATTTTTGTGGTGTATAAAGTAAAAATTGTAGTATATCTATATTATATCTAAAAACAGGATAGTCTAGCAATATAAAAATTTCCCGCCTAAATCAACTATATGAATAGTGATATATAAATAATTATACATGGAAATAATTAGCAATTAGGTAATCAATATATAAAATGCGAAAATCATATCATATTAAATATTTATCTAGGTAATAAATATATAAAATGCGAAAATATATCTATTAATCTACTAATGATATCTACTACTGATAAGTGATATCTATTTTAAACTAATCTAATTAAATATTTATCTAGGTAATCAATATATAAAATGCGAAAATCATATTGCAACATACTATATTATTAAACATGCCAATATATACTATATATATTATCCTATTAAATATGCCAATATATACTACATATATTTATATTAGGGATGAATATATTGCATATCTACACATAATATTCTTTTAGGATTGAGACTTAGTATATATATTTATACACACACACACACACACACACACACAAATACACACACCATATCTATTTATATTAGGAACTAATATATGAGATATTAAATGAGAATGGTATCTAGGACCTAATATTGGATTGAGGATTAACATAATGTGCACATACAATGAAACTAATCTTTTTAATTCGTTTAAAATGTCTACTACTGATATCTATTAATCTACTAATCTATACTATATCTAAAAATAAGATAGTCTCTAGAAATAATAACGTTAGCTTTTCCCGCCTAAATCACAATTCCAAATCCAGAAATCTAATAATATATTTTTTGCTGAAATTATTAATTTTGTGTACTATAATATAAATATATATGAATTAAATTACAAATCAATAATTAATAGGTTAGTAAATATATTATCAAATAGAACAGATATGCACTAAATACATGTTACCATATTCATGCTATTAGTCAATATATTACTATATAAAAGCAAAATGATTGAATCATAATTAACAATCACACGAAAAGTAGTCAATTATCATTAATTATGTGAAAAATATTATTAGATAGGGAATTGATATCCATAAAAGATTACTATTCCATTTATAAAGGATATGGATTTATCTTTACTTATTTCCTACGCCTCTAATATATGCGAAAATATGGAAATATACATATCATAATATCATACCAAAATTATATTTACATTTGGTCAAATGATAATTTAATTTTGGAATATAATTAATATTTAATTTAGATGTTTACATATTTTTTAGCCATTATAAATAGATGGTGTAGCATACATCCAACTTCACTTTGCTCACACAAGAGTATTCTAGCAGAAATTATGGGTAAAATCGATATCAATCAGTTTTTTTCTCTAATGTTGTAACATGATCTAATTATTATTTTAGCATAAATTATATGTAAAATCGATCATAATCGTTTATTTATGTTGTTACATGATCTAATTATTATTTTTAATTTCTTGAAGATCTGACCAGAGAAATTTTCAATATGGCTCCAATATGGTATTCCATCACTGCAATTGATTGATCGTTGGTTGCGAAGAGTTCATAACAAGTCGTCTGATTCTGCAAGTTCAGTTAGAAAATGATGAGTTGTTATTATTTGGTGTAGCCAATCCAAAAGGTTTCCACAATATTGTTCTTTCTCATGATATGTACAATTCCAATTCTTTCATTTTTTACTTTTGATTAACACATTTTAATTTTTATTATAAAACATATTAAACCTTGTGTAGGGGAAGTACAAACTTTCAATTTGTAATTAATGAAGCATATTGTACATGATCTAACTCTAATGTATAGTATTTGCGTTTGTACTATACGTGTTATAACAATCTTGAATTGAAACTCAATTCTTAAATTTGCAAATCATTTATTTACTGCTGATTTCTCATAACTATCACACACAAGAAATCAAGGTTCAGTGTGAAGAATGTTTTTTTTTTCATAATTACTTTGTACATCAAATTCAATATGATTGAAAGCAAATGTTGCCGACGGTTTTTTATGTCATTTTTTTTCTTTTTCCAAAATTAGGAATTGATGTAATGCGATTATAGTTTAATGCACTTATATTTTATAATTGAATGATCCACAATTTTATTGTGTAATATTAGTTGGACTCTAATTCGAGAATATTATTATATCATTATTCATATTTTTATTTTTATACATTTTTTTAATCGATGTACAATATTTTCTTTTGTTATTTTTTTGTTGTGATTAGTTTTATTTTTTTAATTATTACAATGTGGTGGGATGAATATTAATTGAATCGGTAAAGAACGTACTTATTTTTATATTTTGAGGATATAATTGAATAAATTTTATTTAATAGTGTAACTAAATTATTTATATTAAAATAATGTGTTAAAATTTATGTAATTCAAGTAGATTTTTCCAATTGATCCGAAAATAATTAAACTATCCTATTTATTTATCTTAAGAAAATAAAATAAGAAATGTTTTTGGATACTATTTAATTATATCTATAAGTGTAAGGACTTGATATACCATTAATATTAAATCAAAATAATTATTCTAAAATAAATTATTAGTTTATATATATATATATATTACTATATAGTGACTAATTAAGGTCATTAATATATACTTAAAATAGATTGTTTGATTTACAGCCAGATTGAATGTATTTACATGATTTATAGCCGTATTGAATGTGTATATACATCTACCATGACACACATAAGTTATATAGCATTCTTGAAAAATACTAAACAATTTTTTATTTTTGACGAGAGGTAGTTCATCCAAAGTATTTAAATAATGACGATTTGTTAGTGTAAATAGAGGAGAGACAAATATTTGTAAATTAGCCACAAAAAAAAAACGCTTATGGGTGGAAAATGACAAATATTTGTAAAATGGCTAAAATTATTTACTTCCCCTTATAATTGAAATAATAAATTTGATAGAATGGTCGTATTACTCTTAAACATTTAATGGCTCCTGTTCTAATTATAATTTAGGGCCCTAATATTAAAAAATGGGTTAATTATGATTAAATACTCAAACTCTGACAGGATTTTACAATTTAGAATTTGCATTATTTTTTTTATTTTTTTTCAAAATAGACACCACCAATTTTTATTTTTATATTTTGTGGTGAACAGAAAACTAACTTGACAAAAAATGTTATGTTGTGCTTAATTCGGTGGATTTTTTTTTTCAACTTATCATAAAACAACGTCAAACCTACAAAAAAATAAATGTAAAAAATTCAAAATTGTATATTCTTCAGTTATTTCTTCATTGAGATATAAACACTGTCACTTTGTGATGAGGTAGAAAATACTTTTCATATCATTATCAAACGACATGAATTTTATAACACATCAGTTTTCGTTTGTGCATCTGAGAAGAATGCCACAACACAACTAGCTGGGCATCTGAGAAATAATAGAAAATTAAAAATTGGATTTTTTTTTTATCTAGAGATAACAAGAGTAAACAAGAAATGAATTAAGCAATTAATAAGGATTTGTTCACACGGATATGGTGCTACAAGATATTATTAATATATGAAGAAACTAGATTGCATATAGTATCAAATGGAAATAAGTTTTTGTATATATTTTTGCAAATACATATAATTTTCACAGACAAATGAATTGCATGATTAAAAATGTCGATCTGATAGTTTTTTTTTTGTTTTTTAGTACAAAAATGACTTATAGTTTAATCAAACACATAATATGATATGTGTAAACTTATAGGACGTGATTGGTATGGTAAAATTGAATGGAATAGAATGCTCATTCCCATTCCGGCAATTGGTATCGTTCAAAATCGGAAATTGACATTCTCGATGAAATCCCTATTCCCAAAGGAAGGGGAATAATCATTCCACCCACCCCCATGGATTTAGCTATTCTCAATGACCAAAAAAATTAATATATGATATATTTATACATAATCATGTCTTATAATATTATTCTATCATATTTAGAAAAATAAATCAAAAATCAAATTAAATAATTTATTATTATTATTATTATTATTATTATTATTATTTTATTTATTTTCAAACTATAATTTTAAAATATGTGTTAAAATCAAATTTTGATAGCTTTTATAATTTTGTTGAAAAAAATGAAAGTGATGCCGAGATAAATATATCATAATTATATGTTATAATACAATATAAAATATTTATGTATTTGATATAATTTAATATATTCAAATAAAAAATTAAAATGTTAAAGTATTTTCCTATGAAGTAAAAATATTTTTATTAACTTATATAAATTATTGTATATTGATTAATTAAATATTTTAGAATAAAGTTTTTTAATAAAATAAATAAATTATAATTTGCTAAAAAAATTAGAAAATCTCATATACTGAAAAAGAAAAATGGTGTTTAGAAATATAAAAATAAATTAAGGTACGCGTTGATATTTATTAGCTACTACGTATACATTATTACTTTATTCAATTATAAGAAGAATTGATAAATTAAAATACAAATAACTAATTGAGTTATTAACTGTAGAGCACAATACATATTTGTTTTCAGGGGAATAAGTATTATTTATCATCTAAAAACTTTAATCGATGAAAGTTTATCTAGATGCCCATGAGTTATGACTTTGAAAAAAAATAAAGCTTGATGCGACTTATGGTAGGTTTAGTCGCCGGGCTTGAGATAACTCGAATAATAATTCAAGAACTCGAATAACTTAAAATTATAATAATACTTTAAACTTTAATCCAAAATTAAACTCCATGAATAAATAACAAACCTTATATAGGCTTCAGAATAAAAACCCTGAGATAATTTGAACATGATATAACGATAAAATTAACGAATAAGTAAAATTTTGTGTAAAACCTTATTAACTGTTATTAGGCTTAATATTACTTATTTTTTAAAAAAATTTGGAAAGATGGATAATTTATTTAATAATAGTTATTTATGTCAAATAAGTTATATATTATAGTATTGAAAATGTTGTATTTCATAATAATATATTATGATTAAGTTAGTCTTAAAATATGATATTTCTCTATAGATATAATAAATTTTTATTAGGTTGATCAATATCAAATTAATGATTGGTTTTTTTTTTTTTACTTTTGTTATGCCCTTATTTACTAATTTATATTTTTTCCAATGCTCAATATTGATTTCTTTCATATATATAATTTTAGTGTTTTCACTTCGTGTTTCATTACGTGTTTGAAATATTTATGTCAATAGAAACAAATCTCATTTAAAAATGAATATTCGTTACAATATATATATATATATATCAATGTATGTATGTATTATGTATGTATGAAATGTGACATGGAGTGAGATATCTAAATTTTCAACCAAATAATATCGATTCATATTTGGCCACGCAACGTGTGAGGGTAATACTAGAAAATAAAAATATTTAATTAAATATTTGAGGCATCAAAGATGGAATTTGAGGTGTTTTCTACAATAAAAGAGAAGAAGAAGAAGTTGATGATGATGATGAATCATTAATCAAATTGTGGAAGCACTGCTCAAATCGTGACAATTATCTCTGGATGATGTCCTTTATATACACTTCAATTCATAGACAATTATCCCTGGATGATGTCCTTTATATACACTTCAATTCATAGAGTAGGGATGACGGAGATGTATATATAATAATTTCTTTAAATGTATTTTATGGTTTTGTACCATTTTATTAATTTTTTCATTATACTTCAAATTGTAAATTATTTTAACTATGTATGTAATGGATTTCAATTGAATCAATTATGTTATTTGTTTTATTATAAAAAAATGAATGGTAATTGTAAGTTTATCCGTGTATTTGAATTGTCTGCCGATAAAATAGTGAATAAATTTGAATATATATAACATTATATGATTTATACTTTTATAATTATTTAACTATAATTTAATTATTTCTTTTGTACAAACTATTTATTAAAAATCTTTCGTCGTGCATGAGTTTTGATTCGGTACGATAATTGAAGGAATATTTTTTATTGTAATCATATTTTAATAAAATTTAAATGTGTGCCTCATTCTCACCGTGCATCGCACGGGTGCAATACTAGTTAAAATAAAAAAAAAAAGATATTTTAGTAGTTTTAAAATTAATTATTTTTACATTTTTTTTTTTTTTTGGTGTGTAAAGAAAAGTAGGTGGCATTTAGAAACACCCAATAAGAAAAAGGGGCAAAACCCTTGTTAGGGTTTAACAGTCAAATTAATTATTTTCTTGTTCAATAAGATCATTCTGATTAAACATATAAAGTTAAGCATTCCAACAATATTCGTCTTCTTCGTGAAGAATCTGTGTGAATTATGGAAGATAGAAGAGGCGAAAGAGAGGCGCTGACACTCGTGGCAAGAAAGCCTTGTTTCTCGCTGCCCACCGCTTGCCCCAACTGTATTCCTGCTTACATTTATCTTAAATTGGCCAAGATCCCATTTACTTTGGAATTCAATCTCATTCATCCCGATTCAGGTTTTTTTTTTGTCAAAACTTTTTCTTTTCCTTTCGAATTTTATGCGGCAGAAATTCCTCCGCGACTTTTATCACCTAATTATGTCTGACTGGTACTGATTCTTTCCTGGGTTTTTCTGTTTTATATTTTTTTCATATGTTTTTAAATGCTTCAAATCTTGCTGCATACGTGAACCTTCTCTGAATACTTGGCAGTTCTTCGTTGATAGATAGATAGATATGGACATAAGAATTATTATTGACGCCAATGGGATTTTAAGTAACTTAAAGTTGGCAAGTAGTTCCTGCCTTGGGATTCTGATATAGGATAGGGTGATACAGAGTTGGCTAAAAATTGCTAGCAAGAAAATGAGCCTTATGCCATGGAAACTTCCGGATTGTGAATTGCTTTCTAAACTTCGGTTTGGGCGTACTAACCAATTCGGAATCTGCTAGACTGTGGTTGATTGTGCCACTTCCGGATTGTGAATTGCTTTCTAAACTTCGGTTTGGGCGTACTACCCGATTCGCAATCCGTAAGACTGTGGTTGATTGTGCCTCAGCATTTCCTTTTTGTGAAAATGCATTTGACGTACTATAGAATAAACAAATGTGGGACTTGTTGGATGGACTATTTTTTCTGGTAGACTTATTTTAAAGGTCTATGATGCTACCTTGTTTGGTCAATTATCGGGTGATCGAATTTTTATCATGACATAGATAAGAATTTTCATTTTTAGGTCTAGAAAAACTTTAGATGATGGGGTGGTATCTATTGTGGAAAAGGAATGGATCCTCATTCTTCTTAAATTTTTCTTTTGACCAAATGGCTTCTTTTTCTTTCAAGGATGACTTTCAGTGTAGGCTTTCAATCTTGCTACCAAACATTATATTTTGGTTTTCGTTGTTTATGCATTGAAATCATAATATCAGTATAATTATGCATCTCTGCTGCTACTTGAGACTGTAGTATCTACGTCTGAAATAATAGAAATGCTTTGTATATCTATCAGATCAGATACCGTTTGTTGAGTCTGGTGATTACGTTGCCTATAACAATGAGAACGGTGGAGTCCTTCAGAAATTAAAGGATGATGGCATTGTTGATTTGGATTATGAGGTTAGTGGTATACCCGAATGGGTATCATTAAAGGCGATGGTTGAGTCATGGCTTTCTGACGCAGTCTTGTATGAACTATGGGTGGGTTCTGATGCCAAGCCTGCACACAAGATTTATTACTCCGATCTCCCTTGGCCAATAGGAAAGATTTTGTACTATAAGCAAGTCTACGTAGTGAAACAGTTACTTGGGATAACATCAGAAAATGCAGAAAGAAGAGAAGAAGAGGTATTTTCTCTTTGCATTTATTTCTCATCAACTTCTTTTTGTGTCTAGTCTTGAAAACAAATTATATTATGATTTACTCTGCTTTTCTCTATTGATATGTGCACTCCCTGTGTCGGTGCGCATGTTTGCTTGTGTATTCCTGTGTGCACACCAACATCTGTAGATGCTTTATATAAATGAATACTTGCAAATCTGTCAAGCTTCCGGTTCTCGATGGAAGGGGATCAAGTCCAAACCTTATTTAATATGACTTAGCCTGTTTGGGTTCTCAACATTTGCTAATGTCCGTGCGATGATAGAAAGACTTATTACAAATCTCTTTCCTGCTACTTTGTTTTCGAGGCCACACACACACACACACACACACACATATATATTATATTTATTTATTTATACACGTGTGCGAAGTTTATGCATTTTGTGCAAGCATTACTTATGGTGCTGTTTTTTTTTGTTATTTAGATATATAGACGAGCAACAGTGGCATATGGTGCTTTATCAGCTAGGTTAGGGGAAAAGTCCTTTTTCTTTGAAGACAGGTAATTTACTCTGGTGTGTAAACCTGAATGATAAAAGTAATGGGAGAGGATTTACTTGTTTTAGATTTGGTAACATGCCTAACACAATATTTTCAATCCAGGCCAACAAGTTTGGATGCAGTTTTTCTTGGGCATGCGCTGTTTACGCTTCTTGCTTTACCTGTGAGTACTTCTAATAGCTATATTTCAATCATCATTGTAATTGTTCAATTCCATCGATTTAGCAGCTTCAGCATTTACTTCATCTAGAATCCTGCTGATTGGGTATCCAGTAACTGCATTTTTTGGAATCATGGAATCAATTTAGCTATTTTACATTTGTCAGATATGGAATGATGAACTCATTAATTAAGGATGCTAACGGATTATTTTTGACATGTTAAGATTCTAAAATTGATAGTCATCTGTTAGACATTTGGAAGTTGTCTTGTGTTGTCCTTATATTGATATGTGTCTATATATGGTGAGTGGCTTTGGTCACAATCATGGATGCCTGTTTCGCCAAAAAATAACCCCTTTTTTGTGGCTTTCTGCATCTATGGTACCGTAAGGTCCAGATTGCCGTGCTATCGATGTTCTGAGCATTATGCATGGCTGAGTAGCGCACACATTTTCAACAACTTGTTACTGGGTTGGCTAGTTGATGCATTTAAGATATTGAATCATCAAGTTCCCTTTAATAGGTATATATAGTGAAAAGCTGAACCGTACATTTTTATGTGTTCTTACCTAATAGGAAACATCTGTTCTAAGAAGCAAGCTCTTGGGTCATGCTAATCTTGTGAAGTATGCGGAGAATCTTAAATCAGAGTATGTAGATGCCAGTTCGTCATCTTCGTCAGTTCCCCAGTCTGATCCCTCTTCATCAGCCTCAAAACGAGGCCCTGCATATTGGAGTGAGTCACTTGTAACTATGTTGCTATCCTTTGACATTCTATTAATTACACATTTTCTATGTCCATCAATATAGACATGTTGCTGCATCCTTTAAACTTGCTTCATTCTCATCCAATACTAAAGCTTGTCTTGTAAAACATACTGTGGAAACATGATAGTGAGTTCTCTGAGTACAGCTTTGGACATAACTGAGCAACAATATACTTTGCCCATTAATGACAAAATGAATTAGTTTCTTTAATTTAGCTTTTACAAACCATTTGATGAAGATATTACACACCTCCTGTGAGAAACTTGTGAGGCTGAGTTTGGTTTATTTTGGAGTACCTACTATCTAGTTATTTTCTTCCTTCATTATTAGCATTTTATTTGCAAGTTTCACGAGTTAATCCCATTTGTGACAAATTTAGGCTCAAAGCCAAAGAACAAACCTACGAGGGAGAAGACGGAGGAAGAGAAGAAGTTCAGGAGAAGAGCTAAATACTTTCTTGCTACTCAACTTGTTGCTGTTTTGATTTTCCTTTCCGTTATTGGTGGATCTAATGGCGAAGTGGAGCTTGGTGTTGATGACGAGGCTTTTGATTATGAGTAGGAATTAACCTGTCAGGTAAAGAAGTTTGACTTGCTATGGTTTGGAAAAATATTCATATATGCAAGTCACATTGGGTTTCTTTTTTCTTTTTTTTTGGCAAAGAATGCTAGGGAGTTTTGGACTGAAGGGGAAATTCTCTCTCTTACGTTTAAGCTACAAAAATTGAGCATCAGGTATAAATGCAATTTTGCCCATTGACAAGGATGGATTGATAAACTTACAAATTGCTTTCAGTGTGGAGCTGGTAATTGTTTCTTATGAAAATCTGTGATAGGTCATGAAAATAACTTTTCTCCTTTAGTTCATTTGTGCACTATGTAGTTGAATTACGACTTATTGTGGATCATGGAGAAGTGTATTTGTTATGAATGAGTTTGTTTGACGAAATATAGTCGGTTAGTTCCATTCGGGGATGTTTGCTTTGGGTGTACAATGTATAAAATTGAGTATTTGAATGATTACACGATCCAGTAAACTTAAGGTTGTTTAAACCATCATACTGATGGATTAACATACTGTATGTTGTTTTTCATATTACATTTGACTGAATGGAAATTTCGATATACAACATTTTTTTAAGTTTTATGAGTAATACATGTGAACATGTCGGTGAGTATTTTCCATAGATGCAGGCAACTATGATTGTGTCAGATAATAAAAATTACAATTCATTATATGTAACATCCAATAAACCTAATGGTTGAATAACATTATTTAATGTCACTAGTCACTAGCTAGTATTTGATCGGTGAATCGCAAGGTGTGAGATATATAATTAATTTTTAATAAAAGGTTCATACAAATAACATAGTTTAATTTATAGACAGTGCAACTAAGACTCCAATGATTCATCTAAATGTAACCATGGTTTAAAATATATCCTATAGGTTTTCTGTTAATCATTCTTAACATATATATCCTATATATTTTAATATTTCACCAATGTTTTAAGATTTTTTCCTATGTATTTAAAAGCTTTAGTTTTCTTCAACTTTTAACGGTGAATTTAGGATCATAGTTTATGTGTGAATTAATTGTCTAACTATTTAAAATGTGGGTTTTATTATATTTCAATCAAACTACAGTAATTGTAAATTTCAATCTATCTATGTATACATGTGTTAAAAGTAAAATCATATAGGTAAAATTGTAATTAAAAATCAGCAAAATACTTTTTACAAAATAACTTTTCTGTCAGTAAATTTAAAGGACGTGCGTGTTTTGGGCTTGGGTTTAAATGTGTGAGTCTACGAGGCCCTACGATTGACTCTTCTTAACTACAATTTACAGTGATAGATTTTATTTTTTCTCCAAGTGGCTTTTTGTTTTTTCTTTTATAACTTTGAGTAGGGATGTCAGTCGGGCTAACACGTTCGGTTTCGGTTCGGACCTATTCGGTTAAAAAAATTTCGGGTTTGAAATTTTTAGTCATAATCTTAACCCTTCGATTTTCGGGCTAGCCCGTCAGACCGGCATGTTAATGAATTTTTTTCACATATATAAATTATATCTTGATAATTCTAAAAAATGATCACCATCTCTTATTCTTGAAATAAATAAATACACGAAAAATAACATAAAATGAAAAATATATGACGGATATAAAATTTCATTAACATCGTAGTATATCAAATAAAAAAAACAATGGTACATGAAATGATAAATTACAATAATCTTCAATCATAATTTATTTTTTTCAAAAATAATAATTTCAAACTAAATCATAAATCTAATTATAGCTCAAACTCCGATCTAATTTGAAGTACAATCTTCTTCTACTTCAACAATAATATGTAAAGATCTTTCAACTTCATGTTCATATTTCATTTTTAAAGTCTTCATTATTTATTAAAAAAATAACAACATTATAATATTATACAATTAAATAATTTAAAACATGATAAATAATAGTTAGCTAGTAAAAAAAGATATGAGAAATAAAAATGATAAAACTAATATAATTAACATCACACTAAGAACATCCGAGTAATAAAGAAAAAACCAAAACTATGTACATTTCATGATAATAATGTTCGATCTTAGTTTATTTTTTCAAAAATAATAATTTCAAATTACATCACATTAACTACGCTCAATCATCGATATAAATATTGGAATTACATTATTTTTCTACCTCAAAGACATTTAGTGCTTCAAATTACGTATATCTTTGTATTCTTTCTCATACATTAAATAAACGATAACATTAGAATGTATATAAAATTAAATTATTGAAAACATGATAAGTAATATAATTTTAATACTTTAAAACATCAACAAAAGAAATTAAAATAAAATAAAATAATAAAAGAAATTAAAGTGAAAGGTCTTGACATTCATGATGCAACAAACGAATAAACAACATGTTTTATGCATCATACTAATCACTTATAGTCCTTATAACATTGATAAATGCAATAATGTATGTCATAAATGAAAATATAACATTTAATGAAAAAAATGCATCATTGAATAAGACTCATTTACCATTAGTTGTAACTTTAAAAATTCATAACTTTTAGCATACTTAGAATCTGTAAATGCATAATATATAGTTAGAAAGATAATTGAGTTAGCTTTCCAACGCTTCCGACCGTTCGTGAATCAGATTTTTCTAGAAAAAGTTATGACCAAAATGATAGAGGCTGCCAGGCCAGCTCGACCGGTCTGGGCCGTTCGGTGAATTTTTATTTGAATTTTTATTTTTATTTTCGGGCTGAAATTTTTTGGCCCTAACCTTGTTTTTTTTCGGTTTATTCGAGCCAACCCATCAATTTTGGGCTAAATTGACATCCCTAACTTTGAGATTCCGTTGCTTGCAAAATTATATTTTTTCGGTTTATTTTTTGGTTGCTCCAAAATGACTCAGTATTACCTTTTTTTTTAGGGGAAGGGTTCATTTTCAGCCTTTGAATGTTAGCTAGGCTGTGTGTATAGTTATACTTCCATTAAGGGTATATTTGGTTTGTTGGATAAAGATGAATTGGGGTGGAGAGATTAAATAATCCCACTCAATTACACGTTTGGTTTGGATGATTGGAGTCGGTATTGATAATCGGCCCGGCTCCAATCACCCATTTGTAGGATAGGTTATCCATCCACTTTTGGCCGGATTATAATCATCCCATTTGCTCTCAACCTCCTCACGGAGGAAATTACAAAATTAACCCTTCACATTATTATTATTATTATTATTATTATTATTATTATTATTATTATTATTATTATTATTATTATTATTATTAATTCATACCTAGCCCCGGGACCTGAAATTAAGTTTAGGAGGTGAAGCAGAGCAAATAAATCTCAATTAAGTTGTTTTAAAAGTATATTAAAATTATGAATAAATATTTAAAAATATTAATAAAAGTAATTACAACTTATATTAAAACATGTATTTTGCTAAGCAAATCAATGAGTCATGATTTTGTTTAGTTAAAAAAATATATTAATTAAAATTTAAATTTTAATAAAAACAACAACTTTAAACTTATTAATGAAAATCTTATGTGAGGGCAATTTTGGTATTCTTCAACATTTTAATCATAATCCTTCCATCCAAACAGAATATTGATAATCTATCATAAATCATTAAAATCACAACCAATCAATCCAAACACATGATTATTTTTATCAGAACAATGCAATCCTACTATATCTAATCAATCTTATTTATCCCATCCAACAAACCAAACGGGCCCTAAGATTATTGGGGTTTTTTTTTACAGGAAAAATGGATCATGAAATTTAACTTTCCACCGAATCCCGATTCGATAATATACGTTTTCAAAAGTTAATCATTATAATTCATTTTTTTTTTATTTTATGTTAGAATTCAATGACGTTGAATTATAATTCTTCATAAATTTATTTTTTATATTAAAATATTAGCTTTTGTGACAATAACATCAAATAATATATAAATATAAACTTTTATTTATAATATTATACTTTTGGAACACAAAATGACATGTTGTAATTTAATTGATGATTGCATTGTATACTTCAATGTGTGTGTGATTATACACATAACTCAAAATATATATATATCCGTGCATCGTGATGCAGGGATATACTAATACTAGTTAAAGATGAAAACAAAATTGAGACCCCTCGTTCCAAACTTCCACCTTCGTCGCTTAGAGCAACTATATATATTGAATCGCCAATTGGTCTTGTGTGTTTGGTTTTTACTAGATGGGTACAAATATAATTTGTTATTTTTTTTTTAGTTTAGTTGTTTATGAAAAGAGAGAAATAGTAGCATTCAAACTCGATACATTGTTTTTGCTTTTGAGTATCCCAATTCCTGAAGAGGTGAAGATATTACTCTCTTAATTTTTAGTGTACCACTCATTTACAATTCTTGAATATATTTTCTCAAAAAAATAATAATTCTTGAATATATTATTATAAAACTAAATTAATTTAAAAATAATAAAACCCTAACTAGCATTTACTTCAACTAAGTTTTGAATATATATAAAATTTAAAATAAAAATAAAAATTAAATGTAGGATATTCAACACTAATAATAAATTATTAACTAAAACTACAAAGATAATTATAAATAATTAGATATAATCAACCATAATTAGCAATTGACAAAATAAGTATAATTGCATAAAAGGTCAATAAAGTAATAAATTAATAGTTGCACTCAAACGGTTCACTAAAAAGTGAAAAGTGAGATTGACGATTTCACGTGCTTAAATGCAACTCGTTTCTAATTTTTTTAAAAATTTATTAAAGATTGCAAATAATAAGAGTTCAACTTATTTTTTTAGGGGAATATATATTTCAGATATTATTTTTTCGAGAAACAAAAATACATTTCGGCGAAAAAAAAAGGCAAAACCCTCGTTAGGGTTTAAGTTTAACAGTCCGAAATATTATTTTTTTTGTGTGAAAATTTATACAATTTGAACTTTGTTTTCGAAAATTCATTACCGTATTTGGATTTTGGCACATCAAAATAGCGGCGACATTTTATTACGCCCTGTTCTCAGACAATGGGAGCTCAGAAACGGCCTCGTAATACCAAGCACGACGAGAAACTCACCACCAATTCTGCCAAATTGAGAAAAACAGGGAAACATGAAGGTATTATTGCGTACATTAGCTAAAGTTTGCAGATAATTATATGTGTATAATTTGGAGCTATGAAATTTGTGGAATAGGGTTCAAGAGGATGGGTAAAGCAAGTAAAACTGACGGAAAAAAGAAGCAAATTGTTTACAATAAGCGTCCAACTGAGGCTGATGAATCAGGCACGTTTGATTTTATTGAAATTTGTATATTTTTTAAGGTGGATATTTATTTTTTTTCCCAATTTTTTTTTTATTATCTTGTAATGGTTATGTATGTAGAGGAGTTATATGAGGAGCAGATAGATGAACATTCCGAGGGTGGAGAAGCAGAATTAGTTGCTGACACAAAGGCGACAATGTACGATAGTTTGCTGAAGAAATTGGGTTCACATAATTCACATGTTGCAGATGCTTTGAGAAGAAGGTAAACTAAAAAAAACTCTCATAAAGGTTGTAGGTGTCTTTCTAATTTTAGTCATGGGCTATGTGAACTGAAATGGTTAAAATATTTTTGCATGCTCTAGTTGCTATAAACTTTATTTTAATGATTCTCTTTTGGAGTAGGCAAAGAGAAGAACAAGGGGAAACTGACACAGATGAAGATGATGAAGATAGTGATCCGGAATCCATTAGCGAGTTAGAAGAAAAGGATGATGATGACAGTGATGGTGATGGTAATTCCCTGGTTATGCTCTTGTTTAGAGATTAAAAAAAAAATTGAAGTTGGATATGACTGAGAATGGAACTCTGAAGAGAACAGTAATTATTTGTGTTTCCTTTTCTTCGGTCTTACTGAAATTCTGATAAGAATTTTGAAATCTGAAGTTAAGATCTACTCAAGCTTCTTTATTATTATTCTTATGATTTTAAGTCCTTGTTAAAGACATGGATAATCTGTTTTGTGTTCTAATCATCGTTGCCTTTTTTGCTTAATTTAGGAAATGATAGTATGTCCCCTAGGAGTTACAATGCTGGAGAAGACGCGAACCATGTGGAACTGAGTGAAGAGGCTGGGACCGATGATAATGATGCGATTTCTGACACAGATGAAGAAGACACCTCAGTAGCGTATGATGAACCCCTTTCAGAGGCATCTTCAATCATAAGGTATTTTTCTGTTTATTATACTTCATTTTTCTGCATATGCCACTCTTCACAACATTTAAGAATCTATTCATTATTTTGATGAAGAGAAAAATCTTGCACACTTGCCAGCATATGGAAATCTGAATGTATTCTAGTGCTCAGAATATCACATCCTGAAATGATTAAAATAGTGATTGAAGTTTCTGTTGATGACTGGCTCTATTATGGATTTTTGTTGGATTTCGGTTGAAGGTACTGGCTTCCACCTTTTGCACATATATTTAATCCAAAGTTACAGTACAGATGAAGTCATGTTCTATAGAGTTCTTGTTAGGGTTTGCTTACAATTGACTATTTTTGCCTGCTACTTGCTTCATGATTAGAAATCCATTTTTTACAAGTGTAATTTATGATTCTTGGATTTCTTTTCGTGATGTTACTTTTGATTTGTTTAGCTTCTCCTTTTCTTGCAAAATAACGTGTTTTGCTTTGCTCTTTATCTATGAGTATTCTTCTGTTTGCTTCACTGATTTGCATGGAATAAAATTCTAATTCTTATGATTACTTTCTTAATCTCGTCATCCAGAAGGGCATATTTTTGCTGCAATTTTTGGTGAACCTAATGCTCTACGTCTTCAATTTTGCAGAAGAAATCCATGTCATTGTTTCTGAGTCCAGAAAACAATTAGGTCTTCTGGAATCTAAAAATGTCTACCTTTACGCTACTAATGTTTCAACCAACTAAAGATTGGTATCCTATTATCAGTGCATAAAAATGCCTGCTGACATGGAAAGTTAATAACTTTGTTTTGTTAGACTTTCTTTAACAAGTGGAACTGTGGAAGAGATAGGACTAGGGAGGCTTGTGGATACTGTGTAGACTTTTGTTTTAGTTTTATTATATATTGTATTTTATGCAAACGGAATATGTCCTGATACAGGAGAGACTTTTTGCCTTGTGTAACATTTTAATTCTTCTAAATTTCTGGGGCTTGCTTGAGACAATACTTACAGAAATGCAAATATGCTATTTACATTGGATGCTTGTTTACATTTCATCCCTAGAAAATCTTTACATATGAGTTTTCTGCATGCAGCAACTTTGACAATCATTTGAGTTACAAACTTGCATCCACCGAGGTGGACTCTTTATTGAAAAGAAAATGGAAGTACATGTGGAAGACGCCAGCGCTTAACATGTCAAATTGTTATTGGAGAGGAACAGGAGAATGCTTTATTAAGGTTTCTCTCGCTTTTTCTCTTTTCCTTTCCGCTTTACTTCTTGATGTCATATCAGATACTCTTTTCTCAACTTAATAATCTAGATTTCACATTCTCAGTTAACAGTTTCTAGGTACTTCTTTATATAAATGGTGCCTTTTCAAATTTAGGGAATATCCAGAGCCGTACTTCAGTTTGATTCCTACTCTAACTCTTTATTGTATTTCTATAGATACATTTGAATGTAACAAAAGATTTCATATGTAGGATCCGGAAACAAAATCTTATTATGGTCTCAAGCCAAAGCTATACAAGCATTGGTTGGAAAGTTACAAGTCATCAGGCAGCAGCGATTTTCATCAATCTAAACAGAGATCATTTTTTTCAATCTGTAAGTAATTAAACAAAAGTTTTCCATTAGCAGATATATTTGAATTAAATGGCATAAGCCGTTGCAGAAGAATGGAATACGCCATTTGAGAGATCCATTAGCACAAACTTATGCTTTATGATTGCTCTACTAGAGGAAAAATGGGATGAGCACATATCCCTGTCAAATATATAATGTAACCCAGTTTTTGGTGTATTTGAGGCATGTCTCTGAATGATAAAAGCTTTACATGGCAGCTATAGTTGTGCCCGAGTATGTGAATTGTTTTTTCTTTGCAAGTTTTCCATATCAAGTTATTTGTCATGTAATACCATAAAGCCCCGGGTTCTTTTGAATATTCTGAAAATGCATTGTTTATCAGATCACCTCATGCCTTTTGGTTTTCACTCTTGTTTTATTGGGGAATTGGGTTTGTGGGAGGCAAAAGTGGTTGTGGCAGGCTGGACATTTTCCTTTGGAGGTGTTTCCCTAGAGATTCCATTTAAAATGACATGCTTTCTTTATGTTCTTAGGATTAACACTGATATGGTGAATGTGGATGAGTTCCTAATGCCATCTGTGATTCTACTGTTTACTTTAATAGGTAGCAGCTATTTTGATATAATGCACCATAACAAGAAGCCCTTTTACCTCAAAGGATTGGAGGAAGATTCAAACATCATGGATGCATATCTTATGCATTCGGTATGAACTTGACCTGTTCTATTTTTGATTAATATGTACATGTTTTCAACCACACATGCTGTATACCTCGGTGCTTAGGAGGGGCATTGATCGACTCATCTTGTTGCTACTATTCTTAGCTGTTATTGCCTTTATGATTAATTCTCGTGATTCATGATCATATTGTGCAGTTAAATCACATCTTTAAAAGTAGGGATCTTATAGTAAAGAATGAAAAGAAGTTAGCTAAGAATCAAGAGAGTGTGGACTGCGAAAGTGTTGATGATGATGCTTACCGGGATCGCGGGTTTACACGTCCTAAGGTATATTCTGCTTTCATGCCTTGCAATTATGGAATGGAGTTATCTCGTTCAATGATTGTGGCTCTTATTGCATGATATTTTCTTTGATCCTCTGGCTTGATCTTTTTTCTGTGGCTGGGAGTACGATGCTTAATAGTCTAAATTAATCTGTAATATTTCTTTGTGATAAATTGTTACGGGTCTTGGTTTCTTATTTATTTCAGTTGCTTAATAGTTTAAAAGAAATCTTCTGCTACATGTTGGAAAAATCCTCAGAACAGCGTATACACAGAATGAAGTTCAATTATAAATTTTATATAGATATAGCTGGACTTTATATTTGGGTGCAAGCTAGTATATTTTTTGATAAATTGTAAGACTTTGCTGAGAATTTCACCAGGAGTAATGAACAATGGAGTGAGGTAGTCTTTGATTGAATTCTTCTTAACAAAAATAAAGGCCTTTTGCATAATTATCACTTGAAATGATATAAATAAACATAGTTTAAGCTATATCCTTCACACAAAAATTACATAAAGGTTGGCAAGAATTCATGTTTTCAGAAAATAATACGTGCATGATGCATCTCTGTGTTTGCTACACATGTCCTGAGACCCCTGCCCAACCCAAGCCTCTTACTCAGGCCTTTTCTTTGTGGTTTACCCAGTACTTTTCTCTATGCCACTGTTTGTCGTTACATTACATGTTTGTGAAATTGGATGCATCTTCTGATTTTTTTTGTTCTTGTTTTATTCAGGTTCTGATCCTTTTGCCTCTAGCGGGCATCATGCGCCGGGTAGTCAAGAGGTTGATCCAGTTGACTCCAACGAAGCAAAAGGTTATAGTATTTATTGCTTTGTGGTTTGAGTAGCTGTGATGGTAACCTTGAAGTTCTATGTGAAGATCCTTTCGCTAGAAAATATCATATTAATATTAGAATGCTGGGGAGTTAATGCACACTCCTTATTGCTACCTCAGGCTTAATTAGTTTTGTTTGGACTTCTTTGTTATTTAGTTTTATCATAAATGTGACCTTAGCATAAATGCTTTGTATATGAATTTTTGTTAATATAACCATATTTAACGATGAGGTTGTGCATCTCAAATAAATAATAATCAAGTTTCTGCATAGCCTGGATGAGCCATTTGAATGTGTCATTGCCCCCTTTATCATTTGAGAAGCTAGCCACCTATGCAATGACATAGGGGCATAACATGCAGAGTGTAGAGTAGGGCTGTCAATTAGCGTGTCATGTTCTATAAGGGAGCTTCAATTGGGTTTGGGTGCACACATCTCTGCTCATTTTTCTCTCTAAAAAATATTCCCTATATAGCTTGAAGATTAAGCGCTGGATTCTTGTGAAGAAATCAGTTTTGGCTAATGGCTATAATTCAGTTCTTGTCAATATATATATTTTTTTTCTGATTATGCATAGGTGCCATTGCTAAGGCGAGAGTTTATGTTTTCGAGAGATTATATATATATATATTTTTCCTTTTACAGGCTACTGTGGAAAATTTGGAAAGATTTTGTGAAGAGTTTGGTTCTGGAAGGACTGAGAGCAACCTTGAAGACGATGATTTGGAGATCCCTAAACCCAAAAGCTCTGGAAAACCTCCTGACTTCCAAGCACTTCTTGGCAAGGATGATGCCAATGATCACTTCATGATAGGCATAAAGTATACCAATAGGTAATCTTGACATCCAGTTTAGTGCATATCAGAACACTTTATTGTGGTTCCCTTTTCTTGTTTTGTATGTGGTAGTATACTAGTATACTGTCTTGTATGTGATGTGAGCATAATTGTTGCGTTTCCTCTTTTAATTCTCTTCAAATACTTAAACGTTATCTCAGCTTATTATTTAGTATTGCATTAGCTGGTTTACATTCAACAAGTCCAAGTGGTTTGTGAACAGAGGAAGAGTGTCCAATAACTCAGATCTTTTTCTTTTTCTGTAGGGGTATAAAGTTGTATGGTGATTTCTATACTTCAGATATGATTATTGCTTCTCCTCTCGGCTTGATCACTGTAAGCATTTCCTTATTACAAGCATTGCTCTTTCAACCATAATTTATGATCCTCTTGGGTTGGTCAATGTTTTTGAACTGCTCTCAGAGGTATAACTATGTTTTAGATGTGGGCTGCATATAGTTCATGCTCTTATAAATTTTGATGCTTCATTATTGTTCTGTTTCTGTACGATGCCCCCAGATCTTGATAGTCATACGATCCTAATTTTCTATCTGTATTTGTTTAGCAGATGATATGAATCTGTCAGCCATAGGCATCACTGGATTCTGATTATTCAATTCTTCTGTTGCAGAAAATTGGAGAGGCAGAAGTCGAAAAGGAAAAAGATGTTGATTATCTTTCTTCCTTAGAAGTAAGAACATTGTTTTGCTATCCAGGATTTATTTTGCAGAATAATTTGCATGTAAATGATATGCTGATCAATGAGAAATTTTGCAGATCTTAATCATTGACCACGCAGATGTTATGTTGATGCAGGTTTGTAAGTCATTTGTCTAGTGTCTTACAATCATACCATGTTCTATTGCTGAAATTCTCTAATTTACTCTATTTGTTTCTATGATATTCTCCAGAATTGGTCCCATGTGAATACAGTTGTTGAACAAATGAACAGGTTACCATCTAAACAACATGGAACTGATGTTATGCGCATAAGACCATGGTATGCATTTGGTTTATATCAGTCCCTGCCTTCAATTTCATGGTTCCTTGGACAATGGACATGCTTGGCTAAGATTAGCTCTATGTCCTAGCTTGGGACAAAAAATCACGGACCATTGAATCTCATAGTTATGCAAAGACATACGAATATTGAGAATGTATCATTCAATAAATTATTGTAGATGGCCCTTTGACCAATCTATTTTTGTATTACATTTATTATTACTAATTTTCATTCCAAAGTAGAAGTGATGAGGATCTATTGATAATTTGTTGGGAAGAGATGTAGTATAGCCTTAATTGTGGTTAATTCTACTTGCTTCTTGTTATTATAATTTTCTGCATTTAAATTTATTCGTTTTTCAGGTATCTAGACGGACAAGCACGCTTCTATCGGCAGACAGTAATTTTAGGTTCTCATACAAATCCAGGTAAGACAGTTACAAATATATCTATTATGCATTTTTGTTAGTGAATCCTTTGAATTCAATAGTAATGAGCAGCTCTTCCATCATAAACTCAATCCTTTTTGCTATCTCTTTTTAAAAAACATTTGCACATTTTTATTGTTAACACAAGTAGTAACATAAGTAGGTATGACTCTTCCAGTTTGGTTCTAACTTTAAGTATCTTTTTTAACGTCCATATGTTGTTACTTTTGCAGAAATGAATGCCTTCTTGAATCAGCATTGCCTTAACTACCGAGGAAAGGTTTGCACATTCTGTATATTGTAATTTGTGCAATGCTCTAAGTTTTTTTGAAATAGTTTAATTGCTCTCTGTCCCCGCGTCAGGGTGAAATTTGTTTCACAATGGTTATAGGGGGTTCTCCCTGCAAAATATACTGCAATTTTTCAAAGGACATAGCGACAAGTGCATAAAATGTAAACAGCAACAAGTTTAGGTTGGTAAAGTAATACTGTTTGTCGTGCAAATTCTTCAACTACATATTTTTTGATTAATTTTCCTATAGCCCATACAGTTATACAAGTTTTTGCCAATATCATTATATATTCATGTCTAAAATTTGTGCTACCACTTATTACCTTTTGTGAACAATAGTGATATCTAGTAGTAGAGCTTTCATTACTTCTCAAGATTTTCCATAATCATTACTTGTGTATTGTGATAGTATGGGTTTTATTAAAATAATTTAGTTATGCTAGTGCATGTATTGGCGATTAGGGGCAAGAACTTGCAGATTGAGTCCATTAGAAATGAATCAATGGTTTCCGTTTGATATTTGTCATTCTTCTAGAATTGGACTGACAATTGTGTGTAATTTGTGCATCAGTTACTATTACCCAGAGCACATGGTTTCAGCCTACCAATGGCCTGTTAAATGGTTATTAGAGAAGATTTATAAATTAAATAGTCAGTAGCTAATATGACTGCTACGCCTATGTATATCTTCCCACTTATGGTTATTGATATTTTTTCTTGGTCATTTTGTCGAGAATGATTATAATAATGTTTACTGTTTCAGGTCAAATTGGAGTGCACGTATAAAGGCGTTCTTCCAAAAATATTAATTCAAGCTCGACAGGTTAGTGTCTCCCAAGGCAATATCCATTTTTGACTAAATGAAAATAAAATTTTGTATTAAATATAAGCATTATTGCTGAAGCACATGCCGTGTATCTAGGTTTGTGTATTACAGTGACTAATTTTGTGTCGACTAGAAAAAGAAAATAAGCCTTTACCCTGTTATGTGGATTCGAGTGTTTGAATCATATGCCGCATTGTGTTCGGTCAATGCTCATGTTCTTGTTCAAGTTCATCACTTTTGTGATCAACTGAGCTTGCATATAGTGTTACCTATATCCTTTCAATTTTTACATTGTTTGAACTTTGAATTCACATATGAATGAATGTACATATGCATAGCAGGCACTTGCCTTGAATGATTTAGTAGCAGTCTCTCATCTGATTCAATAAAACATGGTTATAATTATTAGAATAAGTGCTTCAGTTAGTTATTTTATGGTCTGACAACTCATTAATTTTGCAGATCTATGAGCGTTTTGATATAGAATCAATAGCAGAAGCTGATAATGGCCGTCTGAAATATTTTTGTGAAAAGGTTTGTCCAGATATCACCTTAATGTTTCAGTTCTAAGCAATTAAATGCTCAAACATTTCCCATCACATTGATGAAACCAAGTTTGAACACTTGATGCTTTATAGTTATTGCAATTTGATATGTAATTCAATGTATTAACTTTCTCGTTTTACTGAGGAAATAAGGTAGAATCTGGTAGTTGTTGGCGGGGCTGTGGGTACAGCAATTTGCAGATGGCAAATAAAGGATAAACAGAGGACTAAACGCTTTTAACAGTATTGTGATCAAATGAGTGTCCTCATGCCCTATTTACTCTTTCAACTGGAAGCTTCACCCCATCCCCTCTAATTTACCAATTTACCAATACTTATCATTAGAGCTTTACCAGTATATTTCAATACTTTCAAATTGCTTAAAGAACTGAACACATTTGAAATGAATGCAGTAGCTCTCATTGATTTTGGGCTATGCGTTATCTTATTACAACTGTATGTTTTCAAGGATCAGCAACTCTGACTGTGGTAAGGGTTTGTTTTGCAGGTCTTCCCCAAGATAAAAGATTCTGTTCAGGTGATATGGGGCTTTATATGTATATGATTTTATAGTTTAATTGCCTTGACAAAGCATTGACTTTTCTATGCATTCTTTCTTCGTAGGATGGGGTGATGATTTTTGTTAGTTCTTACTTCGAGTTTGTTCGACTTAGGAATTATCTGAAATCTCAATCTGCTTCATTTTGCTTGTTTGGAGAGTAAGAAAATTGTCGTTGCTTTTTTGTATTTATTATCTTAAGTTGCCTCTTGCATAAATTGATTTATATATGCTCCCTTTTCATTCTTTTAGTTGTCTAGAGTTAATGATTCTTTGTTGTGTAGGTATATAAAACGAAATGATATATCTCGTGTAAGGGGTGAATTTTTCAGAGGAGAAAAGAAAATTATGCTCTACACTGAGAGAGCCCATTTCTATTACAGATACAAGGTTAATCAACTCTCATATGTGTGTAGATTTATTCATTACGTTTTGTCCTTGTCGTTCTCATAGTTAATGATTTTGGAAGTTTTTCTTTACATGTGTTCCTTCTTTGTTACCAGTTACCTAGAGCCATTCCTTGAAGCCATCTAGCATCAGATTAAATCCTATAATTGGTTGAGGCTATGACTTGATTATAGAGAAGCTATATTAAAATATTAGTTTTACGTTATGAGTGTTGTTGCACAGAGCTTCATATTCTCTGCAAATAAAAGTGTAGTCATTATCATGGGGGATTGCTCAGGAGATGGAATTGAAAAAAATATTGAAGATGATAATATGTTTACAAAAGCTGATATCAGTGTGGTGTAGAAAAGCATGATATTATTAAAAAATGCAAAATATAATATTTAGTTTCTGTAATGTAATATCTGTTTTAGAAAATTTAAGAAACAAGCATGTTCTCTTCTTGCTGAATGATAATCAACAGTTAATAGAATTCATTATGCCAGCGCCTGTTGGAACCGGGCTACACCTGGGACTTCTCATTTAAAGATGGACTAGTTTTACTTCAGTCTGCCATGAAGTGTTATTCTTAGTATTGTAAAACCTTCCACATGACTACATGAGTATCATTGCTCGTACAGATTCAACTATTGCAATGCAAAACTTGGTCGATGAAGCTAATATTTGGCAGTGTAATCAATATTCTTTTCCTGAATTAATATTCTACCAAGTTGTCTAGCCGTTGAGTGCAGTGCAGTTTTTGCCGTTGTGATCGTCTTTTTTTCTCCTTACGATCTATATTATTCTTTTTACTCACTTTCTCTCTTCCCCCCTACCCCTCTTCAAATAGATTCGTGGCGTGAAAAATTTGATAATATACTCCTTGCCTGAGAGAAAAGAATTCTACCCAGAGGTATCTATCCAATTTTCATTAGCAGTTATTTCTTTATTATGCCGATGTTCCTTCCCCATATTGGTTGGTTACTTATTCTGCAGATTGTTAACTTGCTGGAAGAGTCGGACAGCATGAATTGCAGAGTATTATTTTCTCGTTTGGATAATCTCCGGGTATGATTCTCGTACTTTATCAGTGTCAAAATATATAAAAAAGATAATTTATCTTCAAAATCATTTGTTTTCAATGAGTAAATTAGTATCCTTGTATACTTTACCAGACTTGTTGATTCTACACATGCAAAACCTCTTCTTTCTCACAAGTCATACTCTTATTTGTATCTATTTTTGTTTGTGTTTGTGATTAGCTTGAGAGAATAGTTGGATCTGCTGCTGCAAAAAGGATGATCGACTCAGACAAAGGGGTATTCGTTTTTGCTTAGAATTTTTATTTCAAGATGCAGAAATCAAACCTCAGCTTGGAGATGTCATATTATTCAAGAAACGATGGAGTTGTGATCCTAGTGAGAGAAAGTTGTATGTATAACTAATAACTTGTCTGGAGGTTTTCAATTGTTTTTCCTTAAGCAATTTGCAAAATTTTGAGCTTCCAAACTTGTCTACTACAATTTTGTAATTTATAGGTTTATAGGTTGGTTCTACTTACTCATCTTATTATAGAGTATCAAAATTCAATTAACTTTGATGTTGTTTGTGGAACTTAAATATTAAAATGCAGTTCATAACCTTTTTTTTTCCAATTCTACTTTCGTTATCTACAGTAAATCTCGTCAAAAAAAATTAATTGAATATTTATGTTTCTTCTCGTATATAGTTATCGACAACTTTTTTGAGTATGATTTAATGTGCTATTCAATTTTCAAATGAAATAAGTTTTTAGATTTTACTATATAATTGAAATAACAAGATTGCCTCTAGAAAAAAAATATTTTCTTTTTTCCGTCCAAAATTACTTTCCGTATGTGAAAAGAATGATTCTTTATTATCTCACTAATTATTAAAATAAGTCAAAGTATCCTATATATCACTTTAGGCCCAATAAGGTTCATATATTCATCAGATGAGTTGGAGTCAATCTGGATTAATCCGTGTTGATCCACAAAAAAAATGATAAAAATTAGTATCAATCATAACATTAAAAAGTATCACTTAAAATTCAAAAAGTATCATTTGTATCATTAAAATGTAACTAGTCTGCTACTTATTTTATATGAATTCATATAGTTCAAATTGTGATTTTTTTCATTCCAATTGATGTTTAGAGTTGGGGGGTAGATTTTTTTAGGGTTCATAATGTTTTTAGGGTTTTTTTTAGTATTTTTAGGGAGTTTTTGTTGTGTTTTTTAGGGTTCATGCTTTTTTAGGTTTATTAATCTTAATTAGAGGTTATATTTATTTCAAAAGAAATATTAAATTCATTCACTTTTATTTTAGGGTTCACTAATTCCATTTAGGGTATATATTTATTTCAAAATTAGATTTTTTTTTTCAATTACCATTTATATTTATTTCGAAAAATTTAAATTAATTCTCGAGTGCAATGCACGAGTCACCGAATTTAAAAAAAATCGTTCACTTTAATTTTAGGGTCCATTAAATCTATTTTAGGATATATATTTATATTTATTTAAAAAAATTAAATTAATTCATTTCAATTTTTAGGATTTCACTAGTTGTATTTTAGGGTATACAATTTTAGGTAAAAAAACAAAAAAAATAAAAAAAACAAAAAATAATAAAAAAAATAAAAAATATAAATAAAAAAATATATTTCTGACGCGTGGGATCCACGCTCCCAAAATGGATCAGTTTTTTTTTTTGGGTGTTGGGCCATATTGTGCTTGGATCAGATGGATCCAGACCTAATAATAAGAGATTACTTCATTTATTATAAATATATTATTTTTAGTAACTATCATTATATTAGGAAATTCTTGTACGCCTCATATGGCACTACCTCATATGGCACAATAGAGATATCGAAACACTTAAAAGTGTCATAATAGGCTATTGAAACACTTTCAAAGTATCTCAATAGAGATATTGTGCCACATGAGGTAGTACCTCACGAGGCGTACAAGAATTTCCCCATTATATTATAGTATGATATCATTGATATGATCCACTATCTATCATTATATTATTATTTTATCTCGACTAAGTAATTATATATTTTTACAACTTTATTCAAATGAGTAATATAATGTATATATCACGCTATCTAATATGTTCTGGATATGTTAATATTTTGTGAACTAACTACTAACTACTATTATATCTAATATACATTAACAATATTTATAAATTCGTATGAACCTCATATATTATTTACTACGAGATATAACATATATCATATGATATTTGCAAAATCAAATCAGATTAAACATATCAAGTAGTACTACAAAAGCTATTATAAACATGTTATAAGCATATGATAATCTATATATTTTTCTTCATAGAATTACTAATCCTATATTGTATTTTCGAAATAGTTATGATGTTTAAATCAGTAATGAGATAAGGTCCATTTTGATCCAATACGCAGTTTGCATTTGAAATAAAATTTGGGCCCAAATCGATTCTATAATTTTTTAAAAGATACCAATATAGTACATCCGTTAATTTCGAACGGATGTTAATTTACGTTAATAAAACACATTAAAACACACACTTAAATCATTTCATACACTAACACACATATTTTACACAAAGATTAAGCATAATTTTTTTTCCAAGAATTTACTTTATTCCTCCAATAATAATAATAATAATAATAATAAGGGCAAAGGTTCATTTTAATCCCATAACTATTTGTGTAGGAGCGTTTTGATCCCTATTTATCCTTTTGGTTCAAAATGATCCTAGAACTATTTTAAAGGTTTAATTTGGTCCCTATTTTGATCCTCCAACTATTTTAACACACTTTTCTCACATAATTAGATTATTTCACACATTAACACACACTTTTTACACACATATGGATTGAACACGAAATTCCATCATTTTTACAAAGAATTCTCATATGGATTGAACATGAAATTTTCTCCATATTCACAAAGAATCCTCCACTATTTTATGTTTGTATAGAAAATTCTTTATTATTTTATTTAGTATAACGTAAATAATTATTTTTGTATGTTTTTTAGTTTTTTTTTATTTTATAATATAATAATGATTCATATTACCCAGATAATTTCATTTATTTCATGGAAAAAGTGTGCGTTAGTGTATGAAATAATCTAAGTATCTAAATATATTAATAATGAAAACATAAAAATATGATAAAATAAAAAAACATAGAAAAAATAAAAAATAACTAAAAACATACAAAAATAATTATTTACATTATGCTAAATAAAATAATTAAGATTTTTCTATACAAACATAAAATTGTGGGGGATTCTTTGTGAAAATGGAGAAAATTTCATGTTCAATCCATATGAGGATTCTTTGTGAAAATGGTAGAAATTTCGTGTTCAATCCAATGTGTTTAAAAAGTGTGTGTTAATGTGTGAAATAATCTAATTATGTGAGAAAAGTGTGTGTTAAAATAATTGGAGGATCAAAATAGGGACCAAATTAAACCTGTAAAATAGTTATAGGATCATCTAAGTATCTAAATATTATTAATAATGAAAACATAAAAATATGATAAAATAAAAAACATAGAAAAAATAAAAAATAACTAAAAACATACAAAAATAATGATTTACATTATGCTAAATAAAATAATTAAGATTTTTCTATACAAACATAAAATAGTGGGCTGGGGATTCTTTGTGAAAATAGAGAAAATTTCATGTTCAATCCATATGATGATTCTTTGTGAAAATGGTAGAAATTTCGCGTTCAATCCATATGTGTGTAAAAAGTGTGTTAATGTGTGAAATAATCTAATTATGTGAGAAAAGTATGTGTTAAAATAGTTGGAGGATCAAAATAGGGACCAAATTAAACCTGTAAAATAGTTATAGGATCATTTTGAACCAAAAAGATAAATAGAGATCAAAACGCTCATACACAAATAGTTATAGGATCAAAATGAACCTTCGCCCTAATAATAATAATAATACCTCTCTAAAAGAGAGATGCTATTTGCACTACTAAATCTACTCTTTACACCATAAATTTAAAAAAATAGAAAAATAATAATTTGGAACTTGCTTAAATGTCCTTATTAAAAAAATAATAAATTAACAAATAAAAAAAAAAGAAAAAAGAAAAAAAAATGAAGTCTTCTTCTCCGGCGTTCACTCTCATCTGCCGTTTCTGGTCTGCAAAAATAAAAAATTCCAATCAACTCCTTGACCATTGCGAACATGCATCATCATCTTCTCGAGTACCTTCCCTTCCAGCTTTACTAACCACCAAATCAAATAAATTAAACAAAATATTAAAAAAATAAACGTTGGCCATCTTTTTCCCAACAGATGCAGACACAATCACACAACCATTTCACTGGTTCCAACTGCAAAGTTGTGTCAAACTTCGCCGGAATTGTTGAAATCCGTTTGAAAACTCCATTTTTCGAGCCTCCTATCAAAGATCGAGAATTTATTTTCGAACATCCTTAAATAAATTCGAAAATTAATTTTCGAACCCTTTACACATGTTCGAAATTCGAATATCCTAAGCACCAATCAAAAATCAATTTTCGAACCTCATTAGGTGTCATCGTGAATCATTTTTTGAACCAATTCATGTTGTTCGAAATTTACAGTTCGAACCAATTTCATAGCGAAATTTGGCATGACAGAGGACAGGAGGAGGGGCTACGATTTTGGTGGGGGGGGGGGGGGGGGGGCAGAGGGTTAGGGTTTGGTTGGGGGGATTCTGGGAGAAGACGAAGGGAATGGGAGTGGTGGGTTGGAGGGAAGAGGGGAATATGAAGGAGGGTGGGTGGCGATGGGGAAGAAAGGACTGTAACGGTGGGGAAGAGAGATTTCAGATTTTTTTTTAAATTGAATTATTATTTTTATTTTATTTTTTTAAGTAAAATAAATATTTTTAGAGTGGGGATATTAATGTAAATTTATATGGTGCAAAGGGTAAAATTTATAGTGTATTGAGTAACCGAAAAGTAAAGAGCAGTGCAAATAGAAATTTCCCACTCAAATCATTGTTCTCTCTATCTCTCTCAAATCCTCATATTCTTCACCATTCTTGTTGAAAATTCCAAAAAATTCCTCCAAATCTCGTCCAAGAAATTCCATAAAATAATCAATGTTACTGTGAACCCTTGCTATTACACTTCAAATTCCTACCAGTGAGTTAAGTTGACGGACGTTAATGCCCGTTTCATCAAGGATTAACGGAGGTATCAATTTGATACCTTAAAAATAATCGTGGAATCAATTTGATCCAACAAATAATTTCGGGATCAAAGTACTTTGTGAGGATATAGTTGTAGGATGAATTCTTTTTCCAATTAGTAATTACAGTGAACTAATTTTTGTATAATAATTTTCTAATTAAAGCTTATATATTATAAGAAAATAATAGATTTTAGTAACTTAATTATGATTTTGAATAAAATCATTGTTTTTTTAATAATGAATATTTAAATTTAATTATATATTTAGAAAGTTTGTTTAGCCCCAAAGATCAAATAAGTTTGTGAGCATTGAATGCATTCGTAAATTAAGCTCGAGTTCAATTTAATTATAAGCAAGTTAAATGTAAATTTGACGATATTCAACTTCACTTAGTTCGATCATATCAATGATGAATGGAAAGTTTGTTTAGCCCCAAGATCAAATAAGTTCACGAGCATTGAATGCATTCAATAAATTAAGCTTGGGATCAATTCAATTATAAATGAGTTAAATTCAAACTTGAAGATATTCAATTTGAGTTAGTTCAATCACATTCACATGACCCATACATATCATCATATTGCAGTACATACACGACATGATGATCATGTCATGTGAGTGCCTCACAAAATGCATTATGACAAAATACATATTTGGGTCCCTGTACATTTAAAATTATCTGAATTGAGTCCTTGTACTTTAGTTTGGTAAAATCAAGTCCAACTATTATTTTTGTAAAAAGAAAGTCCTTTTACAACACAATGTTTGAGCGTGAGTTACACACGTTGTTATTCTCTTTTTTTTTCTTCTTAAATTAAAAAGTGTAGCACGTATGAAAAAATGACAAATAAACTTGAGCAACACCATTGTTCAGACAACCATCAGACACCAGTGAGTAATGAAATATCTAGCCTCCCATTTAATCAATTGGTCGATTCTATTCTCTTCTAGTCTGGTGTGGATGAAGTTGTGCAGAAGGAGAGGAAACTAAAAATTAGTGTGTATTTGGTGGATGCTTATCAGAAACTATTTCCGTCGTCCTGGCGGCGGGACGAGTTACTGTAGTTCCACTCCAACAACAACGATAGAGGACATCATTTGTGGAAGAAGATGATAGAGAAGAGAAACACTTGAGATAAATCTTGCCTACATGCATGGCAGGTTTCATTTTAATTTCACTCTTATCTGCAAGCAAGTGTAAGACACACTCAGATATTAGGTTAGGGAAGGACTTCATTTTCATCAAAATGAGAGTAGAGGGACGACTTGATTTTACCCAATTAAAGTATCAGAAAAATTTTAAACTACTGAGATTCAATTATGATTTTTGCCATACTAGATCATGACATAGATAGTTCCCATGACTGCTTTTCTTGTTGTTTCCAAAACAAAAGCCACATTCCTATTTAAGTAAAAATAATGCGACATAATCGTGTTAATATGAATTTCGACATCTCAAGTATATAGGTCTCGAGAATATCACACAAATAATAGTTCATAGGTTGTAACTTGTAGGCACTGGACATAATTTTTGAAAAAATTTATTCGATAAAATTTGTATATATATCCTTGGGATTTTAAGGTTCCAACATAAAACCCTCTCAAAGTTGAGAGATTTAAGAATGTACACAAAGAAGAAATAAAGAAATAAGGGAGTGAGGGACAAGTCTAGAGGTGACAATTCGGGCTGCCCGTCCATCGGGCCAAGTGTGATGGTGCGGGTTGAGCCAGCCCAATGTCATTTGGGCTGTGGGGCCTGATCCGGTCCAAATAGCGGGTCATCACGGGCCAAAATCTTTGCTTTTTAACTAGTCAGACCGGCTTGTTCGAGTCAATGTCTTTTCCAGGTGGGTCCAGGTGGAAGTACTTCGAAATATAAAAATGTGGCCCGGCCTAACCATAAGTCGAGCTGGGCTGGGCCATTTTTGCCACCTCTACGACAACTTGTTGGAATAAAAGAAGAAACAAAGAGGTAATTTAGACTTTAATTTTAATCTAAAAGAATATTCTTTAACGGTTAAAATGACACGTTTCTTATGATTGAATGGTTAAAAATTCATATTTCCAAAATAATTATAAGTCATAATAATAACTCTTTTTTTAGGATAATGAAGCAAAATTCACAAGCGATGTTTGTCGGTATGTTGCAACATAGTTAACTATATGTAATCAATTATTATCGATTAATAAGGATCGTGTGACGACATATTATAATACATCATCTAAAACAAATTGACCAGACCAATATTCAAATTATAGCCTTGGTCAATGACAACTTATGGAAAGTATTAATAGGCGCATCTAATTCTACATAGATTTATGAAATTATCCAATATATATACAACTCAGTTACTAAAAAAAATCACCAATTTTCTTCCATAAATAGACCCCGAGAAAACAAAAACTAACAACAGTGAAAAAACGATGACAACAAAAAGAATAAAACACGAGCAAATAATCAACGAAGAAAGGAGAAATGTGACATTCAAGAAAATAATGATTATTTATTATCTCACTAATTATCAAAATAATAATATATTACTTCATTTATTATCAATATATTATTTTTCTCTAACTATCAATAATATAACAGTGATATGATCCAAAAAAAAAACAGTGATATGATGATCCACTATCTATAATTATATTATTATTTTATCTCCACTAATTAATTATATACTTTTACGATTTATTCAAATGATTAATGTAATGTATTTAACTATTTATATATCACGCTATCTAACATGTACTGAACATGTTAATATTTGGTGTACTAAATACTACTCCTTCCGTCTCTATCTAAATGTCATTCTAATATTTTAATTTTGTTTTAAAAAAGTGTCATTCTATAATTTCGAGACAAAAAGTTCACATTTTTTTTATATTTACCCTCATTGAATACATTCAAACATCTATATTTAACTCATTTAATGTATTCACACAAGGGTGTATTAGATAATTCAATTAATTTATTAATTTGTGTTCATTCATCCAAAATGACATTTAAATGGAAACAGAGGGAGTATTATATCTAATCTAATATATATTAACAATTAAATTGGTATGAATTTCATTATATTATTTACTACGAGATATAACATATATCATATGATATTTGAAAAATCAAATCAGATTTAAACATATCAAATAGTATTACAAAAGCTATTATAAACATGTTATAAGCATAGGATAATCTATATCTTTTTTCTTCATAGAATTTTCGAAATGCTTATGATGAATACATTAGTAATTATAGTGAACTAAATTTTGTATACTAATTTTCTAATTAAAGTTCATATATTGTAAGAAAATAATGGATTTTAATTACTAACTTAATTGTGATTTTAGAATAAAATCTTTACTTTTTCTAAATAACGAATAGTTAAATTTAATTAAACATTCAGAAAGTTTGTTTATCCCCAAAAATCAAATAAGTTCCTGAACATTGAATGCATTATATAAATTAAGTATAAGGCTCAATTCAATACTAAACGAGTTAAATTTAAACTTGATGTTACTCAATTTAGCTTAGTTCGATCACATTCACATGACCCATATATGGTATCATCACATTGCAGTTCACATGACATGATCATGTCATGTGAGTGCGTCAAAAAATGCATAACTAGATCATGACATATAGGGAAATACTATGCTACCCCAAGGGTATTACCCCAAGTGTCACAATAGACATATTGTGACACTTGGGGTGGCATAGTATTTCATTGACATATATAGTTCACATGATTGCTTTTCTTGTGGTTTCCAAATTGCGGTTTGGTTCAAATAGCGAGGTCAGGCTACCCGTCGGCCAACATGTTATTTTTTGTTTTTAAACTAGTCAGATTAGCCTGTTAGGGTCAATGTCTTTTTCAGGCTTGTCCGAGCGGAAGTACTTTGGACATATAAAAATGTGGCTCGGCCCAACCAGAAGTTCAGCTGGGACAAGCCATTTTTGATACTGTTCGATATTTATTTTTACTTAAACTGCAAGCATACAATGAGGCTTTTAGTATAGTAGTGAATAAAATCGTATCCACATAGACTTAATAATTAAACTACTAATTATCTAAACTTAACTTCCAACAGTTATCTAGACTACCTAACATAGTTGGGATACTTAATTATCTAAAGATTGAAAATAATAAACACGATAAAATTCTACCACATAAATAAATACAGATGAATCAAACAATGAGGAAAAGATGTATTCTAGGATTGAATAATCATCGACTAATTCATTCATTTAATTATTTCATTCTTATGCCTATGTTGGGACTTAAATTATACTAGAGCAACCACTTAACTATCCTAAACCTTCTCTCGAAGTGCCTAAGATGTAGATTATATAACCAGTACTAACATCTCTGTTTAATACCTAACTTGCCACTCCTAATGGCTCTTAAGGTTCTTTGATCTCTAAATTATTCGGAACTCTGTCGAGTGATATTGATTAACCAATTACCTATTCCAAATCACGTGTTAAAACTCATATCTCAATTTATGAATTAACACATCAAATTATATTATTTAGTGATCAAGTAAACTATACAAACAAACACAATCAAGTCGTAAACATAAAAATAAAATAAATTAAATGAACTTCATATAGTCGAATGATAAAAAAACCCTAGAAATACTAGGATTTTAGTTATCCATAACAAAATAAACAACTAAAATAATATGCAAAGAGATCATTGATGTGAAAAGATTAAAGTAAATATATAAATTCTGGAAGTCTAATTCTGCCTCTAATCTTGACAAATCTTGAATTCTTTGGTCTCGTTCTTTTTCTATATGGCAAATTTAGGGTATGATGAATTATTTTCTAATTTTTTCCCAAAATTCATTTTTGTCCTTAGTTAGTAAAAGCCCAAAACCAGCTCAAAATCGGACAGGCCCAGATGACCTGGGACCTTGCTCGCGACCCCGGGTCGTGAGTTCACATGGATCCGACGTATCACACCAAATTCATGTTCGAGCAATATTCACGACCGAGCTTACAAATTATCCAAAGATGACCCCGCCTCAGTAGCGGGCTTCCATAAACTCGGTCCTTGGCTCGTTTGCGACTCCATTCGTGGGTGGACTCATTTATTATTTTTCACTCGAAAATACAGCAAAAACCGGGACAAATCCTATAAAAACCACAAAACATACCATACTCCAAGATTTAGTAAAATCCAAATAAATTGAAATTAAAATATAAATAAACCATATAAAATGCACAATTGAATAGTACAAAAATTAGTGTAAAATCTCAATTTATCAACTCCCCAAACTTAAGAGCTTGTTTGTCCCCAAACAAAGAACAAAAACGAAACTTGGAATTCAAACAAAACATGCAACCATAATCTATAATCCAATATATGCAACCTCGAAAATCTAATTGGGAAATGACAAGAACAATCATATCACTCAAATCACGAAAACATGTAATAGGTTCAATGAGCAAATATCAAGCCAATGATCTCACCAGTGCGTGTTTTGCTCAAACACTCAAAGTATAATAAAAGAAGGGTAAAACACTCATTGAAATGTTGAACTACACACTTGATCTACCATAAGCTTGCATACAATGTTAACTCTCCACTGACAAACAAATGTGCTCAAAATTATATGTAATATGACTTTTGTTATACTCGGATTAAGATTAGGAATATTTGGCTAAAGTGACTCAACAATTGTAAAACAATCTACCATTTTTACTTGTATATTCCTAATTATTCTCCACATGTAAGTACTAGTTAGAATTTTCCAACTTTCTCCTACACAATCTTGAATTATCCACTCAAAACATTAGATTCTTCGAGTCCTCATAACATTTTTTCAAATCATAGACCTTTGGCCTCTTTTCCATTTATTTTCATTGGTACTTTCAACATTTTTTTGTTTTGTGTGCTTTTTTTTTTTCCTTTTCAACACTCACAAAACACTCTTTTTTATGTACCAACAAAAAATCGCCAACCTATAACAATACATCTCATTCTCAAATATCTTCTCTATCCCAACTCCAATATTTCATACCCCTGTTTTTTTTTATTTCTCCAAATACATCAACACTCCCAATACCAGATAGGATTTCAAAGAAAAATCAATTAGTCACAAAATGACTTGTAAAGGAATATAATGAACTTAATTAGGACAGTGTATGGGATACATGGCTAATGAAAAGATGACCTATTATCATCTCATACTTTCAAACCTAAAAACTCAATCTCAAGCAAGACGACATGCAAGTTCTAGAGAAACAAGTGTAAAAACAACCAACACACATCAACAAAAATCAAAACAACATGTCTTATAGGCTCAATATCTCATAACTAGACATTGGTCATCATAAAGCTCGAAGAACTCAAAAATACATGCTCGTTCAAATCATACTATACATGTTAAAATCAATCTCAATCAAATACTCTCAATCATAAACACTAAATCATAAAGTACAAAACATATATCATCCAAATCCGAAGCAAAAATCAAGATCAAAATTTAAAATTTTCAAAATTTCTAGGAAAACAAAACTAAATAAGTAAAGAATGTAAAATAAATAAAGATTTAGACACTACAAGCATACATCCTCCTAAACTTATTCAAGTCCCAATGACATAATAAGTTTGTAAGAATATAGAAGGGTGTTGTCGACCACTCATAGTGATCAGGAGGTGGTGAAGACTTGCAGTTCAGGTTCAAAGTTCTTCCCCAAACTTGTCGAAGGACAAGTGAAACAATTCATTATCCCCCATAATGCAACATTCCAGCGCCCTTTATCTGCATGACTCACAAAAAGAAATGAAAGACATAAATGAAAAAAAAAAACTAACTAACCAAATGAAATTAAACAAGACACATTGAGTTGTCTCCCAGCAAGCACTACATTTAACGTCGACAAACAGACAACTTGAAGACTTAGGTTCCTAAAAGTGGATGAATTGATATCTCCATGATCTTTCTCGATTCTTCATCTGTGTGTCTCTATCATCCTTCAAATTGATACCAACCCTATGCATTGGAGTATTCAGCGACATGTTTGACTCCAGAAGTGCTCCCGATTTATGCATGTCATCAGTAGTGCAGCCAGATTCTTGAGTGTTGATGGTGTTACACTCTACTACTGCCTTGTGCTTCTCAAAATTGAACAAGAATTGGATTTGTTTATCCTCATATCGGAGAGTGAGTACCCCCGTGTCTAGATCAATATTAACACGTCCAGTGCATAAAAAAGATCGTCCTAAAATGAGAAGGACACTCTTATCTTTTTTATATCGAGCATAACGAAGTCCACCAGGAATATGAAATCCTTCACCTTAACTAGCACATCTTCTAGGATTCTGTAACACCCTAGTTTTATAAACCTAGAATGCTACTAATTTTATAAAATACTAACTTATAGAAAATAAATAAAAAGTATGATTAAACAATTTACTCGATATGGACATAAACTTTATTTGAAAAATATAATAATTCATCGATAAATATCTTTGAAGGAAATAACATAATAATTTGAAATAATATAGAGCAGAAGCGGTTTGAATTTGGTTCAAAAACTTAAACATTTTTTTTTTAAATATAATGCAATAACTACTTAATTAATAACATAGAGTTTAGAAATAAATGAAAGTCTAATAACTTAAAATTTTTAAATATATTCACTTAAACATCATTCATCTCATCTCCGCCATCACTAAACTCCTCAATCTGAAATGTGTAAACAATAAGGGGTGAGCTTACACGTACTCAGTGGGGACACATAATAACATATATTAAAACAATATACAATCAATCATGATAAATGCACATTTAACTTCAAATGTATAGCACGGTGGCCTAACCAAGGACCCTTGTCGGTCCTGAACCCCTCTCCGAGTCCCTGGCTATACATTAGCTCAACATATTTACATGAATACACATTTAACTTCAAATGTATAGCACGGTGGCCTAACCAAGGACCCTTGCTTGTCCTGGACCCTTCTCCAAGTCCCTGGCTATACATTAGCTTAACACATTTATATGAATGCACATTTAACTTCAAATGTATAGCACGGTGGCCTAACCAAGGACCCTTGCCGATCCTGGACTCCTCTCCGAGTCCCTGGCTATACATTAGCTCAACATATTTGCACTGTGGGCTTTTACCCCAAGGATGCTTTCCGATCCCGAATCCTTTACCGAGTCCTTGGCTGCATAATATTTCCATTTAATTTACCCCAAAGATCCTTTCCGATCCCGGACTCCTTACCGAGTCCCTGGCCATATAACATTTCAATGTATATATGATTTGCAAGCAACATTTCATAACATATATGACATCAAACACAAACGAGTCACTATAGCAAAATATAAGAAATTTCGTTCATCAGTTAGAAAATCCCCACCTTAAATTTGAAGAGCTTTAACTCGACATTTGAATGTAAAATGTTAGAGACTTGTAGGAACTAAGTCGCCTTCACCTAACAGAGAATATAATTAATTATTTTAGTAAAATAAATCCTTTAATGAAATTTATATATTTTAAGGACTGAATTATTAATCATTTTTAAAATCATTACAAATTGTAAGAGAGTTTCTTCTTTTTATTATAAAATCAGAATAGTAAATTATATGTTAATAAGCTTAAAAACCTGTCAATAACTTTAAGAGTTTGAGATAAATTAAAGAATGAATACGTACAGTAAACTATTAATTTTATATAACATTTTTCTATTATAATAATAAGGATAACTAAAGAAAAACATAACTTCAAAGTTAAATCCCTAGCCTTTCGTTAAATCACAATTCAGAGAGAGAAAGACGTAGTAAGTGAGAGAGAGATATATAATATTTAGCAAATGATAGGTGAAAGAAACAAAAACAGAATAGGAATAGGGTTTCGAATCACAAGTATTACGTTTTCTTATATATATATATATATATATATATATATATATATATATATATATATATATATATATATATATATATATATATGCACGTTGGTTTGCCGCTGAAGGAAGTTAAAACAACTAGATTCAATTCGAAATAAGTGTATAATTAATATATGATTGAATAAAGTTTCCGGTTTTAATTCATGATTAAGCCAACCACTTAATTAGAGATTAAGTTTGAATTGTGTTTGGTGTATACCTTGTTTTGGATTTTTGGATTAGAAACTTTAGGATTTGTTCGTTGATTTTAACACTGATAATTTACTGTAAACAAGATGAGAATTGAGGGTTAATATTTGAATTATAGAAATAAAATTAACTTTTGGATGAAATTCTTTACCTTCACCGAATTAACCCATAATTCTTCCAGCTTCAAGGATGAAATGATGAATCTTTAATTGGCTTCTTTATCAAAAGAAAGAAAAAATAATTCTCGGTTGGAAGTTTCTTCATTCCTTAAAAATGAACGAAAAATAATTTCTTGAATAGGAAAAAGGGTGAGAATAGAAGGCATCATTGTTTGGTTGAAAAGGCAATTTCTTTGAACGGAAATAATCTAAATTAGAATGAATGCAATTTGGGTGAGTTTTGACATGAATGAATGAATTATTGAGTAGTTTTAATTGCAGTTGAACTGATCGTGAGATTGGAGGAGGTTTACAGAGAATATAACTGTTATTTGGATAAACTATTATTATTATTATTATTATTATTATTATTATTATTATTATTATTATTATTATTATGTTTCTAGGTTTCAAAATAATTATTGAACTATGCTCGATTATAATTCCTAAAGAATTATGGATTTACATATCTTATTTAATATCTAATTCCATTATGAGTTATTCGATATTACATTTTAAATTTTCTCTACTGGCGACGCGACTAAAAATATAAATATCTAATTTTAAATTATTTGTAATGACAAGATCAAAAGATTATATTTAAAAATGAAAATTTTGAAAAATGGGTTGTTACAGATTCCCTCAAGATACATTACAGATTGGTTGCCCATCTGCCAACACATTGTTGTGGGCTTGAATTGCTCACTATTCAGCTTCTTGAAAAATAAGAGCGGCATTAGATTGGTGCTCATCCCCAAATCACATAAGTCTTGACTACCAATAGTGTTCTCCAGTTTCTCCACTTTAGCTTGCGACTCCCCCATGAACTTGCCAGTCTTTTCCATGAACACCATCAACAAATCATCCATCTTTGGTTTCTTTTCTCCATCAATCACTCTATTTATCACTGAGAACCCAAATGGAGGCTGAAGTGCATTATTGGGATTCCAGTAAGAAATGTTAGACCGATTACCTTGGTAGAACTGATTTCCACCTCGGTAATTGTTGTTCTCATAGCTATCCCTCTGATTGATGTAATTAACTTCGTCCACTGTCTGGTTCATAAAAACATTCGCAGTCTACTGGACATGGCATTGAATCTACTATTGATAGTAGTATTCAACGTGGACAGTTGAGCAATCAACTTGGAGATCGGGTCACTTTCATCAACGGTTGCAGCTTTCTTCAAAATCTTTACTTGCTGCTCTCTAGACCACTGGTAGCTGCTGGTTGCCATATCCTCAATGATCATCACAACTTGGTCATTTTTTTTGTTCAACAAAGAACTGCTTACAGAGGCATCAAGAAGCCTCTTCAACTCCGTGTTGCACCCATTGTAGAAGATGTATACCTGATGGTCTACCCTGAATTCATGGTTAGGGAACTTTCTTAGCATGTCCCAAAACCTCTCCCAAGCCTCATATAGTGTCTCATCATTGAACTGGCAAAACTGCGTGATCTTGTCTTTTAGCTTGGGAGTAACTTCAGGTAGGAAGAATTTATACAGAACCTTATGGGATAATCCTTCCCAGCTCTCAATAGACCTGACACCTAGAGATTGGTATTATAGCTTAGCCACACCCTATAGAGAGAATGTGAATAGGCATAAGTGATCGGATCTTCAATAGCCCATCCTCCGTATTAGTTCTGCTGGACCATGGAAATCAACCCAGATTTCAACTTAAAGTTATTTGCGTTCGTCCTGGGGCCAGGAACATTTTCATGGTTGTGCACTAGAGTAAAGAGCTCATTGATTGGAGGGGCTCTGCAGCTCTAGCGTCCTCTTGCTCTTGTATCTTCTGCTGCATCTCCTCCAACTGTGATTGGAGATGACAAATTTGATCGGCGAGATTAAGAACTTGATCAGTAGCATTCATTCTTCATCTTCTTTTCGCGTTGTTGTGTCGGGCGGTACCTTCAATCTTAGGATCGAATTCTTCTAGAGGTCTCCCTTAAGATCATGTGCTCATACATAACCTAACCACATGAACAAGAAGATTAGAAAATTTTAAAATAAAGTAAAATAAAATGCAGAAAAATAAACGTCTAAATTAACACAATAAATTAAATTCAAATAATAGCAAATTAAAATGAAATCCACCGCAACGACGCCAAAAACTAGTTCGATATTTATTTTCACATAAACTGTAGATGTACATTAAGGCTTCTAGTATAGCAGTGAACAAGGTTGTATCCACAAAAATTTAATAATTAAACTACTAATTATCTAAATTTAAATTCCTACAGTTATCTAGACTACCTAACATAATTGGGATACTTAATTATCTAAAGACTGAAAATAATAAACACGGTAAAATACCACCACCGAAATAAAAACAAATGAATCAAACAATAATGAAAATATGTATTCTAGGATTGAATAATCATCAACTAATTTATTCATTTAATCATTTCATTCTTATGCCTATGTTGGGACTTCAATTATACTAGACCAACCATTTAACTATCCTAGACCTTCTCTCGAAGTGCCTAAGATGTATTGCATAACCAGCACTAACGTCTTCGTTTAATACCTAGCTTGCAACTCCTAATGGCTCTTAAGGTTCTTTGCTCTCTAAATTAATCTGAACTATGTAGAGTGACATTGATTAACCAGTTACCTATTCCAGATTACGTGTTAAAACTCATCTCTCGATTTGTGAATTAACACATCAAATTATATTATTTAGTGATTCAGTAAACAATAGTAATAAATGAATAAGAAAACACAACCAAGTCATAAGCATAAAAATAAAATAAATTAAATGAACTTTATAGTCGAATCATAGACAACCCTAGAAGACTAGTGTTTTAGTTATCCATGACAAAATAAACAACTAAAATAATCTACAAAGAAAACATTGATGTGAAAAGATCAAAGTAAATAAAACCCAGAAGTCTAATTCTGTCTCTAATTTTGACAAATTTTGAATTATTTGGTCCAATTCTTTTTCTCTGCTGAAAATTCTAGGGTATGGTGAATTGTTTCTAATTTCGCCCAAAATTCCCTTTTATAGTTAGTTAGAAAAAGCCCAAAACCAGCTCAAAATTAGACAAGCCTAGTTGACCCGCGACCTTGCTCGTGACCCAGTCACTCGTGACTCGGGTCGCGACGTGGCTCAGACGTGTCACACCAAATTCGCGATCGAGCTCGCGAATTATCCAATGGCGCTTCAGTATCGGGCTTCCAAAAACTCGGCCCTTGGCTCGTCCGTTACTCCATTCGCGGATGGACTCGCGAGTCGACTCACAAATCCCCTTCTATGTTGTTTTCGTCCCTTTTTCTACTCAAATTCTTCAACACATGACTCCAAGACATTATCAATTATTTTTCTCTCGAAAATACAACAAAAACTGAGATAAATCCTACAAAAATCACAAAACATACCAAACTCCAAGATTGAGTAAAATCCAAATAAACTGGGATTAAAATACAAATAAACCACATAAAATGCACAATTCAATGATACGAAAACTAGTGTAAAATCTCAATTTATTAGCCACCCCTATGGTAATTTGTTGGAATAAAAGAAGAAACAGAGGGGTAGTCTAGACTTTTTAGTTTAAAAGAACATTCTTTAAAATGACACATTTTTTATGTTGAATGGCTAAAATGCATATTTCCAAAATAATTATAAGTCATAATTTTTGGATAATGAAGCAAAATCCACAAGCGATATTTGTCTGTATGTTGGGTTAACTCTGTTCCATATACAATAATCAATTATTATCGATTGATAAGGGTGGTGTGACGACATATTATAATTGGTCATCTAAAACAAATTAACCAGACCAATATTCAAATTATGGACTCACCCAATGACAACTTATGGAAAGTATTAATAGGCGCATCTAATTCTAGATAGATTCTTGAAATTATCCAATATATATACAACTCACTTACTAAAAAATTATTACCAATTTTCTTCCATAAATAGACCCCAAGAAAACAAAAACAAACAACAGTAAAAAAACGATGACGAGAAAAAGAATAAAACATGAGCAAATAATCAACGAAGAGAGGAGAAATGTGACATTCAAGAAAAGAATGGATGGTTTGCTGAAGAAAGCAAATGAACTCTCCATTCTCTGCGGAATTAGCGTAGCCATCATCATCCACAAAAAGTGGGAAAACAACGCAGTTTTATGGCCTTCTCCATCAGTCTTGGGGGAAAGGCTACAAAAATTTATGGACTATCGAAGTGAGGAGAGAGAGAGAAGGATCGTGACACACGAAAGCTTCATGGAGCAGCTGGTGCAGGGAGAGAGAGAAGAGATTATCAAGTTGAAGAAGTCGATACAAATGAAGGAATCTCAAGAATTAATGGTGAAGTCGATGCAAACTAACTCTTTCAATGGCCTTCGTCTTGACCAATTGAATGCCATGAATTCATTTGCAGATGATATGCTCAAGAAGCTTTTGAAGAAGGATATGGAGCTTAACAATCAGCATTGATTTTTTTTTTTTTAATATTGCACTATGAGTTTCTCTATTTTTACTTTGTTATTTTTTTTTAATTTAATTTAATTTTGTACGAGCACTTTCCTTTTTTTTTATGTCTTCTTATGGATCTCGTTGTGAAATTGTTTGGTTCGACGGAAATTATTATCCACAAGCAATCAATGCATATGTTGAGATCGAATTACCCTATTGTCTGTTGATTCGATATGTTGATTATTGAAATTATATTTATTTTAAATATGTCTATAATGAATTATTATTATAACAATAAAACTAATCTATAAAATAAACAAATGATATATGTGAAATATATTTGAATTTTCTTAGTTCATGCAATATATAAAATTTAGGTTTGAAAAAATTAAATAAAATAACTATCCTTTTTAGTTCTCTATTTGAAGAAAATTATAAAAATCTGACTTAAGCTAGTGTAATGGTATAAATAATTCAATATCGAATACAACAATCATCAAGTCATGAAATGAATAGTGATCCATGACGTATCGTATATGTTGATGATTAACATTACACAATCAATCGATTAAGTTAACAAGTAAATTGATCACATAGAAACTACCTATTAAATTTTCATATATGTTTAATAGCATCTTAATTTGATATAACTTTATATGATAGATAATCTCAAATAATTTTATAATTAAACATTTCCATTTATATTAATTGTTGAACAAATTCTTAATTCGTCTATTTTATTATTCTTTAAACATATTAATAATATAAATATGTAAAGGCACAATTTTTTCCAAATGTCATAATGATAAATGTACACATCACACACATTCTAAAGTCACACTATGATTTTTGTGTATATTAAATGAATTACGTAAAATCAAAAAGATCACAACTGTCAAATAATGATGTTAATTAAAATTTATATCTTGTTCGATAATTAATTTTGAAAAATATAAAGTGAAGTATTTATATCACGTTTGCCACATTACAGGAAAAAAAGTTTAAAAAAAATTAAAATTGGTCTTTTTTAATTCATGTGGAAAAAAAAAAATCAATCCAAAGTTCATGTATTTTAAGACAAGTTGGTGTCCACATAGATGTTCACGTGGTAGTCTTTTGCCGCCACGTCATATTCAACTTGCCGGAATTTAAAAATCATGTGAAAAATCAAATAAGGGCTAAGTTTATGTTATTAAAATTACATTTTTTCCAAAATTTGTATATTTTAAGGCAAGTAACCCTACTATTATATATGTTCTCCACCCCCCCCCCCCCCCCCCCCCAAAAAAAAATACTTCATATGGACTACATTAAAAAAGGGATCGTTGTGCTTTAAAACACAACAATTGTTGTTGTGCCAAAATGGTGTCGTTTAGACGAATTGAAGAAAATCAAATTTCCCTTCCTTGTGCGGAAACTATGTCGCACCACAAATAATTCACCATTTTTTCTTTCTTCTCTCCATGCATTAACAACAGCATCGTTACCTATATATATATATATATATATATATATATATATATATATATATTTTATTAATCTAAAATCTCACGAACAATCGAGCAAGCCTCATTGCAAGGGATAAAAGATTTTCAGTGAGTTCAAATTTAGGAAGATAAAGTAACGGTGAGAGAGTAGACTAAAATGTTGATTTTTACCGTTTTAAGTACAACATTAGGTGCGCCCTATGCTTTCAAACACAACAGAGGATCGCGATCCATTAAAAACACGTATTGAATATTTTTGAAAAAGTAAAAACAAAATAAAATTTCCTACCATACCCTTATGTAATCATTCAAAAGAAAATGATTGTTAATTTCAAGAAAATATTAAATAGGTATATATTAAGTAAATGAAAATTTATTATACATCTAATAAAGTAAGTGAGTTATAATTTTGAGACATATCTAATAAGGTAAGTGAATTATAATTTTGACAGACAAAAAAGGAATAAGAGAGTATATTTTGTGTGGTTATTTATTTTCTAATGGCTTGCACCAGTATAAACCCCAACTTTTTATAGTTTTAATTAAGGATTAATACATAAACAAATCCATAAGTTCTCATACTTTTTCAAACTTGAACCACCTACTTAGAGTTGTCAATTGAGCCGATCAGCCCCGATGGACTCAGAGGTCTAACAACCCAGTCGTACAAGAACCACTAGCGAACGGCTAGCCTGAGCTACGTTTTCTTAAAATATGTGAACCCTGGCCCAACTCATGAACTTGGATAGGTCTGAAGTGGAATTTAAGTGAATTTTACATAAATTTTTTTTATTACTTTTGTTAATGTTTAAATCAAATATAAAATAAAGTATTACTTTTTTGTAAATATACTTATGTGCTTATATTTTATCTATGTACAATACAATTAATGCTTTAACTTTTAAGCAAATAGTAAATAATGACATGGACTTATACAATTTTTATTTACAATTTTTATAACTTTATATAGTGAATTAATTTAAATCTCGATATCTTTAAATAATGACATTAACTTATATAATTTTATTTAGTGAATTTAATTTATTTGCAATTTTTATCACAATATACAATTAGTAATATGATCTTATGATGTTAAAGCTATAGCGTGTGGAAACATTTTTTATATATGGTAAAAGAAATGAATGAGTTAAATTAAGATGAGCTTGAGCAGGGTTGCAAACATAAAATCATTCTTAAAAACAGAATAATGGCTAAATACCTCATAATAATACTTCATAAAGATAAGACTTCAACAGAGCCTCCAAAAAGTTGCAGACAAACAGCAGAACCATATGTTTGATATCCAACAAAATTAATGTCAATGAGAGAGGAACTTCAAAATTTCTGGAAAATTACCAGTTTTTGACGTTCATATGATCTTCTTCAGCCCCTACAATATCAAACAAGAATCAAATAACTTCGGCAGTTAGAGACCGATAATGGCCTCTGCAGTGATAGATAACCCGTCGACACATTAACTTTCTCCATATAATGAGTCCACATATGTTGTTGCTGGTTACTACCAGGGAGCCAGCCAGAAACATGAGAGAGAGCAATGTCAATATCCAATCATGTACTTAGTCTGTGTCTCCCAATAGTTCTTCGATTGCTTAACCATGTCAGCGCGCTCAGCAACCAGCCGTTCCTTCCAGTATTCCTTGCAGCTACGAAGTAAAAACAATTCAAAGCTCGTATACAAGAAATACGACAATGAGACGAAAGACCTATTGGTGAAATTTATCCACTCACTCTTTCTTAAGGAGCAAATCCAGTTCCATCATGTGGACTGCCTTACTGTACACACCATCCTGCAGTAAACACAAATATCACATTTTGAGCCTAGTGAACTAAATCAAGAATGGAGATGTTCGAACATTTAATAAAAGAAGAAGCCTTCTTAGGCTCTTCTGGGAACTTTCTCTAATGAAGAACATTATACCACTATGCTGTCTATTATGGTGTTGTCACTTTCAGGTTTGCTAATTCAGCCCTTAATTTGTGTCACCAGACTAATTGCCGATTAAATACTCAATTTGTAATATACTACAAGACTCTTGGGTAAAATTGAATACATTACCTCCCTGCAGATGGGACATTTTGATTCTGAATTTGCAGCCTTAAGGCCCTGGAATATCATAACAGAAGCTGCAGAGCAAGCACACGATTTGCAGAAGAGATGGCCACAATGCAAGGCATATGGATTGAAAACTAGATCCTGTATATAAATGATTAAATGAGAATTGAAGTACGTTATTCAGTTGTTAAAGAAGAGAGAAACAGAAAAGCATGTATGCAGTTCCTGAAGAATTTATTCAAGAAAACAACCTTACCAAGCAGATTGCACAAGTTAGATTGTATTCCAGCTTTACATTATCTGGGAGGATCAAAGTCATCATGGGAGCTGAAGCAGTTAAGTCGAAAGAAAATGGATCCTGTAGCCCTTCAGAGTTCTCACCATTGGGATTATTGAAGTTCTTACAGAAAGCCCCTAATTCAATCAACCAAGGTGACTGCAGAATTTCCATATATTCTGAGCGCATTTTAGATTTGAACTTCCTTCCATTGGCAGAACTATGTATCTGCATATATAATGTTAGGAATTTGGCAATTATTAACAACAGAACAACCGGCCACTACTTACTTTATCATACTTCTTGAGAATTTTACGCATGGCTACAGCATTCATCATAACATATTCAGTCAACATCCGACATTCTTGTGCTGTCTTTTGCTGGGGGTTTGCAAAACAGTAACTCAAAAATGTAAAATATCGGTGTGTTCCACCGTGGATGTGAAATTGGAGAAGCTGCCTCACTCTTGAACTAAAGCATCCGGCTATATCAGAAGCCTCCTTCATCAGCTCAGAGAAGAATTTCTGATCACACACTACATCACATCACATCACATCACATTATGAAACTTGTAATTAAGAAGCTAGCTATAAACATCAGCTAATAAATTGGAAGAGAATAAATAGTGAAATGTAATGAGTAATGTGCAACAAATTCCAGCAAAAATGGGGGTATTTAGTAATGAGAAACAAATTCTCAGGTCCAAACCATACATGGGGTATTCTAGCAACCAAGTAATCAGTAATGTGGAAGAAACAATACAATGAGCTGATAAAGTTTGGCTTACAAAGTTATTCTATACTTCTACTACAAGCGAACCACTTAGAATATAATTAAAATCCCAATTCAAGATGTTTTTTTTTTTTTTTAAAAAAAAGCTTTTCAAGAATAAACAAACATTTTTCTGAAATCCTAGCCCTTAGACAAATGAGATATAGCCGTGTTCAAAGCCTGATATCCTCTCAATGAAATCAAAAGAAGCCTAACACAGATACACACACTCTCACACAGACATTATAGATAGAACAGTATTTAATTATATCCTAGTAATGATCATATAAAATCCTTTCAAGAATTGTTTCCAACAAAAAAAAAAGAAGAAGAAGAAACTTTTCAAGAATAAGCAAGATGCATTCTTCTAATTAATTAAACTCGAACCCTTTGACAAATGGGGTATATATATATATATATATATAGCTCTCAATCAACATCAACATATATATATATATATATATATATATATATATTTATATAATAAAATTAAAGAGGGGAGAGCTATTATATTACTGACATGGGCAAGATTGGTATTGGCAAAACTGAGAGAATGCAGGTTCGTCGACACAAGTAGAGGGAGAAGAAGAAGAAGATCTTCTGCAGATTTTGAGCACTTTCTTGAGGCGTTTGTACTCAACATGGCAGCAATTCTCCACGAACCTCTCTTGATTCGTTTCCAGATACTCTGAGAACTTCTCCCCAAACTTCATCTCCGATCCTCCAGACTTATCACTCCCACATCAATTTTTCCTCTTTACTTGATATTTGATTGCCCTAACCAAATTGATAGTAACTGCAAATTAATTCAAATTCCCAATGCCCATAAATCGGAAAGAGAGTTTAATTTAATCAGATTTTTGGATTAGATGGAGATTATTATTATTATTATAGAAGAAGAATAAGAAACAGCAGCGGCGCAGATTTACACGTCCGCGTTTTTCGTGGATTTCTCTAACGCTAACCTTTCACCACTGCATGCATTGCACTTGTACGTTGCCATTTTTATTTTATTTTTTTCCTTTTTTAGGAAATTGGAGTAAATCACACTTTGCCAATCTAGGTGTCATAAAAGAGAGAAAAATTCTAGGTGTTATCAAATCATCATTAATTAATGACAAAATATTTATGTCAGACCGTCTAACGACTCACAAAAAATTAGACAGGTAAATATGCCCAAACATATCAGCCGCTCCAAATCCTAACAGACGCATGAGATCCACGCATTTGGGCATTATTAGGGGTGAGCATTCGGTTTTTCGGTTCGGTTCGGTCCTGAAAATGTTAAAACCGAAATAAACCGAAATTTTTAAAAACAAAACCGAACCGAACCGAATTTCTTATTGGAACCGATTCGGTTCGGTTTTGAACCGAAATTTTTCTTAAATTTTTTGATTTTTTTTGTTGTTTTAAATTCTCTTCATTCGATATAATTAAATATGTACAAGTATAAATTATTTAATTACGAAGATTCAAGTTTAAAAAACACCTATAAACAATTGAATAAAGTCTAAAAAGATATAAATTCCAACAAAACAAAATCGAATAAACTATAAAGTCCAACAAAGTTGAGTATTTTTATTACTAATATATATAAATTCGGTTTTTCGGTTCGGTTCGGTTATTTTCTCTCTGGAACGAACCGAAACCGAAAACTGAATTTTTACTAGAAAAAAATCAAACCGAACCGAATTTTGAAAAGAACCGAACCGAAAAAACCGAATTAATTCGGTTCGATTCGGTTTTCGGTTCTCGGTACTTTTTGCTCACCCCTAGGCATTACACAAGATATCGAATAAAAAATTAAATTAATTTACTTTAATTTTAGGGTTCACTAATTTTATTTTAAGGTATATACGTATTTCAATAAAATAAATTATCAAGCGCAGTGCACTCTGTCGATGCTAATGTGTAGGCTCGTGCAGTGCAGGAGACGCCGAATAAAAAAATAAAATTAATTTTAAAAAAATTAATTAATTCAATTTAATTACAAAAAAGATAATTATCGAGCGCACTGCAGGAGCCCGCACGCGTGGGCTCATGTACCGCGTGAGATGTCAGATAAAAAAAATTAAATTAATTCAAATAATTAAATATATATCCATAAAGAAATTAAAATTTGAATAAAACTTAAAAGAAAAGAAAAGAGAGGAGGGGAGATCATCGAAAAAGAAATTTTAAAAAAGAAAAAGTAAAAGGGAGGAATGACCACCTCCCGGATCAAATAAGATCCGTCGAACTAGTTGAGATACGTTAAACAGTTCCACATGATATCTCCTCTAATTTATTTAATATAGCAACACAAAAAAAAAATCTTAATAGAATAAAAGTGGAGTTAATTGCACTAAAAATCTATTGTTAAAATAGTAAATTCGATATAATTTTTAAATTTCGCAAATTTCACTTCTTCTTTTTTTGGTGCAAATTATACATATGTTCATTTTTTTCCGATAATCTGATTTTGATGTGTCCAATATTTTTATTATTTATACATATGCATAATTACTGATCGTCATGAAAAAATAAGATGTTTAATTTGCACCACAAACAAATTAAATATGATACTAAAATATTTGTGAAATTTAAAAGTCGTGTATAATTTGTAATTTGGTGTAAATATTGCAATGTTTTTGTAATCAACCCAGAAAATGAACATCATCGTTGAGCAATTTTGTTATTCCTAGCAGAAATCAAACTCACACCTTGTGACACATAATAAGTCTGAAACTACTGATTATTTTTTTCACATCAACGTACTCCATTATCCGCAGAAATTATACTCACACCTTGTGTTGTGACACATAATTAGTCTGAAACTACCTAATTATTTTTTTCACATCAACTCCATTATGTGAGATTTTAATAGAAAACAAGGTACTCCATTATCCGCAGAAATCAAACTCACACCTTGTAACACATAATTAGTCTGAAACTACCTAATTATTTTTTTCATATCAACTCCATCATGTAAGATTTTAATAGAAAATATAATTGTGATTGACATTTTCAATGTCCTACTTATATGTCATGGCATGGTGCTATTGATTGTGCCTATGACATGACTTGCTATATTAGTATATGAGTGAAAGTTCATTTAAATAACAATAAAATAATAAAATTTAAATTCTAGACACACAACTTGGCACTTATAATTATCATATCATTTTTAAGAGGGTTATTTATTAAAAAAACTCACCATCTTTGAACAAATTATATGCTACTTCCGGTGTATGTTGGCAACAATTTTTGTTTCAAGAACAATACATTTTTCGGCTAACTTTTCACGTTGATACCTGAACAGTAGTCGTTAAATAGCAATTTGTGTTCAGCTTCACATGTTTTTCAATTTTTTTGGACAAATTCTAATGCTTAAATGGAATGGCTCTGGTGATGTATTCAAGATGAAAATAATTGAGAAGCTAAAAAATGGCACCTATTGAATTTTCGCTGAATATTTGAATCTATATTATAAAATATATTTGTGTTCGCTTCTCCAATATGCAATTCATCTAAAAATAGAATTTGAAATTCAGAATGTTCTTGTTTAGGTGTTGATGAAGTTTTCCGTTGAACCCATTTTTGTAAAATAATCTAGCGTGCGTCTTTGTTATCTGCTTGGTTGTTTGATTTCACAAGTTTGTCTATCTTTGAGATATGTAATTTTTTAAGGTTTATGCAATCAATCGATGGTTGTATAAATTTGGGTATAATTGATGAATTGTTTATTGTTTAGTGAAATTTCATGGTATATGGGTATCCCTGTTTTACGGGTTAATTTTGTTATGTATTTTTAGGGTTATATTTTTATGGATTTGATTTAAGGGTGATATTTAAGGGGTTTTATTAATGATATATTGAATGCCCAATTGTTGTATCCGTATGAATGCGGAAATTGAATAATGGGCTAATGTTGTTTGATTTAAATGAGTAATCGATATTTAAGTGTTCAATTGTTAAGAAGAAGAATTTTTTTATTAGCTAGACGTGTAAAAGAAATAATTATATGCTCTGCCCAAGTGTATAAATGCTCAAATTCAATAGTTGGAATTATATATGTTAAATATCTTTTGTATAGATTTATGTTGAAGATGAAATTTTTTTATCGAACCCTCGTCAGCCTAAGATAGTTGCTTTTTCCACAATTTGGCCGGGAGTTCAAGGTCCAATTTAGGAGCTTGTGTAGACGCTGATGATGAGGAAGAAGCAGCTGAAGACGGAGAAGAAACAGAAGAAGAGGAAGAAGCTGAAGAATTTGAGTTTGCTCAATTATATGCAGACAAATCTGAATGATGGAAAGCTCTCTACTGATACTTCTTTGCCTATATCTACAGGCAAATAGAGGAAGTATTAGTTTTTCTCAAAAATGTATCAGTTTTTTTTTTTTTTTGCTCAGATCTTTGAAAGACTCTCTTAATGAGTCTTAGTTTTTTTTTGAACCTCTTTACTTTGAACTTCATCATGATCTAACTGCCTCATCTTTCATTACATCAATCCGCACTCCTCCATCATGATACTTTTGTCTTTACCATCGTATTGTTAATGATCTTCAGATGCTCTGATAAAAATGATAAAAGAAGAAATATAAAAGAAAACAAAACAAAACAAAATAGAGCTAAAGTTCATAACAATGTTTGTGAAGATCTAGGTGAACGTCCCTGCTGCTGATGAAGATGCATCTGAACTTATGAAGGAGTTGCATTTTGAAAAACGAAGGAGCTGATTTGCTAACAGATAAAGACAAATGAGGAGATTGTTAGTGTTTTGCTTGACACTAAACGAAGAGACACAATCAAAGTGGATTACTAGTGTCATGCTGCAAACTATGTTTGTTTATCAAGTGCTCTACATTGCACTTATTACAGTGATTAATTGTTCATCTGTATAGCATTGAGTAATCACTAAGTATTTGATTTTTCCAAGTACATGTTTACTATTCTGGACAACGTTCATAAAGATGTATATGAACGTGATCTGAACTTCCTGGAGATAGCTTAAGCAAAGAGTTTGAATTGAGCTGAAGATGAAGATGGTTGTGCATCGTGCCACAACTGAGATTGTTCAACATGCTAAGTACTGCCAACTAGCTTGAGTGATAGCCAGAAATTAGTTTGTGAACATACAAGACATTCTGTTGTGCTACCTAAAGTGAAGGTTCAAGATCAACAATGTTCATTGCAATGTTCGTGAACGTTTGCATGAACATCTTTTGTCCAGATTGTTCTTCTAAGATCGATGAAGCTGTTCGAAGTTTCCAACCAAGAAGAGATTCAAAGATCATTCTAGAAGATGTCTTATCCAACTTGAAGAACACGAGATTGAAGACAAAGGCAGAGTTCTAAAGATGGAAGATATCCTAACATGGATTGTCCTAGGTTTCGGTTTCAATAAGAAAAGTTTTCTTATTCATTTCATATTAGGATTAGGACATATGTTCCCTTATTAAGGTTGTATTGCTCATCTATAAATAAGCCTGAGATATAGACCTGTTAAGACAGACTGGATAGAAAAATTGCACTAAATATTTCAAGAGTTCTTTCTATTTTGAGCCACATAGTTTCAGTTGTGACTTTAGATTAGAGATTAGTGTTCTAGTCTTTGTGTATTGAAATATTTTTCATACACTGTCAAAAAGAGTCTCGGGAGAGATTTTCTGTGGGAACTAGATAGGTTAGATATCTAGGTTGTGAGGGGATCTCACGATTCGATTTAATGAAATAGGGTGTACGGGTAATGTGAAGTATGACAGCAAAACTATCAAAGCCAATTCAGAAAATATTCAGCTAAGTCTTCCATGCATGTTGCATGGCTAAAACTAGCTGAAGTGAAGCGGTTATTGGCAGTTGATGAGTCAAGATTCTCAAAAGGCTTGCAATGGAAGTTACGGAGATTTAGTAGCAGCGATTATGTTGTTAGTTGGTTGGTTTTTGTACTTTAAGTTAAAGCATATATATACAGTTTATCTCTATGGCAAAGTAGCAAGAGAGAAAATCAATTCTTCATTTTTCATTCTCATGTAATCGGTGAGAGTAGCTCTAGTATCTTGGAGAGAGAAAGCATATAGTGTGAGAGGAATTGTACACTGTATATTCGTTTTGAAGTTCAATAAAACAAGTTGAGAGTGCTTCAAGTGGATGTAGATCTATTAAGATCCAACCACTATAAATTCTGGTGTTGTTCTCTTCTTTGTTGCTATATTGTCAATCTTGCTGCTAATTCTTGATTCAAAATCTCTATCTTGATCAACAATTGGCGCCGTCTGTGGGAAAGATCAAGAGGAATCAAGATGAGCGCCGCATGATTTGATGTTGAAAAATTCACAGACAAATCTGACTTTGGTCTGTGGAATGTGAAGATGAAGGCTCTTTTGATCCAACAAGGGCTTGGAGATGCTCTCAAACCAGCCGCAACAAGTTCATCAGGGAAAGAAAAGGAGAAGTTTGATAAACACATTCAAATGTTGCAGAGGGCTCACAGCTTAATCATTCTTTCCTTAGGAGATAAAGCTCTTCGTGAGGTTGCCAAGGAAACAACAGTTGTGGGGGTCTGGTCCAAACTTGAAAGTCTATGCATGGTAAAGACTCTAGCCAATTGTCTTTACATGAAACAGAAACTATATTCTTTCAAGATGGTTGATGATAAACCCATCCTACCTCAAATGGATGAGTTTAACAAGATCTTAGATGATCTTGAAAATATTGAAGTTAAACTGGAGGATGAAGACAAGGCATTGATTCTATTGTCTGCACTTCCAAAATCGTTTGAAAACTTCAAAGACACCTCGATGTTTGGAAGTAAACAATCTACCAAGCTGGAAGAAGTGCAGCTGGCTTTGAAGTCCAAAGAGTTACAAAAATCAACTGCCAATGCAAGCTCTTCATCTGCAGGAAAAGGTTTAAGTGTCAAGAAAAAGGATGGATTCAAGAAACAGTCCAAGAAGCCCCTAGAAACTCCAAATGATCCAGAAGTAAGAAAGTGCTTCCACTGCCATGAACCTGGACATTACAAAAGAAATTGTTCAAAGTGGAAAGCACTCAAAGGAAAAGCTGTGGAAACTACCTATGAAGGCCAGAAAAGTCAAGCAAACCAGACTGAAAGAGCCACTTGTCAAGATGGATATAAATCATCTAAGGCCTTGACTATATCAACAGCAGGAGTGGGTGCAGAATGGGTTCTGGATTCAGGACGTAGCTTTCACATGACACCAATAAAAGAGTGGTTCTCTGATCTCACTTACCAGGATGAAGGGTCTGTTCTCTTGGGAAATGATCACAGCTGTAAGGTCAGATGAATTGGATATGTCAAGATAAGGATGTTTGATGGAGTGATAAGGACTCTCTCTAAAGTCAGGTATGTTCCAGACTTAAGAAGAAATCTTATATCCTTAGAAGTTCTTAATAAGGCCGATTACAAGTTCCAATCAGAAAATGGCAAACTTCTTGTATCTAAAGGAGAAAGCACTATGATACAAGGCAAAAGAAAGCATGATCTGTATTTTCTGATTGGAAACACTGTGGAAGGGCGTCTGAATACTACAAGGGAGAAGGATCATACTCTTCTATGGCATAGCAGGCTTGGACATGCTAGAATCAAAGGTTTGATGGAGCTGAATAGACAGAAGCTTCTTGGAGAAACAAGTGTATCACAGATTGGCATCTGTGAACATTGCATCTATGGGAAAGCAAAGAGGGTAACATTTCCAGTTGGTGAACATAACACAAAGAAGAAACTTGATTATGTTCACTCAGATCTCTGAGGGCCTACCAAACATTCTACAAAGGCAGGTGGCAGGTTCTTTCTCTCAATCATAGATGACTATTCGAGGAAAGTATGGGTGTTTTTTCTGAAAGCTAAGTCAGAAGCTTTTCAGAAGTTTAAAGAGTGTCTTGTTGAGATTGAAAATATGACAGGGCAAAGACTGAAGCATCTGAGGACAAACAATGGCTTAAGAGTATTTGTCTGAAGAATTCACATCATTTTGCAGAGATAGAGGCATTATTAGACACAGAACAGTCCCTAGAACTCCTCAGCAAAATGGAGTAGCTGAGAGAATGAACCAGACACTGTTAGAAAGGGTGAGATGCATGATCAACAATGGTGGCTTTCCAAAGTCATTTTGGGGAGAAATTGTCACCACAGCTGTTTACTTAATCAATAAGTGTCCCTCATCTGTTATTCAATTCAAAACACCAGAAGAGAAATGAAGTGGAAAAACAGGTGATTACTCGGGGCTAAAAGTAGTTGGTTGTCTGGCATATGCTCATGTAAAGCAAGATAAGCTTGAGCCAAGGGCACTCAAGTGTGTTTTTGTAGAATATCCCAAGAGAGTTAAGGGGTTTAAGCTGTGGAGCCTACAAGATCAGAAGTTCATCATTTCAAGAGATGTTACTTTTGATGAGTCATAGTATCCTTTCAAAACCTCCCATGAAGGGACAAGCTCTGTCACTCTTAGAGTCAGTGTTGAGGTGGAGCCCTAGTCAACAGAGAGTTCTTTGCAGAGATCTATAACTGCAGAAGAACAATCTAATACTGAGACTCAGGAAGAAGAAGAAGACAGACATGACTTCAACAACTATCAACTCACAAGGGACAGACAGAGAAGAGTGGTTAAACCTCCTGTGAGGTATGCTCAAGCTGATATGGTTTCCTTTGCTCTATTTTCTGCATTAGAAATAGAAGCCTATGAGCTTAGCTCATACTCAGAAGCTATAAGGTGTTCAGAAAAAGGAAAATGGGTTGTAGCTATGGAAGAAGAGTTATTATCCCTTGAAAAGAATGACACCTGGGATATAGTAGATAAACCTCAAAATGTTAAGTTGGTGGGGTGTAAATGGATATACAAAAAGAAACAGGAGATTGTACAAGACAAGGGGATCAGATACAAGGCCAGACTTGTAGCAAAAGGATTCTCACAGAAGGAGGAAATTGACTACAATGAGATCTTCTCTCCAGTAGTCAAGCACTGTTCTATCAGAATTATGTTATCTTTGGTAGCTCAGCTGGACTTAGAATTACATCAAATGGATGTGACAACATCCTTTCTACATGGAAGGTTAGAAGAAACTATCTACATGAAAATTCTAGATGGTGTGTTCACTGAGAAGGCTGAAAACAAAGCATATAGGCTCAAGAAGTCATTGTATGGGCTGAAGCAGAGCCCTAGACAGTGGTAACTTCGATTTGATGAATATATGACATCACATGATTTTGTTAAAAGTAGTTATGATAACTGTGTTTATTTCAGGAAGGAAAGGGGTTCAACAATCTATCTACTATTATATGTAGATGATATGTTGATTGCTAGTGATTCTGTGAAGGGAATTCAGAAAGCAAAAGAGATTCTAAGTGCAGAATTTGATATGAAAGACCTTGGAGAAGTAAGGGTGATTCTTGGAATGGAAATAAGAAGGAAAAGATCTAGTAGAACTCTGAGATTGACTCAATTATCTTATCTAGATAAAGTTCTTAAAAGGTATAATGTGAATTTGTGTAAAGCTGTTAGCACACCCATGCAACAAGGTCAAAAGTTATCTCTTCAACAAAGTGCTGCTGCAGGAAAAGAAGCAGCTGAAATGAGTAAGGTTCCATATGCAAGTGCAGTTGGAAGCTTGATGTATTCCATGGTGTGTTGTAGGCCTGATTTGACCTATATCATGAGTGTGATTAGTAGGTTTATGAGATGTCCTGGAAAAGCACACTGGGAGTCTGTGAAATGGGCTATAAGATATATTAAAGGTTCAATTGAGAAAGGACTTCAGTTTCAGGAAAGTTTCATGACAGGAGATGTTTTAGTAGGTTTTGTTGATGCTGATTATGCAGCTAATGTGGATACTAGGAAGTATTTGACTGGCTATGTCTTCACTTTGTTTGGCACATCAGTCAGCTGGAGAGCAACTCATCAGAACACAATTGCCTTATCTACAACAGAGGCTGAGTTCATTACCTTAACTGAAGCAGTAAAGGAAGGAACATGGCTCAGAGGGATTCTTGCAGAGTTTGGTATGTTTCAGGATAGGGTTGTTGTTTATTGTGACAATCAAAGCGCCATACACTTGTCTAAGAATCAAGGATATCATGACAGAACGAAGCACATGGATGTGAAGTTGTATTTCATCAGAGACCTAACTGAAAAGAAAATAGTTTCAGTGGAGAAGGTGCACACATCTGATAATCTAGCCGATTGTTTTACCAAGGATTTACCTGTTTCAAAATTGGAACAGTGTTTGAGTCTTATTAGTTTCTGTTAAAAATAAAATTCTTCATATTGAAGGTTGCTGCTCAAAGTGGAGCAGTGTTGCAGCTGCAGGTCTAAGTGTAGCTGTGTTAGTTGTTCTATGTTGAATAACTGGTTGAGGCATTTTTCATCATGATGTAACCTAGTTATGTTGTCAAGGTGGAGAATTGTGAAGTATAACAGTAAAACTATCAAAGCCAATTCAGAAGATATTCAGCTAAGTCTTGCGTGCATGTTGCATGGCTAAAGCTAGCTGAAGTGAAGCGGTTATTGGCAGTTGGTGAGTCAAGATTCTCAAAAGGCTTGCAATGGAAGTTACGGAGATTTAGTAGTAGCGGTTATGTTGTTGGTTGGTTTTTGTACTTCAAGTTAAAGCATATATATACAGTTTATCTTTGTGGAAAAGTAGCAAAAGAGAAAATCAATTCTTCATTTTTCATTCTCATGTAATCGGTGAGAGTAGCTCTAGTATCTTGGAGAGAGAAAGCATCTAGAGTGAGAGGAATTGTACACTGTATATTCGTTTTGAAGTTCAATAAAACAAGTTGAGAGTGCTTCAAGTGGATGTAGATCTATTAAGATCGAACCACTATAAATTCTGGTGTTGTTCTCTTCTTTGTTGCTGTATTGTCAATCTTGATGCTAATTCTTGATTCAAAATCTCTATCTTGATCGATAGGTAGAAAGGGTATTGAGTGACGGGAGGTCAGCTGCGTGTAATATCCTAAGTAAACGTGATACTGGAATAGTGAATTGTTTTCCACGAACTTGACAGGTCCCCCTGACGTAGATCAGTTGATCGAACATGGTTACCAATCTGTTATGTGTTTTACATTCTGCTATTTACATTAAGTTCACTATAATGTTCCTGAATATTATTGTGAACTTTATCCTACAACATTCGTGATCTTTTCAGTGAATGTTTGCAGACAAATACCGATCACACGGGGTATGCATTTTTAAACACGTACACAATATATGGTAACTAATTATAAAATATTTTACAATTTGAACTTTTATGGGATGTTTTAATACATTTAACCAAATAATTAATTATTAATATTAAATATATACTCTCTCCATTTTATTATGTTTGTTGTTTTAGGATTTCAATCTAGAATTAACAATTAATTTTTTGGACTAATATTGCCCCTTCCTTTTATATCACATATAATCGTATTCCCTTATATTTTTCTAAAAAATTGGCAAAATTTTATCTCTTTATATATTTGTAGGATTAAACTTAGGCGAAAGGGTATAAAAAATATATAAAATAATAAAAATTTTGACACAAAATAAACTTCATAAAACAACAAATATTATAAAATGAATGGAGTATATATTATTGTAGATATTTTAATACATTCAAATAAACCTAATAGTGATATCTTATATAGTTTAAGGTATCCTAGTCAAACATTTCAAGCATTATTTTATACTGCCTAACAAAAGAGCCCTTAATTGTAGAACTATAAAATGACTTTGCTGCCTAAAATCAATGTTTTTAAACTAGACCGAATATCAAACCGGTCAATTTATTGGGTTACCAGATTACTGGTTCAACCAGTTGAACCATATTGAAAACCCCGAATAACCCCTTATATGATATTTATATATAATGTGTGTGTGTGTGTGTAATATTCACACAATAAAATGTAATAAAATTATACAAACTAGTATCATGATAAATATATTAAATAAATTTAAAAAATTACACCAAATTTATATCAATGCGAATAAATAAAGTGATTAATTTATCGATAGTTATTCCATAAGTTAACTAGTTAAAAGTATAATATTTATAAAAATAAATATTGAACATAAAATACTAGATATTGAGAAAAATATATAATTAAATGTCAAATAATTAAATATTAATTTTAATTACAAAGAATACTGGACAATAACAATTAAAAATATTGTCAATCATTATTTCATAAGCCACTATTTTATATTTTAGGTCTTTTGTCCATTTATTTTAATTTTAAAAATGATAAATTAGATACCGTTAAATATTGATTTTAATTATATGCTAAACATTGATTTCAATTAAAATGAAGATTAGTTATTTTTCAATGTGTGTGTAGTGTTATTAATCTTCAAGTAATAACATAAAAGTGTATTGATCCAGTTGGTTGAGCACATTATACAAAGTTATCCTATTTTTGGAGGTCCTGATTTGAATCCTCCAAGTCTCATGTTGAGGGAATTAAATTAAATTTGGACAAATTCAACCAATTTTGACTGGTTCACGACGGGTCAGGCGAGACCGGTAATAGATTAATAATCGGACCGCACACGTGACCGATTCACGGTTAAAGTGATCGAACTGGCCGGTCCGTTACGGTTTTCAAAACACTGGCTAAAAGGCTAAAATACCATAGCACAAACTGCACAATTTAAGGCCTAATATAATGGGCTCATTTAGACGGTCCAAATAAAGAACAAAACCTGGCCCGTCTATTATAGTTCAAAATAAAATAAATATGCATGTGTATATTTTTATTGTGATAAAAGTCCAAATAGCTACTCGATAATTTGGTGGGTGCTTGTAGTCCGCTCACTGGTTATTTAACTCATGTTCATATAAATGTATTTTTTTAGTAAAATAATCAAAGATATGACAACAAAATGACCCCAAGTAATCAAATGGACTATTTGGAGATTAATTTTCTCATTTTAATTTGAGTATAGCGTTTGTGTCGTGTTAGGTTTTCCAGTAGACTGCTGCTAAACATTTAATTTGGATCACAACTCAATTTTAGTGTGTGTGTGTGTGTGTGTAATAGATTAGGCCATAGTCATACCTCAATTTTTTAATTTTTTTTTGTAATTATCGCTATAAACTAATTATTAACATATACAATTAATGTCCAAGAATTGATGGCGACCAAATTATATGTTATATGGGTTACATCATTTTATGTCCACAAATTTAATCAGTGAAAGAATCTTTCAACAGTACCTTGCTAGATTATATTGCTTTTCTGGATTGCAACAAATGCTTTTCCCACTCAACTTTGCATCAAATCTTATTTTTATAATTAATATTTATTTATTTTTTAAGCTGCAAAGTCGGGAAAGTTATGGGGCCAAAAAAAAAAAGGACAGATTGTTATTCGATTCAATAAATATGGTTACGTTACACAGAACGAAAAAGGCAAAATAAAAAGTAAGAAATGAATAAAAATCTTGAAAAAGGTCCGTTTCTCTTTCAACAATGTCGCGACAAACATTAATTTCTTGGCATATTTTTCATAAAGTAAACGAAAAAAATAATACTTTCATGCATTCGTGTCCATTAACTTTGCCATCTTTGTATTTTTCCAAAGTGGATGAAGAGATTTTGCTTATTTTTATTCCTCGATTTTTCCTTTTTTCGTACGACATGAACTCTACCATTGGATACATTTTCTACTTTCTTCTTGTAATTCCTTTTTTAAGATTCAAAATGATGTAAGGAAATTGGTATGGCAAATGGATTATTTGACTATTTTAGTGGCATATTTCAAGGTATAGACGGTTAATTTCGTTTATCAGATTTTTAATTATTTATATTTTACGTGCATGTAATTGGACAGCGAACACTACATTAATATTATAATTTTTATTTTGTGACAAGTGAAGATCGTGACATCTATCATCAAGTGTATTTATACATAAATGTGATTATGTGCTATTAAAATGGACAATAAATACAATAGTGGTACAATCCAAATTAAGGGGCTCTATTTTCTTAATGTCATTTAAGAGCACAAATAATTAATGCAATAATTAAGTTTTATAATATAAGATTTGGTTTAAATGAGTACTAGCGTTTGTCCCCATGAGGATGACCTAGTGGTTGAGTGAAATTGATTGGAGACCAATGGTCACAAGTTCGAATCTTCTCAATACCACAGGTCGGGTATGTGAGTAAAAAAAAAAAGTACTAATGCTCTATGTTAGAATTAAGAGTGATGCTTATTTACTATGATTTTATAGTTTATTATTGTATTTTAGTGCTAATTTTTTTTTTAAAAAAATTATAACTTATCTTGTTGTATTTTAGTGTTAGTCTAATAAGCACTAGTTAAGATACAAAAAGATAAACTATGAAATCAAAGTAAATAAGCATCGTTTCTAGTTTTCAAACACGTTATAATGATGCATATTAGTCGAATTACATCATACAATTTAACTTTGAAATAAAACAATCTCCAATCATATTCCCCAAATATTACACACACACACACATATATATATATATCACAAACCTGTTGCGTATCATATTCTCCAAAAATTACATAAATCAAATGTTTTTTTAAAAAAAATACATCATGAGTCATGACAGTATTGCCTTTAAAACATCAGACAATACCGTTTACTTCAAAATGATAAATGGGGGAAAAAGTAATTGGCAAGCGACAAACTAGGTAATTAAGCCATTAAACAAAAAAAAAAAAAAAATACCAAAGAACATAAATAAACATAAAATGGACCAACAATAAAATAAAAATCATGAACTTACATAAAATATTGGAGAATATATTTAATTTTTATATGCATGTCATTATCTCCATTTTGCATTATCCCATTTCAATAGTGATTGCCAACAAATTGTGAATCACGATTCAACTCTCTATTTTTTTGGATATGATGGTGGAAATGAGAAATGGGTGGAGACGGTTGGGGAAAAAGGATTGTTTTGTTCTTAATAGTATATTTTTAGGGGGTGACTGGTATGTCGGAATGGAATCAAGTGGGAATTGAATGAACTTAGTAATGGAATGATGATGGGAATGGAATAGAATGACTATTGTCATTCCTTTGACTGGTATCATAAGTAATAAGATAAGAATGAAACTTAGATTTTTGAATTGATTTTATTATAACAATATATAGTTAATAAATAAAATACACGTTAGTTCTAAATAACAAATTACTCTTCTTTCAAAGATAATATTTTATTTTAATAATATATTGTTGAATATTATGCGATTTTTTTACTTTATTAACATTTGTGAAAAATTGAGTATACTTTTAATAAGTATTTCACTAATGATTAGTTGGTTTGTATATTTTATGTAATCATATAACATCATTAGTACTTTTGTGAAATATTACAAAATTTTATGTATCGTTAATAAATTATTAATGAGTGTTTAAAAAAATCATAAATTTATTTTTTAATAAAATATTTTATAAAAATATGAGATTTCATTTGTCAGTACAAAAAAAAATTATTTTGATAATCGAGAATGCATAATACCACGGGAGTGAGAGTAACGGCTAATTCTATATTCATGTAATGTGACTCCTTCGGGAATGATCATTTCCAATTGAAAAAATCATATCAGCCATAGGAATGGGAATGAACGTGGGAATGTGATTTCATTCTCATTCCATTCTATCATACCGCCGGTTTGGGACGGTTCCGGAACCGTACGGACGGTTACGGTTTGTAAACCGTAACCGTCAACCGTAGTAGGCCGGTCCGGTTCCGGTTTGGGGAAGGTTTTTTTCAAACCGCCGGTTTGGGCGGTTAACCGGCGGTTTTTGTTTTTTTTTTTTTAACGGTCGAGATCACGATCCGCGTGATCTCGATCTACGGCTAGGAACGCACGGAGGCGGATTGCTAACGTGGAACCGCCGGTTTTGGAGCCCAAATCGGCGGTTTGGCCGAAAATCGCCAGTTTGGGCTCCAAAACCGGCGGTTCGGCCTTTTTTTTTTCAAAATTTTTCAAATTCAAATTTTAAATTTTTCCCCCCACTCCCCAATTTTCACCTATAAATACCCCATCTCCTCCACCATTTTCACCCACACCAAACTCTCAATCTCTCTCTCTATACTCAAATTCTCTCTATTCTACTATTCAAGCAATATCATTTTCTTATTCGAGTTTTATTACAAGTTACAATTTTACGAAGACACTCTCTAGTCTCTCCAGTCTCCACTCTCAATCTCTCAATATCTCGATTTCTTCATTTCTTCATTTCTACAATTCTACTCATTTTCTATCATCCATTCATCCCTAATCATCATGTCTAGCCGAGGTAGCCGAGCCGATAAGGGTAAAGGCAAAGCTATTGCTGATAGTTCCGAAGCTCCACGTCATCGTCGTCGTACTCATTCTGGAGTACATATTTCTGATGATGCTGATACGACGTCGCCTCAATTTCAACAACAACAACTTGAAGAATATGTAAATCCCTATGGCGGAGCCGATAGCGGTTTCTACAACGATCCAAGTGGTGGCGGTTTCTACCATGATCCAAGTGGTGCCGGTTTTCACAACAATCCTACTGCAGCTCAAATGACAGTTGATGAAGAAGTGGCAAGATGGATCCAGTTTGAAGAATTACAACGATCTCAAGAATCTCGTGCTTTCAGCGGAAATCCATCCATCGATCTCGACACGGAGGAGGCGAAGGCCGTTCCAACAAGAAGTACAGCACTAAAATCTGCTCTCTTCACTATTCATTTCCGAAAGGTGGCAAGGAAGAATGAAGCGGGTGTGTTTGATTTGTATTGCAACTATTGTCCGAAGCAATACAAATTTCGCACTGGAGGCGGCTATGGGACGTACTGGTCACACATCACCAACAATCATCAAGTCGAACTTGGACGTACTCAAGCTCAATCGCAACTCAATTTCCAACCGGTAAGCAGTCAAAATATCGAAAGCCAAGGTGAAGGTACGCCGTACTCATCCCAACTCTTTAGGTTTGACCTTCTAGTTGCTAGAGAACAAATGTGTTATTTTATTTGTGAAGAATCTTTAGCACTTCAATTTGCCGATAGCATGAATTTTGAACGTCGTATGAAAGCTGCTTATAATCCTGGTGCTCAAAGAATACCTAGAATGACTATGACTAGGACCCTTGAAAAATTGCATATAAGATATAAGTCGAAATTGAAAAGTGTTATTAGTAAAATTCCTTATAGGGTTGCTATTTGTTCTGATATTTGGTCTGATAAATTTATCTGTCGTCATTATATTGCTGTTACATTGCATTGGATTGATTATTCATGAAATTTAAATAAACGTTTAATTGCTTTTCGTAGATTTAACTGTCAACATAGTGCTACTAATATTGCTAAGGCTATTATTAAAATTTGCAATCATTTTAAAATGCTTGATAAAATTTTTTCTATTGGTTTTGATAATGCGAGTGCTAATACGGCTAGTATTAGAGAATTAATCCAAGCATGTAATCCAACCTTGCATGGTAAATATTTTCATACGCGATGTATTGCTCATATTTTGAATTTATGTGTTTAAGATGGACTTAGAATATTAAATAACTCAATTCAACCTATTCGTGATGATGTAGATTATATTCATGGTAGAGTTAGAGTTAGACGTAGGTGGGAAAAATTATGTAGGGAAGCTGGTGTGCATCCTAAAATTTTTAACTTAGATGTGCCTAATAGGTGGAACTCTACTTATGAAATGATTTCTGCAACTTTTGAATATCGTGAATTATTATGTTCTTTTTTTGCTACGCATATTGAATCTTTTTTTTATTATCTTCGTATTGGGATGATTGTATTGAATTAATGGAGCTTTTACAAGTTTTTCAATATGCAACAAAAGATTTATCCGGTGTGTATTACCCTACTGTTTGCAAATTTATGTATCATTGTTGTTTAATTGCTGCAAAATTTAATACTTGTAGTCATAAACCCGATTTCCAAGATATGATTCTAGCCATGGTAAAAAAATAGCTAAAATATTTTGATCATGTGCCTAATATTTTTTTGGTTGCAAAAATATTGGATCCTACTTTTAAACTAAGTGGTACTAACGATATGATTGACATGTATTACAAGTTTTTGTCTACTATGAGTTTTACAGGTTCTGATCCCGATATACATGTGCCAACTGCTGAAGAAATTAAAACAGAAATTTATGAGTCTATATATTCACTTTATAGAGAATATGAGTTAAAATATGTTGATAGTATAACTCGTCCAACCAGTCGTTCTTCAGGTTCTAGTAGTTCTTTTTCGTTAGGATTAAATACTTCATCTTCACGTGGTAGTGCTTTACAAGAATTCCAAAAAAATTTCCACGGTAGAGGAAATACTAGGCGTAGTCAAAATGAATTAGATATGTATTTGCAAGACCCTATTGTGCCCCCCGATGATGAAAATGCAGGTCCCAACGATTATGATGTTCTCAAGTGGTGGTCCCGAAATCAAGAGCGGTATCCTTTGCTTGCAATTATGGCAAGGGAGATTTTTGGAGTCCCGGCATCAACGGTAGCGGTCGAGCAAGCTTTCAGTGAATCCGGTTACATGTTGGACGAACGGAGATCAAATTTGACACCGGATCACCTCGAAGCTCAAATGGTGTTGAAGGACGAGTCCAAAGCCGACCTAAGAGAGCAAGAGAACCGCTGGGATGACTTGATGGATGGCCCGCTCATTGAAGTTGGCTCGGAGAGTGAAGCCGAAGGAGGGAGCCAAACCGGAGATGATTGGGACGGCGACTTCGAATTCTAGACTCGCCAAAGAAAAAAGGTAAAATGAACTACGAGGGCTTTGATTCCAAGGTAAGGGATACGTAGGCAGCTTCATATGAAGTGCAAGCCCAAATTTCAATTATTTCTTTTTCCCCCCTAATTCCTAAATTAGCTCAAATTGTAACTTGTAAATTGTAATTTGTAAATTGTAAATTTGTAAATTGTAATTTTATATTTTCATAGTTTGATTAATTTACAATTTGTATTTTGTAACTTGTTATTTGTAAATTGTAATTTGTAAATTTGTTAATTGTAATTTCATATTTTCATAGCTTGATTAATTTACAATTTGTATTTTGTAACTTGTAATTTGATAAATTTAATTGTATTCTCAATATTCTTGTAAGTTGTAACTTGTAAGTTTTATAACTTGTAAATTATAAGATATAAATTATAATAATAAAATTATATAATAATATCAAAATTCAAATAAACTTGTGTTTTGTCATACTTCTTAGTTTTTAACTTGTAAATTATTAATTTTATCGATTTAGTACTTAGTAGTTTTTCGTCCAATCGTCAACTCGAGTTCGGAGAGATAGAGGAAAAAAGAAAAAAAAAAAAACCGGAAACCGGCGGTTAACCGAATAACCGCCGGTAACCGACCAAAACCGCCCGATGTCCAAACCGAAACCGTCAACCGTAACCACACGGTGCGGTTCCGGTTCCGCCGTTCCGGAACCGCCTAACCGGCAGTTTCTAACCAGAACCGGAACCGTGAGCATCTCTACCAACCATACCCTTAGTTTTATTTCACAATTAAAAAATGTAAGAAACAAAAGAAAAGAAAATCACAGACATTCTCTTATTTTTCTTGATTCATTTTTGTTTTATAGTAAAAGAATGAGAATAAACGTGTACAATATCGATTTTAATTTGATTGGAGCTAGTGCTATGTAAAGTTTAAATAAATTTTATAAGCATATGTAGGGATATCACATTTTATCGTAAAAAAAATGATAAATCAGTAAAATAAATAAATAAATAAATAAGGAAATATTTTATTTATTTGTCATGGTTGAAATAATTCTCCACGCGTTGTAAAATTTTCAGACAGATATAGACAGTCCACGTGCCTCCATCCGAACGAGATCCTCTATTTCAGTTTGGTGTTTCATCTTATATTCAAATCATTTGATTTATGACATGTGTATTTAATTTATTTTAGTGGACACTTATTTAATTTTTTAAATACACGTCATGCATCCAATAATTTAAATACAAGATAAAACACCAAACTAGAATAGAGAATCTCATCCCGTCTCCATTCCCCTTTTGTTGGTACTGCTCTTAGCTGTATTGAAATTGTGACATATAATATTGAAATTGAAATTAAATGCATTCAACGATCTAAAAATAGTGTGATGATTAGTTTTAGTGTCAAAAATGTATCAACTTAGACATTGTTCGGTCGCACAAGCCTTCTATCTCAATATTATACTCAACGTTATTATAGGTGAGATTAGGGATTCGTTCCTCATTATTTTTTTTAGAAATAACCTTATATGTTATTTTATTTTATCTTTATAAGAACTATTAGTTGGATATTAAAAAAATAAACTAAAAATAAAATTAGCGCAATTAACTATATATCCGTAATAGAATGATTGATAAAAGTAAAATAAGTAGTGGAGAACATCAAAATGTCTATAAATATTATGGGTATTTTTGTACCCTACGCTTACTTTAACTACTTATTTTTATTTAGATGATAACTTAAAGGCAAAACACATCCATAGATCTCTACACTTTTAATTTTTGATATGATAGGTACTTATCTAATTTTTATTTATTTTTATTTTAATATGTCCTTCTACTTTTATATTTTATTTTAATAAGTCCTCCTAATTCTATATTTTGATAATAATTAAATTCTTAGTTAACGGAAATAATGAAGTTGATAACTTTTCCGTTATTAAATCTATAATCCAATTATTAAAAATATCAAATAAAACATCAATAATAAAATCATAGAAAATAAACAACCTACAAGAAGAACCCAAGGGAAAAAAATTGTAATTAAATATACGGTCATGTTCTTCAAATTCATGGGTTTTAGTATACTTTATATTATATATTAATATCAATTAGCGATTTAATTCGTTAGTTAGTTAATTCCCATGAATTGCAAGTGTTTAATCTGTTCATATTGTCTTTAAAAATTACTAAACATGAAGGATTGCATTTTTTTTCCCTCTTGGTTTCTCTTTTAGTTTTTTCAAGTTTAATTTTCTATATATTTTTAATATTTGAGCTATAAGTTAAATAATGAAAAAGTTAATAAATCCGTTAGTTCTGTTAAATAAAGATTGAATGATGCTATATATGTAAATTGAAGGACCTATTTGTTAGAAAATTTGATGTAATAAATTGAGTAGTGACTCCTTTTATTCGATTTTTGGTGACCAAATTATTTAATTTTGGAGGAATTAAATAGTGTACGATTAATCTTATTTGTAGTAGATAATCGTAGTATTTTTTATTTTCTCAAATTCAATTTTTGGTGTGTGAGAAATTAATTATTGAAATTAGTTACACAGTTGAGCATTTATAGTGTATGGGAAAATGTGCTTAAGACACACTTAATGATCCCACATTGAATTCTTAATCTAGTTAAAAAGTGTATTTAAGTGTTTCAACACTTAAGTAATATATAAACTGTACAAGAATGTGGGCCATTAGCCCACACGCGTGCGCGCACGTCCTCGGATCTTATCAATTAGACTTTTGGTGGACTTTGGGCGTACGAGGGCTATCGGGACATGGCCGTTACAGTTTTAGGGCTCAAAAGTGCTCATATATTCACTCTCAACTCTAAAAGTTGAAGCTGAAGGAGTTAAGTGGGTTGGGTTGTAACGGCTCCCACCTGGCTATGTTTTGAATGCGCTAAACCCTAGTCTCCCAGGGTGGAATGGTGCCTACAAATAGGACATTCCAGCATGCTGAAAAGTGTTCATATATTCACTCTCATATCTAAGCAGTCGTTCTTCATTTTTGTTTGCTTTCCAATCCTGATGTTGTTTAGTTCGTCCGAAGTCTTGTCGGAATTAAAACCGTGAGCACTAGCCGGGATATATTTGTCTTGCGGAGAGAGGTCCCCTCGACTCGGCTTACTTGCCGGAAAACTGCAGTCTTCATTGCTTCCCCGGTTACTTGTTTGTTTCATTTCAATTAAGTTTACTATATCGTTTTCTACTCTTCTTCTTGTTTCTTATATTCCAGAAGCATTGTAATACTATTCAACACTATTAAAATGAAATATATAAATAGAAGAACTTATTAAAATAAAATAAAAATGTATAATTAAACACGTCAAAATAAAAACTTATAGTACAATGACATGTACATGCATATTTTGCCAAACTTAAATGATATATTTGAGTATTTGACCTTTCCCTTGAAAAGATCTAATTGGATTGTTAATGAGGAATAGCTATGTGAAGAGTAGTTTATTTGTTTTTTTTTTTTTTCAATTTTTAAGAATAGGTTAAATCCTTTAATATTGTGGAGTGAAAAATAATTTCCCCCTCTCTACGAACACTGTAGTACAGTAGTATCATAGTCTGCAGTCAATTTTACGTCTTATAAAATATAATTTTCAGGGGTTTCATTAATTTAACAATTTGAATTTTGCCGACCTTGAGTCTCTCTCCTTGGGGCATACTCATTACATAAATATAAGCGTGCAACACAAACTAATGTATGTCTATAGTTGACGTATTCTTGATGACATCAGCAATATAATATATAATAACACCAAATTAAATAGAAGACTCAATTTATTTATCAATACTTACAAAAGATCATTATTTTATTTGATTTTATTTTTAATTGGAGAAGGGTGAGTGGTTGTGCTTGAACAAAATATAAATTGAATTAAAACATCCAAAAATGATTTAATCAATAATAAAAAAAATAAAGATACAGTTAACAAATCCAAACAATAAAACTCTTAAATAAGCATGAAATATATTGAATGACGACATAAATATTGAAAATTTTAATTTTTAAGTATATAAAACCCTGAAAAGAAAATAAAGAACAATCCAATAAATAAATAAAAGAACGAGTATTTAAATAATATCATAAAATATACGATTGGGAGTCATATATAAAACTAAATTAATTAATGGAAAAAAAAAATGGGTCGTATATTTATTCCCTCAAATTTTATTTGGTCAGGTCTTATTTGCACTAGGTGCATATAAGAATCAGACAGTCACACGTGTTGACTCGGTCAATGCGTTGATCAAAAAATCATTTAAAATCAATATCAATCGTAACACTAAAAAGTATCACTTAAAAGTCTAAAAATATTACTTGCATTACTACTTCCTCCGTCCCGATTATATAATCTCTATTACTATTTTGAAATGTCTCAATTATATAGTCTCATTACTATAAATATTATTAATTTCCATATATTATACAAACACACCCTTGTTGAATCTTGAAAATTAAAAAAATAACTATTTAAATTTTGAAAGTTGTAAATATTCAACAAGGTTGTTATTGGAAGTTTAGCTTTAATATCTTATTTTTATAAATACTTTTAATTTATGTGCTATTAGAAAAAAGACTATATGATTGAGATGAAGGAAGTTCAAAATAAAATTAGTATCAATTCAAATATTAAAAAGTATGAGTCAAAATTTAAAAAATATGATTTATTTTAACGATTATTTAGTCAGTATGTTGACGGTATGATGTACAAATAATGTACGGGTGAATTTGCGATTTTATTTTGTGTTTTTGGAGATGTTCTTCTCCCCGTCAAAATTTGATTTCTTCCACTTCCGCCAGTGATACGAAGTGAAGAATGTCAAAAATGGAGTTTCCCGGTAAACCCTCATGCACTCTCGTCTTCATCCTTACACTCTCTCTCCTCGCTCTCTACACCACCCTCCACCATCACCTCCGCCCCATCCCCATCCCCTCCACCGCCTCCAAAACTTACGCCAACGTGTTCCTCTCCGCCGCCAGCAACTACACCGTCGCTGCCTACCTCCGCCACCTCACCCTCCGGCCCCACCTCGCCGGCACCCGCCTCTCCCTCTCCACTGCCCTCTACGTCCAATCCCACTTCCAATCCCTCGGCCTAACCAACCACATCACCAACTTCTCCGCCCTCCTCTCCTATCCTACGCACTCCTCTCTCTCCGCGCACTTTAGCAACGGCATCGTTCTGCCCCTCCCCCTCTCCGAGCCCAACCTCCCCGAAAATGGCGTCGTCCCGCCGTACCACGCCTACTCTCCCTCCGGCGCGGCGTTCGGTGCGGCGGTGTTCTTGAACTACGGGAGGGAGCTCGACTACCGTGCGCTGGCTGCGCAAGGTGCGGAGGTGAAGGGGTGCGTCGGATTAGTCCGGCGGGGTAGCGGGATGTCGAGGTACGAGGTGGCGGCGAATGCGGCGGCGCACGGGTTGGCGGCGGTGCTAATGTACACCGAGAGTGAGTATAAGGAAGGGATTGAGAGGGGGACTGTGATGAAGGGAGTGGGGGACCCACTCAGCCCCGGATGGGCCGGGGTTGACGGCGGCGAGAAACTTGACCCGGATGATCCGAGGGTGGCGCAGAGATTTCCCGGCGTGCCGTCGTTGCCGGTGTCGGAGGCGGCGGCGGAGAGAATTCTGGGGTCGTTGGAGGGGGCGAGAATGCCCCAGGAGTGGAGGGAGAGTTTTAAGAGTGGAGATAGAAGAATTTGGCGTGTGGGGCCAGGGCCGACCAAGCTCAATTTTACATACATGGTAAGTTTAATGGGATTTTTGGATGATTGATTGATAACGAGATTTCTGCTTTTGTTTGCTTCCAACATCCAAATGCGAATTTTATGCAACATTTTCCTTTCATTTTGGAAATTGTTGCTGTTGGTGTATCATATGTAACATTTTTTTTTTTTTTGGAGAGCTGTCGAATTCGTTTCCTACATTTGTTTTTTTTTTTGTGACATATATATGATCACTTTTAACGTGGAATTGACTTTAGGTGAGGGTTACCAAAAATTCAGGAAAAGCCCTAAATTGTTTTATTAGTTCGTCAATACCTTGAATTGGACTTTCCAACTTTCAAAATCATCCCAACTAGACACTTTCCTTAAGCCATTCAACTAACGAACGTTAATTTGTCCTTCGATGTCCAGTAGACAAACTGAAGGTACCGTTGGAAGGCAGATGGCAGATGGAGAGAGTTTTTTTTTTTAAGTTTCCATATTGTTGGTATCGTAGTTAGAGATGGTTAGAAAGTCTCAAACAAACCGAATATACCCATAGTGAACCTGAATTTCGGCGAAATTTGAATCGAGATATTGTCATCAATTCGACGTCCAATCTCAAAATTGATTTAGGTTTATTGAAGCCCGTGGCCTGCACTATTTGAAATTGAGATCAATATGGTTTTTCGACTGCCGGAGATGTACGTTGTTTGTTTGTAGGAGAGTTAACCTAAGGGTTTACTTGAGCCAATTATGAAAGTTCGGGGGGGTCTAATTGGACCCAAATAATAATTTAAGTGCGCACTTCGAACTGACGAAATAGTTCAAGGTCTTATTGGGATGTTTTCCCAAAAAACAATAATAAAAATATGGAGTTGCATTTCTTTCTTGTCCTTTTGATTTTGGAAAGGGAGTTTTGAGCAATTGACTTTATTATTGAACTTAGGAGATAAAAATCTTGATTGCTCAACCCCCCCCCCCCCCCCCCCCTTCCAAAAACAAAAGGACATTATTAAACTTATGAGATAAAAAATCTTGATTAAACTAGTTTTCTCCATTTTGGAACATTTGATTGTGTTTGGTTCTTGATTTGATGAGTGTTGCAGATTTTACAATTAGTTTAATGTATATCATCATTTTTTTATGAAAAATAACCAGTGCTTCACCTGGACCGTTTCTGCGACTGGAAAATAGAACATAACATCAGTTTAAGTTATAGAAATGGACTGAATCTCTGCTAGCCAAGAAATCAACAGCGGTATTCTAAAATGTTCATGTTCTTTCTCTGAATTGAGTTCCTATACTTGATTGAGGCGAACGGACTCTAGAAGTTCGTCTTGTATCTACTACTGTCGGGAAGAACCTAGAATTACTGCCTGGCATTAAGAGGAGGATGATGGGGGGCCTTAACTCTCACTATGTATTGCATTGGTTAAAATGGAGAAATAATGCTGGGATTCTTTTGGTCCGAAAGTGAAGTACATTTTACAAATCCGATGTTTTATTTTTGTTTGCAGGGTGAGCAAGAGATTGCAACCATCCATAATGTATTTGCAGTAATAAAGGGATCAGAAGAACCTGATCGATATGTGCTTCTAGGCAACCATAGAGATGCATGGACTTACGGTGCTGTTGACCCTAATAGTGGAACTGCTGCTCTACTTGATATTGCCCGCCGATTTGCTCTTCTTATGCAATCAGGTTGGACTCCTCAAAGAACAATCATTCTTTGCAGCTGGGATGCTGAAGAATTTGGGATGGTAGGTAATATTCTATCACTCGCTGTTACTGTGGCGACTGCTCCTAATGTATCAATATGAACTTGTCTAGGGCAATATCATATCAGTAGTCGTGGAAGAATTTATGTTGAATGCTCATATTCATTTATTTACTGACAAAAAAAAAATCAAGAAAGTTCTATCAAGATATCTGTTTGGTTCCCCCTCGTGATCAAACATTCGAGCTTCATGAAGTGATTGAACCAGTGAACCTTGCCTAGTTTGTTTCTGTAAGATCTGAAATCCAACTCACTGGCGCATGTTATATATGTTTTCAGATTGGATCCACTGAGTGGGTAGAGCAAAACCTTCTGAATCTTGGCGCCAAAGCAGTGGCCTATTTTAATGTGGATTGCGCAGTGCAAGGACCTGGTTTGTTCGTCAGTGCTACTCCTCAGCTCGATGATCTACTCGTTGAGGTGACAAAGCAGGTAAACTGGAGTAACCTCAATGAAATCGAGCCAAATTTTGACTCGATACATTTCCTGGCTTTTAACAGCATAATATAGCGACCTCATTTAATATAGTCTGCTGCAAACATGCCTGCACAGGTTAAAGATCCTGATTCAGAGAATGCATATTTATATGAACGATGGACAGCTGCCAACGGAGGTGTCGATGTAAGTATGTTTTTTTTATTCTCCTCATACCTCACAATCCCATGTCTTTTATTTCCGTTCCTGGTTGTGAAAGGAAAACTTCACGACGTTATGGCAGTTTTTATGATATCTATATCCCACGAGTTTCTTGATGATTATGATAATGATTTCATGGGCAGCAGATTCAAAGACTCAGCAGAGTTGATTCGGACTTTGCTCCATTTTTGCAGCACGCAGGGATTGCTTCTATCGATTTATATTTTGGAAGTGGTACATATCTTCTGCCTTTTTTGCATTTCAAACTCTCTGATTGACATGAAACTTTCAAAGAAAAAAGGAGTAAAAACTTTCTAATATACATCATATTGCAGACTTTCCAGTTTATCACACTGCATTCGACTCCTATGATTGGATGATGAATTTTGGAGACCCCCTATTCCATCGGCACGTAACGGGTAATTTCTAGATTCCGTGATATCTGCTTGAAACTGCTGTTGTTTCCAAGTACTTTACCTTCCACAAGCAGATTTATATGAACTAGTATGGTGACCCATGCGATGCACGGAGCACACTTAATTGATAAAACTCCAATATAAGAAAATATACCCTATGAAGGTAAAAATACTGATCAAATACATTTATTAATCAATTTATTGTCATGAAAGTTGTGTTGATAAAATCTCATAAGCTAACCTGAGCTGCAACATTGTCATATTACCTAAATGTAATCGTGGAATTATGATATCATGCTAAAAATTTAGCCCTGGTTTAAAAATTAATTAAGGAAACATGCATAACATTTTGTTTGGAAGGAGATATTTCTTGGTAACATTGACAATAACAATATTACGTTATAACGAATCCATTTTTAAAAAAGAAAATAAATTTAGCCAGAAAATGAATATAATTTTAAGATTTCCACAGAATGTGTATTTAAATAACAAAATTTACAGCAAACCAATTATTACTATAAAAAATCTCATATGCATATTTTCATAACTCTGTGCTGTACTGATATTTTCTATTCCAACTACAGAGTCCATACATAAACTTTTCCTTCTTGAAGAAAATGGCTTAAATTTTGAAGCGATGGATAGTACCATGAACACGACTTCCCTGAACAAATTATTGTAAAATAACATCAGATTTCCGGTAAACCAACGTAGAATTAAATGCATGGAAAAATTAACTTCATACCTCTTTATCGTGAAATATGCATTCATGGCTGAAAAACTTGAATCGTGTTTTGAAACTCTGAAACATCACATATAGCGCCTGGTTTGTTATAGTTCTGCTCAACTTCAGTGGCAGGAATTTGGGGACTCGTTGCACTTCACCTGGCTGATGATCCGATTCTGCCATTTAACTACCTTTCTTATGCTACTGAATTACAGGTATATAGTATATTATTTTCTTTCATTTACACGACACAGGTTCTTCGACTACGTTGAAATGTAGTGATTATCTTAGGATTTTCGACAATTCATATGCTCTGCAGGAATATAAAAATATCCTAAAAACTTTGTTGGAAGAAACCATATGGCTGGATCCTATCACTGCTGCCATCCAAGAATTCATCATAGCTGCAAATGATACCAACGAAGAAATCAAGGTTAGATTAAATTCTGTTATGGAGATTTTTCTTTCGTATTCTTGAAAGATATCTATCATGCATGGGCAAACAATACGTTAATTTCATCTGAATTTCCAACTATAGAAACTGAGGGTGGATGGAACTACAGTGCTGAGGAGGCGAGCGTTAAATGATCGTCTCATGCTTACTGAAAGAGGCTTCCTGGATCCGGAGGGACTCCCCGGAAGGCAATGGTTCAAGCACCTAGTATGTACATTCTTTCCCTTTCCCAAAACCTACAAGCTCGACGTGTGAGAATGGATGCTTCGTCGTTCTACACAGATAGTTGAGAGGTACCTTGTATCCTGACCTGAGATTGGTGGATGTTGTTGAATGCAGATTTATGGACCCCATGGGAATACAGAAAGCAAAATCGACTTCTTCCCTGGAATAGGTGATGCCATATCTGAAAGATGGAAGGGGGGAGACGAGCAGGCGATGTTTAGGCACGAGATCTGGAGAGCTGCAAGGGCCATCCAGAGAGCAGCCTCTGCATTGAGAGGTGAATTCACATGAGATTGTGCAGAAGACTTGGATATATATATATGAAAGAATACAGCACATGAAATTAAAACAAGTATGTCTCCTTTTCTCCTGTTTTATGATAAAAGGAAAAGGAGTGGAATTTGTGTGAGAGTGATAATTTCACAAAAGCAGCACAAGTGAACACTAAATTACTGTATCTGTTTCTTCCTATAAAAAGCAGGAAATGTGTAAATACATCCCTAACATGTGTACCAAAACTACTGTTTTGGGAGTTTTGTATGAAACGATTTGACGGGTTTGGTTTGGCTCCCATGTATACCCGGATCCAATTCAATTGTGTTTACATAATAATTAAAGCTTATAACAATTTATTTTCATATTGTTTTGTATGTTGGGGTTTTTTAATTACTTCTTTTATATAATCATGATGCAAATTCTAAATTAGATTACTTTTCTACAATGAATCAATTCCTAAGTAGGGAAACCAACCCTATAAGGCCATACTTCAACGAGATGCTGATAGCCTGATAGGATCAGTTGATGCTTTTACCAATATATACTAATGTATAAGTATAAATGGTATAATGTCATTTAAAATGATCAAAACTATACTTTGAGGGGGCGTTTACTTTGATAGATTAGATAAATTAGATTGATAAAAATAATATAGCCTAATCTACCACATACTTTGATGGATTAAACCATTTTAAAGCTCGAATTCTTCAAATACTCAATCCCATACATTATCAATATAATTTATCTTATCTATCATTCAAAGTAAACGCCTCCTAAATGTAATAATTTAAATATTAATACCGAATCCAGTTCGATCACTAACTTTTTTGTTTTGAGGAAGGGCTCAAACCCTAACCTAATTTATCTTGTCTCGAACCAAATATTGAAATCCTTGTTTGTTAGTATTTTAATATGTTTTTTTCTGAATTCGGAGGAGTAGTGAATCTCGAACTTGAGATGTCTCCTTTATACATAGGAGATATTTTCACCTCTTGGATGTTCCTAGAAGAACACCTTATTTTAAGTAATCAGAAAGTGAAGATTTAATATTTTAGAATTGAGTTATAAGTATGTGCAATTAAACAAAATTATATACTAGAAGTAAAAGGTTTTCAATTCGAGCTTCTTACATTGGGGAAATGTATAAATTGGTCCTTCATATATCTCACACCTTATGATTCCACATCCTTTTCCCAATATATTCATACTTGGCGCAAATGTATACAGTATATAGGTCGCCTACTATTTTTCCCTACCATAAAATGTTTGTTATTATTTTTATTTTATTTTTTTTGAGTTGTGAGTGAGTTATTATTTAAAAGCAAATATGTATGAAATTTTACTTCTCTACATTCTCACTTCTTCCTCGTACATATTTGAAAATGATAAGAAAAATAAAATCACGCCGGAAAAAAGGAAAAAAAAAGTAAAACGATAGCAGTTTTTTTTAAACGCGCCAGGTAGGGGTCGAACCTACGACTTTCTGCTTAGGAAACAGACGCTCTATCCACTGAGCTACAGGCGCCACTTGATAATGTTATGCGGAATGTATTTCAAAACTTATACAGATATTAGAAAATCATTTTTTCCCGAGTTAGTTAGATAATCATTTTTTAATTTAAATTCATCATGCAATGAAATTTTATTATGTTATGCAAAATAATAAATTTCTGAAAAGATAATATGATTTAGATTAACGAATGATTTTATAATATTAAAATTTAATTAGGGGAATTTAGTAGAATATCATCAATAAGCGCCTGTAGCTCAGTGGATAGAGCGTCTGTTTCCTAAGCAGAAAGTCGTAGGTTCGACCCCTACCTGGCGCGATTACTAAAAGTCCAGTTTTTTCCATTTATTTTTTCTTATCATGTAACACTAATGACTTGTACGTTATTGTAACAATTTACAGGTGAATTTTTCTTCTAATTTTTTTTAATGTGTGATTTTATTTTTGTTAACGTGCAATGCTAGAAACTAATTAATTGTGCTGAACGTACACTTGACATACAATTGTTAAGTAAACTAATTAAGTTGTACTCGACTGCTGGAGTACTAGTCCGTATGAGAGCTAGCTTTAGTAGTGACTAGTGAGTGGATGAAATATATATATATATATATATATATATATGTATGTATGTATGTGTATATGTATAAGGAATCCAACACCAAATTGTAACAGCTGCTCCCACGATTATCATTCTTAATTAATTATTAACTTGTAGCTCCTCCCATATCAAGATATAGATTATGTCCCAATTAAGTAAGAAATACTTCTTTTTTATATATATAGAGAGAGAAAGGTACATGATGACATTAATTAATTGTACACGTCAATTTCTCGAGCTCTAAAGTCTATATATTTCCTAGTACACAATCGACCTAACTTGTCAATAATATTTGAAGGATAGACCTAATTAACTTAATAATAACCATTTTCGATCATGTATCTCTTCTTAAAGGCACAACCTGCTTTGCAATCTAATCATCCTCAATTTCGCACCTAGTTGGATCACGATTATTTCAAGAATGTGAAGCCCAAGGTAATTACCATACTTACATCTTTAATTTTTCCTCAAATTTAATTCATTAATCTTCAATATTTTGTTCTTACGTACGAGATAGAACATATATTATGTATCTTGTTTATTTTCATTTACAATTAATTATCTTCATTTGATTAATTCATTAATCTCACAAGGTTGAAGGGTAAGGTCGCACTCATCACCGGCGGCGCCAGCGACAGTGAGGCTTTTCGTCGAGCATGGCGCCGCCGTGGTGGTGGCCGACATACAAGATGAATTAGGCCGTGCAGTCAACGCATCCGTCAACTCCGACAAGGTGAGATACCTCCACTGCGACGTCACAGTTGAAGAATAGGTGGAAGCAGCCGTCGGCTTCGTCGTGGGAGAATACGGCGGCCTCGACATCTTGTTCAGCAACGCCGGAGCTCTGGGGCCCATCACGAGCATATTGGATCTCGACATTCAAGCGTTGGACAAGGTTTTGGCGATGAACGTGCGCGGCGTGGCCGCCACGATCAAGCACGCCGCCCGCGTCATGGTGGAGAGGAAGACAAGGGGTTCCATCATTTGCACAGCCAGCGTGGCGGCGTGCATCGGAGGCGGCGGGCCGCATGCTTACTCGGCGTCGAAATGCGCGGTGGTGGGGATGGCGAGGTCGGCGTGCGGCGAGCTGGGGAAGCATGGGATCAGAGTGAACTGCATTTCACCGTACGCGGTGGCGACGCCGATGATCTGCGACGCCTACGGCGCGACGGCGAGCGAGATTGAGGAGAACGGCAGCGCAGTGGTGGCGAACTTGAAGGGAATCGTGTTGAAGGCCAAACACATCGCAGAGGCGGCGCTGTTTCTGGCTTCGGATGAGTCGGCTTATGTCAGCGGCCAAAACTTAGCCGTTGATGGCGGTTTTGCGGCGGTAAACCACGGTTACTCTTCCAGTAAGTTTTGATCGATGTGAGGAAGAATATATGATGTGATGGATTTCTTGTTTTTTTTTAATAGTTCATTGTCATTTTTAATTTAGAGTCACGAACTTCAAGTAGTTTTCTCCTTTCCTTTTTCTTTCTTTCTTTTTTTTCCTTTTTTTTAGTTAAGGAAGACTAAGGAGAGAGAAATACACGAATCTTCATCGTTTGACTGTTCACGAGGGACACGTTATTATCGTAGTAAAAAATATTAACTTTGATATTTATTAAAGTGTTCAAATATATAGTTTCAATATTATTTTGGGATAGCTGTCTTAAAATTACAAGAACTTTGCAGTGATTTTAACTTTTCGTTCAATTTAAAAAGGGAGATTCTATTTGCACCACTAATTTTACTCTTTGTACCACAAAAGAAAAAAAGAAAAAATAAAATAATTTTGAAATTAAAAAAATTAAGTTTGAACACATCCAAGGTGTTCGAATATCGAAGTTCAAACACAATGAGGATGTTTGAACTTCAATTTTGGAACCATCTCCATATTTTTTGAAGTATATGAGTCATTGGAATTAATATTATCGAACAAGTTGAACGTGTTCGAAATTATTTTCCGATTTTTTTTTAAAGCTATGTTCGAAAATCGAAGTTTGAACACAATGAGGATGTTCGAATTTCAATTTTTGAACCAACTCCAAATTTTTCAAAGTATAAGTTTAAATTCGAATTAATATTCTCGAACAAATTGAACTTGTTCGAAATTGTGTTTCCAAACATGTTTTTTAGACTGAAAGGCATTAATGTAAATGTGCGTGGTGCAAAGAGTAAAAAATAGGAATGCATGGAGTCAGTGAAGTGTAAATAGAAATTTTGGTAGTGCAAATAGAATCTCCCATTTAAAAAATGCAATTCCAATAACAAAAATTTAACAATTTTTGCAGCTACAACATTATTCACATTTTCAACCGACTGAAAATGACGTAAGTCATGCTGAAATTTCACAATTAGCCGGAAATAACATCAATTCTATTGATTTCAATAATATGAAAACAACACGATTTCAAATAGTTGAAAATTTTGAATAATGTTTTAATTGTAAAAATTGTTAAGTTAATGCTATTGAAAATACGTTCTTGCATTTGTGTCGAAAATCAAAATCGGTACAAAATTTATGTATTTTATGACAATTAACTTTATAATTTTTTATATTGAATTTCATGAAGATTTACAAATATGGTCTTATGTAGCTTTGAAAATTAACTTAGTATATTAGATGAGGGTAAGCCCTCCATTAGATAAGGTTGACATATGAGGTTAGTTAAATAATTCATTTTTTAAATTAAATATAAACATAGGTGAATAACAATAATTAAAGTCTTATGTAGCTTTGAAAATTAAGTTAGCATATTTAAATGATGGTAGGTCCTCCATTAAATAAGGTTGACATGAGGTTTGGTTAAGAATGAACCACAACTGCATAGGGAAATGGCCTTGCATATCAAGGCACCACAACTCCACGTGTGTGTGTGTGTGCGTGTAGCGCCAACATTATCCATACCTTTGATGAACATCCTTCCCTATCAAAGACTAATTTTGTGTATATTCTTCTCCCAAAGTCTAACATGGCCTAAATAAATAAAGAGATTGGGATGCATTAACATTATGGCGGCATACGTAAATATATCTATATTTAAAGAAGCGATATAATTAACTATTACAACTTCATCCCCTATATTTTATACAGATACACATGATACAACCAAAACGAAGGGGGTGTGAAATTCAAATAGAAAAATGACAAAATCAATGTGAGATGCATTAGACAAATGTAAGGCCTAACTATACCCACTTTACAACCCAATTGGCAAAAATCTCGTCACGTTAAATTACAAAGGGACACGGTAATATTTTCCGACTGCTACTTCAAAACAAGTCAATTTGGGGAAGATGAGAAGTCCAAGAACTCCCAACCACAAAAAAAAAAAAAAAAAAAAAAAAAAAAAAAAAAATCAACATACACATAGCAGTGGAGGCTCTGATTCCCATCCAAGCAAAAAAAGGAGAAGGTAATAATATTTTTAGTAACCATAAAGACCACCAGATCCCTTGGTGAAGCACACAGGAGGGAAAAAACGTCGACATGCTTGTCCACCTTTCTACATCGCACCGTCTGTTTCATATCCATGCTTGAAGATTTTCAAACTAGTCAATTTGGCATCAAAATCGATGCAGTCTAAGATTAGCAGAAATCAAACTTAGTTGTATATTTTCACTGGCTTCTCAAATGTGTGGCGGTTCTGCAAGCCAGATAAACAAATATTATAGACCATTCTCCTGCTAAGGGCAATACGAATATACCAAGAAATTGTATATATACTTTTTTTTTTTCAGAGAAGACTTTGATAAACCAAGAAATTAGAACTAACATATCACATGTTTCAGCTTTCAAGTTTCTTAATAGTTGCATTACAGTCTAACAATATTATAAAAAATAAGTGGTAAGCAACTAATGAAGAACATGAATATGAAAACACAAGACTAATACCTGGCTCGCAGAATATGATCTTTTAGGAGTAGTGTCCGAGTGCTCTAATCCCAGGTACTGCTCCCAAGCACCGTACACATCTCTTCTCTGGAAGATAGGAATACAAAAATCCTCAGTCTACATTAACATTTGAAAAGCTCATGAAACCAACATTTAACAAAATAAAAATTTTGAAAAGTAAAACATGACCTGAAAGCGGGTGGAGACAATGTCCGAGTCCTCTAGATACTCTGGACGTCCCAATGACAGAAAGGCAAACTTCCACTGAATATTTAAGAAAAAAACCAAACGGTCAGATATCCCTTGGTCTCCTATTATCAACAAAGGAAGCAAGCGAACAGATTAGTTTAACAGTCAGAGGCGGTATTAGCCCAAAAGCACAACATACCTTAGAAAACTCCTCATCTGGGACCTGCAATTTCTTTTGAATTCGTGCTTTAACCTCTGCTAATGTTTCTCCTTCGTGAATGACCAAAAAGAATGGTTCCCCAAAATTCTGAACTTGCTGTCAGGACCCAAAGACTGTATAAGCTGACGGATATAAATGAATTATCTATACGCATACTAGATCATGGATATATAGTACCACTTGATTCTGCGCGGTCTCCTTTGTGAAATGATAAACGTGAATCAGGCGATCATTTGGCCCCAGGTTCTTTTCCTCTTCTGGAATCTAAGATAAAGCAAGAAAACTGGCATTATAAGATGAACAGACAAGTATAATCAGCCAAAAACATACCAATCAGAAATGTAAATATTTAAAAGTATGATCTTATATCTCAGCATGGATTACCACTTTCAACTAAATGTGGTTTAAAATAGTTATAATTTTTACTTCCTGGACTTCTGCTATAGAACGTCCACAATTTGTCAATTTGATAAAGATTTACTTTGACACAGCAGGCATGCTTCAAACAACTGTGTAAACAGGGGACTATTTTGAGAAGATATTTTACCTCCTCAGCTCGCAACGTCCAGTACTGATCATTGATATTCTCAATCTTCTCATGAGTAGGAAAAATCTGTAAAATGAGAAAGCAGAGTGTGGATGATGAGTCTATGATACAAATACAGCTTGTCCATCTATGGACACTGCAAAGTCATAAACTTCTAAAATGTTTGAAATGAGTCTAAGACATACAGCTTGTCCATCTATAGACACTGCAAAGTCATAAACTTCTACAAAGTACGAAAATAAAACGTCAACTTTATGAATTTTTGGTCATGTAATCCACGCAAGATTTGCAAAAAACATGCAAGGATGGAGTCAGTAAATAAATCCACTGTCAACATCTCATTCTAACTGAAAACCAAACAAATGAAACAGTATAAAATACAAAACCCTCCTTGACAAGATAACGTCACACAGGAAATACTACAATGAGAACAGAGTAATATATAAATTTTGTGAATATCAAAGGATCAGAATGTCAAAGCAGAGAACATTACCTTGTAAATCTTGTGATAGAAAACTTCAAGCAACCTAAGTTCAGCATTTGGATGAGACAACTCTACCTATCATTAGATGAAAAGGATGTCAGACATTATCAAGTTTGCGGTACTATATTATCACTTCTTTTTATATTTTCCTTGGGTGAATAAGCCAGCACCAAAGAAAACTTGATTAAAAAGGTTATTGAGAAAACACTCCAAAGCAGATAGGAAAGTATTGACAGTGAATCAGGTTCATGACCTGTTGAGAGTTTAACCCCTACTTCATTTCTTTTTTCAATGGGACATCTATTAACAAATAAGCTTCATGTTTTCAAAATTAGATATACTTGACTACAAATTGCAGAGAACCAAGCTTACCTTTGTTTTAATTTCATTCAGCACATCTCCGACAGTGCTTGGTTTTGGCAATCTAATATTGAGGATTGTGGCCTGAGAAAGAGAATAAAAAAGACATGGGTCAATGATTTGATAGAACTCATTAGACAAGAAAATTATTTCAAGGGTAGAACATAGTGAATCCAGTACCTCATCCTTTGTTGCATGATGGAACGCAACCTTTAACGTTTTCAGGCACTGCAATTCAGGAAGAGGAATGTCCAGCACTTCATAATAGAGTATATCCGATATCTACAAGAAGTAACCAAATTATCTTTAATCAGTACTAGCATCACACAGCACACAGACACACACACTCTTCTCCCTCACAATGACCCGATGAATAAGAAAATTTAGAAAGAGAAAAAAAACTCTAGGGCCACCTGATTGTAGTGGACAAGCATGTCTATCAAATGATCAACTGATCGATATTTGATAGGATTGGGCTTTGGTTGCTGAGAGTAGCAATTATGAGGAGTAAGCCGGATCTTAGACGGATCATCCAAGCCAAGGTGCTGGGCTACTCTTTCCACAACATCATCATAGGTGTGATTCTTTGCTCTGTAGATTAAGCCAAAAATGATTATACCCAATTTTCCTGAAAAACTTCTGAAAGAAGTTACTACTGAAATAGAGTATAGATAATGCTATCAGATAGTACTCACAACTCCAGGCAAAATTCATCTTCCTTGGGCCTCTCTAAAGCTCGAAAATGCACAATCTGCCAGAGATGAAATGCACATTGAAGTCCGAATAAAGGAAAAAAAATTCAAAACGTGCGTAAACTAGTTCCACAAAGAATCTTCGAGACTAGCTTTGCACATGCACAATGTTACGGCAGAGAAGTTCGATAGAAAATTATTGGAACAATAACCAGTGAACCACCCCCCAACAATGAAAACTGATGTAGATGAGAGACGATATGCAAGTAATCATTAAAAAAAAAGTTAACTACAAGCAGATGGGAAAGAGAAAGATAGGAAGGTTAATCGAATAAACTCAGAGACAATTGACGGGGAATGCCCAGAGCATTGGTTGGACAGCATTTAAAGATGGAAAGCTTCAGTCCACACATTGCAAGAATTATTCTTTAATAGCAAAAAAATCTCCAAAACCATCTTGGAATAAAGAGAAGCGTAAAGATTCACCTGGCGATTTTTCACATATTCCAGAAATGAAGGAACATCTGGAAATCGGACTGGCTCCTCACTTTCAGGGGGAGGCCGTTTTTGGAAACAAATAATGTCTCCATCTTCAATCTGTGCGTGTGTGGGTGCGCGCGCGAGAGAGAAAGAGTAAGCATATTGATAAAAGAATGAGAAACACATGCAAATGATTAAGAAGAAGTAAAACCGAAAATACCTGACTAAATCGAAACGAAGCTCTTTTATCAAGGCGCTCACACATAACAGATGGCTCAAATTTGATTTCCTGCAGACATTGCAAACAATAGAATTGCAACTCTGAAATATTGCTCCATGCATCTTAAATAGACAAAAATAATTATGTCTTCTATCTGTAACTTCCTGTTGATGTGAACTGACATACTGACAAGACATACCTCAAAAAGTTCAATTTCTTGATCAGGAGCAAACCCAGCTAACTCATTCAGCTTTGTTAAAATATCAACTGGCTTTCCGGTACTTCTTACAAAAAGCCTCCCAACATATCTGTTAAAAAGTAAATGATTCAACGACCACTGGCAGAGAATTTTTTAAAATTTAGAATGATGTGTTCTTGTTGCGTTTGATGTACCGGAGCTCTCCTTTAGAAGGATCATACAGCTTAAAGAAAAGCAGTATGTCTTCCTTATTCTTTTCTGGAGGAGGAACCAGTTGTAAATCCTATAATTTCAACAAAGTTCACATTGAATATGAGAAACAAAATTTCATCATTATGTGCATAAACAAGCGAGCAATAAATATCATGTCTATATTGGCGAATAGATACCGGTCCACGCTCTACTTCCAAGAACAACTTTAACTCTGCATTATGGGCTTTATTTGAGACTTCCCGCAGTGCTCCGACCTGCACAAAATAAGCATGAACAGGAAAATAAAATTAAAACTCAATAGATTAAATCTAATAGATTAAATATCTTCCATCATTCTTGGAATGGTATTATTATAATTCAAATCATTAAGGAACGCAGGTCTATTTTAACTATATATAGTGCCACAAGCACCATCAGAATGGGTATTATCCATGTATTTCCAAATAATATATAGATAAGCAACATCGTAGATATAATTACCGTTTGCGCTTCTTCTTGCGGTGTCAATGGTCGGTTTGGACGATATGTATGGTTCTGCCTTTTTGCCCATATCCAAAAGCGCTGAAATTGAACTGGTATACCGAATTCTTTGGCAACCTCTTCCTTCAATAAGAATACACATTAGAGTTTTACTTGCACATTAAATGTAAAAAATACTTCACCTTATTGAAATGAATCAAAAGAACAAATGAAAGAAAGATACACAAACAATTAGGGAGGGAAAAATGCATGCTGCAGTCAGTAGAAACAAATGCGACTGAAAAGAGTAATAAAAACCACAATACCAATTTAAAGACTGCGTTGTGCACAAACTCGTGAAAAAGTTGAAGCATCACATATGCCAAGAAAAATGATGGCGCATGAGTTTTGTAATTATACTTTTACTTCGTTAAAAAAGGCCACCACATTGTTCTTCTATCTCTCCCCATGAAGGCTAAGTCTGGATTTGCATTCCTAACAACTGGTTGGCATTATAATGATTCATTTCATGATATTAGAATGACTTAATTGATTGATCTATTTGTGGTTTATAAAATTTAGAATTTTTGTTCAGAAAAGTTGTAGATGAGGTTCATTTGTTTCCAAAACGGTACGACTTTGCATCACACGACTGAACTCCACTAAGTGTCATCTCGGGGAAGTTTAAAATAACAGGTTCTCTAATTCATTCTGTCCGCGATCATCAAATTTAGACCAGAAAGACATTAATCCTTACCGATGATCCCAGTTTATGCATTATTACATTATTTCTTCCTCTTGGTTTTACTGAAATAACAGTAGAATCACTATAACACGATAATCTAGGAGTTTAATTAAAAAGTTTCCCTTCAACAAGTTTCCTTAACAGTATATCTCAATTATCACATAAGTCATAAGGTATTTCTCATCACTCAACTAGCTTCAATTACGATAATAACCATTCTCAATACTTCTAAAGAAAACAAGCAGTACCTTGAAAAGATTAAAAGACATCTGTTTCTGGATTCGGAAATTACGGACTTTGTCATGATCAACAAGATCAAAATAGATATCTTTTCCAATCTGCTCCCTTAAGTCCTCATCTCGAGCAACCTACATTAGGAATAAGTTGCTTCAGCAATCCATTTCAAGAAAAAAGGTCAATTGTACATGAGAATGTATGTTGAGAAAATAACCTTTATAATAGTGTAAAGGTGAGCCTGCGCTTTGTATCTTCTCTTATCTTCCTTTTCTTCTTGCTCCTTTTTCAGTCTTATCTGGTTTAAGTAGCGCATGATATGTTTCAGGTTAGAACATGCAAAAAAAAAATGATCTTAATAAGTTGCAGATGTAAGAGGAATATAAATATTACCCTAAGATGCTCAGCAATGTCCTTCTCATCCACATCACAGATTATTTTATCCTTGTCACTCACTCGTATATACACAAGCATGTATGCATTCGAGTATTTGGTAAATTTGAATGGAGTGTTGTTGTAACCAGGATTTGTCTGTGGCAACTGTAGCATAAATGAACATAAGCACCACAAATAAAAGAGAGTTCGAGAGGATGAAAATCAAAAGGCAGACATATCACCTCCTCCTCACCACCATACTGCTCTTCTAGTGCCCTCTTCACATCTTCTTTAGTGACCCTTTCATCATCAAATTTGTACCTGAAAAGTGAATCATTAACCCCCATATTACTCGGCAAGAATGTAATGTAAACCTGAGAATGTAAACTATCAAGATGCAGCAAAAAGGTGCATATGCAAAGGTAACAAATAATCGCACGTCTCAGCGAAGTCTCTCTCATAATGAAACTGGTGAACTCCAATTGATTCAATGTCCACCTCAAGTGTAAATATCTGTAAGGGAAGAACAAGAGGAAGGGATAACATAATCTTTAAAAGTACTGAGACTTGCCATTGATCAGTAAGAGTCGGCCTGATGAATGCATAATAATGTCCACCATGTACCCCCCCGCTATGAACCAAGACACTGTTGACAAGGAAACAAGCAAGAAAAGTACACTCTTATCAGCTTCTGGCAGAAGATATAACAGAAAAACAGGTAAGGATAGAGATAGACATATAAATATAAGGGGTGCACAATACCTGTGAAGCATGTACAGATTCCGTACACTCCTATCAGCATCTGGCGACAAATACTTGCCATTATCTCTATCAAGATCAAGCTCCAAGGGAAATTCATAGCGGTCATTTATCTGCAACAGTAACAGATTACAATGAATTCAAAACCTACTGTTTCACTTAAAGATAGTCAGACATAACCATCAAAGCATTGAAAGGAAACTATCGCACACGCTATTTCTGCATAAGAAAATTCCCCTTTGAAGCATTGTTAAAAAGGGTAAAAACATTTCTATCGATTTTCATAGATAAATTAATACAGCATGATTCATGAAGATGGGCAAAACAATCTAGAAAGCATTTCTCTATAAAGAAATCACATTTCTAGTGAAATAAGATGGAAAGATCAAAATTTCTTTGTTCTCATTTACTTTGAGGAGCTGTAGCAAACATGAGCCAGCAGCATAAACATCAAAGTGAAGCCAGAACATATTTAACCAAGAGATGGGAGGAGGAGAGTTGTGTATAGTTTTAGCTATCAGTATGAGTACATACCATCAGGTAGATTTAGCAAAAGAAATTGGATTCTTCTGGAAGAATTCATGCAAATCTACCCCCAAGATGAAAATGCTTACAGTTAAAGCCACTAACCTTAACCATTGTATCTCTCATAAAATCATACTCAAAACGCTTTAACTGAAGCTGTAGAACCGGAGGAAAGTCGATGAACAAGACACCCTTCTTGGCATCCTAATATTCAGAAGAAGACTATTTAGACAATATGTAACGAGAGAGAAGCTCATGGAGATAGAACATTGCATCAATTGACATATAGAATAAGAATAAAAACATTCAAAATGAAAGCCTGAAGAAAACTAACTAAAATTTATTATGCTTGCCGGTAGCCAACCCCTGCACCACACCCAAAAAAGTGTATCTATCATGACTGACAAATCATATATGAAAAGCCATCTGAAACAACATTCAAAAAGGATAATTTAAGTCTTCCTCCAAAAGAGCAGAAATTTTGATGCCACACATTTTTTGCTTATCAGATGAACCCAATACAATTAACTTCCAAAGATGACTTATTCCTCGCACTGCAATGTGTAACTAATCATTGCAACAAGGACTCCAAATATGAAAGTTAAGCACGGATGAAAAGGCAAGGGGCTCTGTAGACTTTTATCATAACACAATTAAAAATGCTTTAGCAATACAAAGTCCATTTTCCACACTATAAATACGCTTCTTATCTGTTCAGCGCTAGAAACTTGCTTGATTATCATATCATATCTTTAAAATGAACAGTCACCTCCTGCCTGGGGTTCCGCCCCAACACAATCCTAACCAGTTCTGTAGCAGAGTGTATCTTTAAAGATCTGTCTTGGCAGATTTCATAGATTCATAAAACAAGATGTCTACTGTTAGAAATATGTTTTTGAGATTCCATAACAATCTCCCAATCATAATTCACTTGTCCTGGACCCATAAATCACATGATTATAACATCATACGTTGGAGGTGCCGAAATCACATTGATATCGGCTGTGGTGCAAGGCTAACCAAAAGCAAGAATGCTAGAGTTCCAGAGTTCTAATACTATTTCAATGAGCTTCTCCACAAACTAATGACATTAAATAGCTGCAGGCACAAGACAGGTTAATTCTCCCACTATTTGTTTGGAAACTTCATTTTCAATTTATGGAAATGCCAACTTCCACAGCCAAGTCTAGATGCAGCTCAGAAATCTTCATTTAGTTATCAACCTTCAGAAAAAAACCTTATAAATATACATGAACTACATCATTATCTGATAGAGGATAACATACCTGCAAACCATGTTCCTCAGCATGGTATTTGTTATCTCCTTCAAGGCGTTCTACTTCCACATACTTGTCAAATGAAGCATAAACATCCTTGCAACCTTTTACATCAAGTTGAAGGTCTGTCACAAGAACAAGTGTTAAAACAAAGTTGTCCTCCATAAAAAGACAGAAGCCATTCTCAGAAAGAAATAATACCATAAAATGATTCTTTTCTTGTTGATTTGAAGTCCACATTGATGCATTCAATATAATTCATATGATGGCCTTCAAATAACTTTTGAATGGTCCCTTCGACGACAGTTCCCTGTTCATTAAAAGAATAGTGATTACATCCAAAATGACCTTTCTTATGGATACAGAAAAGAATCTTTCAAGGAGGTTGGTGTTGTCAGAATTTTTTCGTACCTTCATCTTGTCTTCTAGCTTCTCACATAAAACTCTGTTTAGTTCTTGCACATCATGTTGCATGAATGAATCGTAAGTGTCCCATCCAAATGATTTAGTCAATTCTTTTGTAGCCACACTGGTGTCATTATATTGGAGCTTATAAAATAAACTCTGTAAAGCCAAAGGGATACTCCCAGTAGGGTTATCATTCTCTGTTGTTGGCATATGATATACAGCCTGATAGAACATATTTAAAGTGAGACTTCCGCATACTTCCCTAGTAACCACATGTATTTAAATGACTGCTAATCAGAACTACATAAATCGTAAAAACTAAGATAACCTTTCTGAAATAAGGGATATGGTACAGAGTCTGTAGCAAAGAGTTCATGTAACAGGTTGCACCCTGGTTCTTAAGCCCAACATAGCCTGTCTCCTTCTTTGAGTCATATGCCCAGTAATCAATAACCTTACGTACAGCAACATCAGCTTCAACTACACAAGTATCATTCATAAGGTACCCCTTGTTGGGGTCATAAAGCTCACTTAGAGGCATGAAGGATGTGAAACCCCAATCACTCTCCCTTTGATTAAACTGATGCTGTGTGTCTGCAAAACCCAAAAAAGAGATGATGAATAAATCACAACAATCATAATTTAGGTAGCAAATGCAATGTAGATAACTTTTATTTTTCATCATTTAATAGTCACGCTACTCACTCAACATGAAAATTCACCAAGTTATCAGGCCAATCATGCAATGAACTAAAACTTTTCAGGAGCCTTGAGTTCTCAAACTCCGGTACAAAACTGAGACTGGCAGAGTCTTACTTTCTAAGCACACATGACAAGAATTAATTTCTTGAGTGGTCATGTATATCGAATGGAAGGAAAAGAATCAAAACAACTCTTAAAAATTTTAGTCTTTAGTTTACAAATTGGGATCACCCAGCAAGGACCAAAGAACATGATTCATTAAAGAGATATCTATCACAAACCTTTACGAGTATCACATATATATACAGCGCACCACACGTGTCTTTGTTTTGAGCTAGATACATGTCTCAAGCTTTATCCCCATAAATGCATCGGAAACAGATCTAATTCAGCAATTCTTAGGCGTACCTTTTTTTACTGTAAGTTTGTTATGCATTTGATTAACTATAGCCAAGCTAAACTGTGCATATCTACTCCACCCATAAGGCAAGGTAGCCGAATCAGCCACATCTAAATACATTGACAAGTAGTCCACATTGTTTCCTTTCGGAAAAATAAGCACGCGCCTGCAAAAGGAAATAAGAGTCAAAAGGCAATCAGGTTGCTTTCTATAATGCAAGGTAAATCAAAAAATAAATTTAAGAAATCTAGTCCTGTAACGCTAAGTGCTAAGGAGGCTAAAAACGAACATAATAAATTTCATTTGTCGCAATCTACCAGCATGTAGACACAAAAGGATGAAGCCAAAGTTACAAATTCCAAAATTACCATTTATAACCCCCGACAACGAAGACATCGGAATACATCTTCTTCATATTGACTCGGGAAAAGTTCTCAATTGTCCACGTGAAACGTGATGCTTGTGGCTCGTCAGTGGCCTGGTTCTCCACACTTCCCGCATTGTCGTTATCGGCTGGTGCCACTAGGAAGTTGACAAAAAGCTACTAAATTTAAACGCACTTGGGCCAAAACAATGGCAAATTCAATTGTATTGTATATAAATCATAAACAGCAAACAATCCACCGATAGCATGCCATTTGTAACCAATACACCAAAATCAATAGACCAACAAAAAGATCATGGCAAACTCTTAATACATACGCATGCATTCCTCTTAAAAAAGACCGACAACACATTCAAAATAGTGTGGCAGAGTGAGGCACCTTCCATCGGCTGAGGACCTTCTACTAAAGGCTGAGGGCCTTCTACTAAATCCGAGTGTGGTACCAACATCTCTTCATCTTCCTGCTGCTGAAATCCAGAGCTCAAATAAAAATACAAAAATAAATTAGCTTGATCCAGTAGACATTTTAGGATTCATTCAAGAATTTAAAATCTCAAATTCAATCATTCGCACACAATAAAAACAATTACAACAAATTCAAATTGAACTAGCTTAAACCTCCCTTTTCATTCACGCAAAACCCTAGTCGATCCAACCATTCAGCCCCCACACACAGAAGCAAGCATACAGACACCAAAACCCCCTGCCGCGAGGCACGAATTCGAGAAAATGTAAACAGATTGCTAATACGCATGAATATACGCAGCTATAGACCACGGAAAAAGATAGGTAGATGAAATGAGCAAAAATGGAAAAATGAGAGTGAGAAAGTAGTGGAGTTACATCCAACGGCTGCGGAGTCATCATCGTCATGGCTGGAGAGACTACAACCAACCGATCGATACTATACAGAGAAATTAATGTAATCTGGGAGGGGGGAGGAGGATGGGGAGAGAGAAAGGAGGAGGAGGATGAGAGAGAAAGCGGGAGTTAGAGAGAGAAAGATATAAGGCTTCTGGGTTTTCTGAGTGATAGACTCTCGACAAGGAGAATTTGGGTATTACTGCAATGTTCGGGGATAAAATAGGGATTGTCAAATAGCCAACAAAATGATGACGTGTAGTGAACAAATAGCGTCGTAGGCTTTTTGGTCTTTTCGCAAAAATCTTCGTAGTTGTCGAATGTAGGCAGGCCATTGGACAATTAATGCAATTAACCGACAGATGTTTGATGTGCTCTTTTAGACACTAATAATTCCTTCCTAGATTACTGATTATGTATTTTTTTTTATAAAGTACCATATTATATTTTATGCAAGGTATATTTTTTTATAATAATTTATTTATTTTATATTTGATCACAATTGTATTATATAAATAAATAACAAGAGTTTTTAATATTCCATGTCGTCATTATTAGTGTATAATTATCATTGTATCCCTATCCTACATAGATATTTTACATAGGATAACAATTAACGAGTGCTTATTTAAATTAAATGATATATAAATAATGAATTAATTGAAACTGAAAATATAATTCGGGTATGGGATGGGGTGAGGTGAGGTGGGGTGGGGTGGGTACTGAGGTACCCACACCACCCGAACTTAGTACTAGTGTTATACACATTATATGAATTATTTTCATACTCGTCCTATTTTTTACGGGTAATTATATGATTCATTACCCTCGAATCTCGTTTCCCTCCCCAACTCAAAACATTAAAAAATATATAGTTTTGCAATTTAATCATATGATTTTATTTTTAGTTTTAACAACAATAGCAACAAACTTTTTAGCTCGTTGCAAGTATGGTCATCCCCAAAATCCAACCAAATCAAAATGAGATGAAACGAAAAGTATACTTATTAACTAACGTGGAGTGTGCTGGTAGAGATCGATATGTCACATTTTTAAATAATTAATCTTAATTGAATTGATTCAAACTTATAAAGATGTTGTTTACAATAATTATATTTTTATGATATGATCCTGCGCACCTTAAAAATATAATTTGAGTAGTTTTCATTAAATTATTTCGAATAACTAATGTATAATTGCAAGTAAAATATTGATTAGCAGGAAATGCATCTAGCTAAGGATAGTAAGAGGATAATAATTGTTACCCGACAATTGATGGACATGGACCGAATAGGATCAGACTTTCGTTTGAAAGGTATGCGCTATCTTATTAAAGTTTAATCTAGACCTAACTTAATATATCTCATATATTTTTATGTAAGTTCATGTCAAACTTATTTAAAAATACGAATTTAAAAGTACGAGTCAGGCTTAAAGCTTTTTAAGAGCATAATTATTATTTGGATGACAAATCATTTTTTCTCACGCTAGGAAGTATTGTTTCACATTTATGCTCTTAAAAAGCATGCCCAACTCCTTGGTGCATTAATAGCCGGGCCGCGTATACGGAATTGTCGATGATGCCCAAACGGCCACGGTGCCCGGTTTGGACATTTTTTTTAAAATTATAAATTATATTTTGAGGACATAAGTTACGATATTATTAGATGTTAATTATGTTTGTTATAGGTTTTTTTATCTCCCGCTATGTAAACGATACAAATATATTTTTTAACGATATCGTGTGAAAAAATCACAACATTATCGTTTACATAGTAGGATGTAAAAAAAATATGAGCCAACATAATTAACATGTACTTAAGGAGTAAGATATATCCTCCAAAATATTTTTAAAATATTTTTAAAAAAGAAGTTTCTATTTGCACTACACTTTTTACTCTATGTAGCACAAATTATTTTTATTTTATTTTATTAATTATAAATTTATCTAAATATCTTTACTAATAAAAAAAATTCACGTCTCGTTCGAACTCGTGTTTTCGAACATTCTGGATATGTTCGAAATCCTATTTTCAAACGCGACTTAAACAAAAATCCATAGATTCCGTTCAAAAATGCATTTTCTAACACACCATATTTGTTCGAAAATTCATTTTCGAATGAGACTATATTTTAAAAATCATGCTCATTCGAAAATTGAATTTCGAACTAATGTGGTGACCTGAAAATTTCATTTTCAAACAACTCTCTTTTTTTTCTTTTTAAGCAAGTAAATTCAAAATTATTTTATTTTTTATTTTTTATTTATGATGTAAAAAATAAAAATTAATAGTGTAAATAGTAACTCCCTGAATAAAATAAAAAATTTGGGCACCATAGACTTTTCCCCGCGCATACCTAACGTTGAATGAACCGCCCATAGTGAAAATATTATAATTATTATTACTATTTTAAATTAAAAAGTTCTAAAACAAATTAGAAACATCAAACTTAAACTCAACCCCATTGACTCATCATATTCAACAAAATCAACACTTCCAATTCTCAAATTTTAAATTCGGCGATATCTTTGAATAGTATTTCATTTTAAACTTATTGGCAAATATGTACTGGTAAAATATTATTTAAATATAATATGTATTAGACAACAAATTCAGTATCACCAAAATCATTAGGTGTAAACCTGTCACACTTAATTTTTTAAATGAGTGCGCACCTCCCTAATGACTGTAGTTACCCCAGGGGCCAAGAGGGCCCATACCCTCCTCCCCCAATTTTTTTAAAAAGTAGATTTAATATAATAGTTTAAATATTAATTTAAAATTTTAATAAATTTTAAAATTCCATGCATCATTTGTATGCTACTTAATGTCCCTATATATTTTTCATTCTCATTTTTTATTATTAATTTTATCATATAAATTTAAAAATCAATTAAGATTTTACTTAAATTTTACATATACTCACTTTAAATTCAAACATAAATGGTTTGTTTGTTTTTATTTATATTTTATTCTAATTCTCAAATTGGGTATTTTAAAGTTAATTTTCATTACATTTTTTACTCATAGTTTATTATTTCAATCAAATATGTTTAGTTATATATTCTAACTATAAGAGCATTATTACGACATAAACTAATTTTAAATGATTTTTTTATTTGGGTACGTAACCAATTGAAAGTTATTAAAAAATGATGTGTGACGATATAATTTTGTTAATCAATTGATTTTTTAATGTTGAAACGTAATTAAAAAATATACTAACTTTTATCAAAATTCTCTATAGATTAACTTAATATTATTTTTTAGGGTGTATGTTATTGTAAGTTGCCTCCTGAAATAAAATTCATGGGTCCGCCAAAAACAGTAATATAACATATTTAATATTCAACTTTTTTATCTATTTATTTGTTCTAGTATCCAGTCTAGTATTATATTTGAAAGTGTCTCAGTTATATAATGATAATCATATTATTAAATGTGGAAATAGATAAAAGTAGACAAAAGTAAATAGTGATTGGGGAAAAAATAATTTTTAAAAATAGGGAGTTTTGTGGGCAATTTGTCCTATGACACATTTGGTCCCCACACCCAATCATTGACTCAGTGTACTTTTGACATTTATTAGAGCATCCACTATGGGGGTGCTTATATCTATGTGGCAAAATAAGCACCAGGTTCCACCATAGTGGAACACAAGTTAAGGTAGCAAAATAAGGAATGAGTCCCTTGTGCAAGTACCTGATTCTTGAATTAAATAGTGGGCCCAATTGTGCAAGTACCTGATTCTTGAATTAAATAGTGGGCCCAAAAAATTTCTCTCTCCTCCCTTTTTGCATTTTTTGTGCTTTCTCTCTCCTCCCTTTTTGTATTTTTGGTTCTTGAATTAAATAGTGGGGTCCATGAATAGTTAAAAGTGAGGTAGCACCATAATGGAGAAAATATTGAATAATTAAAAAAAAAAAAAGTAGTTGATGATGTGGCACACATGTGGCATCACTATGGGGTAGCACCATAGTGGATGATCTTACTATTACACATCAACTATATATAAAAGGGGTCTCTCTTGTGCAGGAGTCTGATGGGTCGGCCCATCACCTGGATAAGCCCAGCATTAAAAAAAAGGCCCATTAATACAGGCGTGTGTACCTCACGCGCGAGGGTCACGCGCCTCGCGCGGCGCGTAGGGTACACGTGCATGTATTAATTTTTTTCAATTTTTTTATTTGTTTTGATTTTTTTTATTTTTTTTCTAATTTTTCTTTTTTTTTATGCCCCCAAATTGAATACCCTAAAATACAATTAGTGAACCCAAAAAATTGAAATGAATTCATTTAATTTTTTAAAATAAATATAAATATATATTCTAAAATTGATTTAATGGACCCTAAAATTAAAGTGAATGGTTTTTTTTAATTCAGCGACTCGCGCAATGCACTCGCCCAACGCTAACGCGTGGGTTCGTGCATTGCGCTCGATAATTAACTTAATTTTTCGAAACAAATATAAATGGTAATTGAAAAACATACATAAACCCTAAAAAACACAACAAAAATCCCTAAAAATATTATAAAAAAAAATCCTAAAAAACTATGAATCCTAAAAACCATGAACCCTAAAAAACCTAAACCCTAAAAAAAACAACAAAAATCCCTAAAAAATACTAAAAAACCCTAAAAAACTATGAACCCTAAAAAAACCTAAACCCCCATAAACTCTAAATATTAATTAGAATGAAACAAATCACAATTTAAACTACATAAACTTATAAAAAAAATAGTAGCAGACCAGTTACTATTTAATGATACAATTGATACTTTTTGCACTTTAAATTATACTTTTTAGTGCAAAAATTGATACTATATTTTATCATTTTTTAGGCGGAGCGCTAGGCGAGTCGGAGCGGGGCGGGTCGGGTCGTCTGATGGGTCGGCCCATACATCCTGATGTACAGGATTATTTGGCGATATATAAATATATATTTGAAATGCAAGAGTTGATATTTAAAAATGCAACGATTAATTTTCAATGAGCCACGATTAATTGTGTACATTGCCTCGATTAATTTAAAATGATCAACAATTGCTTTCAAACGTTGCCTTGATTAATTTAAAATGATCAACGATTACTTTCAAACATTACCTTGATTAATTTTTAATGAGCCTCGATTAAATTGAATGATCCACGATTAATGTAATGCATTATCTCCATTAATTGTGGATCATGCAATTTAATCGAGGTCTTCATTAATTGTGGCTGCTCATAACAATTCAATTTAGTCGAGGCCTTCATTAATTGAGGATCATTCAATTTAATGAGTCGCGATTAATTTTACAAAAAGCCACGATTAATGTTTTGAAATAATAGTGGCTTTTTGTATGACCCACGATTAATTTTACAAAAAGTCACGATTAAATTGAATGATCCACGATTAATGGAGGCAATGTATTACATTAATCGTGGATCATTCAATTTAATCGAGGCTCATTGAAAATTAATTGAGAGTTTTTTTTGTTATGAGCCAAGATTAATCGTGACTTTTTGTTTAAAATAATCGTGACTTTTTTATTGAATACATTTATTTCTTGTATAAGTGAGATAGTTACTGAGTTTCATTAAATAAAAAGAAAAGAAAGTTACTGAGCTTCATTAAATAAAAAAGAAGGAAAAGGTAGAAATTTGTTGACCGAATTTAATACTTGTTTTTATTATTGTGTAAAGAGGTAGGTAGTTTTTTTGAATAAATAGACAGGAACACCCGAGATTATTCACACTACAATACAAATCGACCAAAAAAGATAGAGCAAAAGTTGGAGAAATTTTTTTTAGAGCAAGGCGTGCGGAAGATTTTTCATCAAGAAGAAAGTAGTGCATGGAATTTTCCTTCATTTTTCAAAGGTACATTTTGTACTGTTCATTTTTGTGAAATTATGTTGTAAATATTTATCGTTTTGATTATATTGTATATGTGCTATTAGATTTGAAAATAGGCGAGAGGGGGAGATTTACATGTCGTAGCTTTTAATCTTTAATATATTGATCGTAGCAATGTTTAGCAATTTTTAGTTAATCATAGCCTTAATTACATTAATCGTAGACTTTAAAAGCTAATTGTAGTCTAGTTTTAGTTACTCGTTTCTTATGAAAATATAATCGTGGCTATTTATTTAATATAATCGTGGCCTTTGTTATTAACCGTAACTTTTTTAAAAAGTAAACGTGCCTTTTTGTAAATTAATCGTGGTTTTTTAAAATAATCGTGGCTTTTGTAAGTAATTAATCGTGACTTTTTAAAAATTAATCATGGCTTTTTTATTAATCGTGACATTTTTTATTAATCTTGGCGTTTTTAAAAAAAATTAATCGTGGATTTGTTATTAATCGTTGCTTTTTAAAATCAATCGTGACTTTTTGTTTAACTTAATCGTGGCTTTCTTTTAAAATTAATCGTGGTCTTTGTTTAAAAAAATAATAATCGTGGCCTTTGTTTAAAAAAATTAGTCGTGGCTTTTGTTTAAAAAAATAATCGTTGCCTTTTGTTTAAAAAAATTAATCGTGGCCTTTGTTTAAAAAAAATGAATCGTTGTCTTTTATTTAAAAAAATTAATCGTTGCCTTTGTTTAAAAAATATTAATCGTGCATTTTTGTTAATTAATCGTGACTTTTGTTTAAAAAATATTAATCATGGATTTTTGTTAATTAATTGTGGCTTTTTGTTTGAATTAATCGTGATCTTTTTAAAAAATTAGTCGTCGCTTTTTTTATTAATTGTGATTTCTTTTTAAATTAATTGTGGTTTTTTTTAAAAAAAATTATCCGTGGCCTTTTTTATTAATCGTGGCTTTTAGGGTTTAGGATTTAATCGTGGCCTCATATAATGAATCATTGCATTGTTTATAAATTACAGATAGTTAGACGTCGTATTATTGTACGACACGGTGGAAGATGGAAGATATGAGAATATGTAGATGGTGACGAGCAACTCGTGGTGATGGCATCCGATAAGTTGTGTTTTAGCTCACTAGTGAGAGAGGTTCACAAGTTATTGCAGACTGACCTGACTCCCGAGCATGGTGGAGTATTAATTATTTTACCTGACGAGCACTAATACCGGTAGATGGATCAAAGCTTCATTGCAAGATGATGGAGATTTGCTCGATCTGCTTTACGAACAGACTGCCGAGATAGTCGTGTACGTGATTTCAAGACATATGAGCGATTCTAGAGTCGGGCCATCTATTGACACTGAATATAAAAATCCGTGTAGGGAGGACTATGTTCCCTATTCCTACGGTACTATGAGGGACCGAGTAACCCTGTTGATTGCAGTCACTTTCAGCACGAAGAAGCAGAAAAGACACCTGTTGATGAAGAAGAACAAGCAGAGACGCATGCTGCGAACAAAGAAGAAGGAGAAAAAGAGAAAGAAGTACAAGAACAAGAACAAGAAGAGGAGAATGCTAGAACGAGCTTGATGAAATCATTGTTGACAGAAATATGTGGATGGATTCGTTCTTCTGATCGCACAAACAGATTGTTGGAATTGACAGGAGTCGTATCATCATCTACTACTGGTCTTTCGTATAAAGCTGACGGGGCTTCAAGTAATTGAGTGGTTCCCTGATTAGGTTATTATTTCATATATATTTTGGGTCTTTTTTGTATGTTTTTGCAGTGTTACTCACCACTTGGTCCAGTTCTGTGGAGGAATTGTGTCTTGTGGTTGATTTCAGGTGGTTGACATGGAAGTGGAGATAATGACATTGTTTTGGAGGGTTTGGACACAATTGGATTGAAGAAAAGCTGAAGAGTCTGGAAAGCAGTTGGTATGGGCATACCGACTGATGGATTATGCGAGTATTTGGGCTGAAGATAGTGGATCTGCACCAATTGTGGGCCATGGACGAAAATTATGCAGTCTTTGATTACTGTTGGACTCTATTTTTATTATTTTCCTAGTTGGATTAGGTTTAGGATGCTTTTTAATTAATTACTTAATTAAGGATTTGTATAAAAAGACTTCTAGATAGAGTAGGACTCTATCTATTACAGTATCCATTAGCAGTAGAGATTATTCGAACACCAGATACAGATTGGGAACGATTTTTCCTCTGCAGATTTCATAATTTAATTTCATTCTTTCTTTATTTCTTTCTTCATCGTTTTTCTTTTCAATTAATTTCTGAATTGCAAATCCAATTATGAATTCAAGCTAAGCGCGTTCTATTCCGGTAAAGATTAACAAAGCCCTGACATAATTATACTGTGAGATCTAATTGTTCTTTCTATTTTAATTAATTGCATGTATCTGTGATTCTCGGTGTTTAAAGTTGTTAATTGTTTCGTCCCTGCTAGATAGTCGTGAATATTTAGTAGATTGGAATTAATTAGTAGCCAATTAAACCAACCATCCGTAATTGTGGCTTAAGTTTAATTAATGGTACAACGATTCTTCAGAATCGAGGGAATAACAGTCTAAATTCAACGGTCCTGTGTTAGAGTCTGTTAGTTTTGAATCGGGTTTCTCTAGTGCTCAAAGCTGTCGGCTCATTAAATCTATAGAGTGTCTCTTACGGTTGTCAGTCGATTATGGAAATAATTAGTGAAGTGTCTTCCTGATTATCGAGAAACTAAGGAGAAATTAGGTTGTGTCAGTAAGTGTCTTCGGTGGCTATAACTGGTTTGCATGCATTAGTTGAAGTTATCATTGAGTCAATGATCGGAATAATTAAGCTAGGGTGGAGTTAATTGGAAGCCGGAATACCTTTAAATCTGTTAAGAAAACTACATTTGTTTAATTGCTTTTAAATTTCATTTTTACATTATAATCAAGATATTCGTGTCAAGATTTGGTTACTTGCAGACTAAAGTGTTGGATAATTCTCACCGGTCCTTTGGGAGACGATCTTGCTTGCTACTATTCTAGGTAGTGTGGGCATACCGACTGCGTGTTGGATTATTTTTGGTGAAAAATGACGCACCAAATTTCGGCGCCGTTGTCGGGGATCGACTTTTAAGCAGTGATTATTCTAATATTTTCAGTTTGCTGTTTCTTTTTATTTTGTTTTATTTTTTTTGTGCATGACTCGATCTTTTCAAAAAAGAAGTCTAGTGTTTGATCCAGAATCGGAGAGGACTTTACGAAGCTTGAGGAAGATTGCAAGAGAGTCTAAGGAAGCTTCTACATCTGCACCAGCGTGTTTTAATATCACTCAGCTTTTTGGAGAAGACATGGCTCTCAATCAAGTACCCAGCAAGAACTTCAAATCAAGGAGTCGGGTCGCCATAGAAACAATCGATGGATTTGCATCGTGCTTCCCACGATTGCAAATAATTCTGAGATACGACCTAGTTTCATTCAAGTTTTGCCTAAGTTTGGAGATTTACCTGGAGAAAGTGCACATAAGCACTTAGCCGAATTTGATTTAGTTTGCTCTACTTTACGCCCTCAAGGTTTTTCTTCTGATAATTTGAGATTACTGACTTTTTCTCATACTTTGCAGGGAAGGCTAGAGAGTGGCCGTTTGATCTCCTATCGAGCTCTATTTCCACTTGGAATGAGTTGGAAGAACAATTCCTACGCAAGTTCTTTCTTGAATCAAGAGCTGCAAATTTAAGAATGGCAATCAGCAGCATTAAGCAGAAGCAGAATGAGAGCTTGGCCGATTACCGGGAGAGATTTCAACAGTTGTGCCGCAAATGTCCAGACCACGATTTCTCTGAATATCAATTGCTCACTAACTACTTTTACCGTGGTATGTCAATCTTTGACAGGAAGATTGTTGATGCTGCTAGAGGAGGATCTCTGACCAACAAGACACTGGCCGAGGCAAAACAACTCATCATCGACATGGTCTCTGGAGGTCAACAATATGAAAAAGAGGACGATGACTGGTATAGACCTGTGAAAGGGATTGAGCGAGTTGAGAGCTTTGGTGTTAATGAAAAGATCGATGCTCTGACTTCTCTGGTTCGAAGTCTAGCTGTGGCGCAAGCTCAAAATATCCGCTGTGGAGTCTGCTCAGAGAATGGCCATTTCACTGATGCTTGTCCTACCTTGCAAAATTCTCCAACTAAGCAAGCATGCTATGGGTCCGGTGATGCGCAACAAGATACCTTGAGATGGAGGAATTATGACCCGTACTCAAATACATACAACCCAGGCTGGAGGAACCATCCTAATTTCGGCTGGAGGCAACCAAATTAAAAGATGCCAGGAGTTTTACCTCCGAGGCAGCTGCAGGGTGGGCAATATGCCCATACCGATCGTGTTGCACCGAGCATGAGTGAAATTATGAAATGTCTGGAGCACAGCAGTGCACTCGTGAACAATTTGGCACAGAGCTAGAACGCCTTCCGGCAAGAGACGCAAGCCGCTCTGGGGAGTATGGGCACACAGATCACCCAACTTGCCACTCAAATCCACAAGATGCAAGCGAATCAGGGCAAACTCCCATCTCAAACTGAAATGAATCCAAGAGCGCATGTTTGCGCTGTCACTTTGAGAAGTGCGGAGGAGTTAGCCGAGTTGGAGGCTAAGAAAAAAGAAAAGGAGCCGAAACGGCATACTGAAGGCCCGAAAAAAGAATCTGGCGAAAGGAATGAACAACCTACTATGTCTCTTCCCTCTCAAGTAAGTGCTGAATCAAAAGTTTCTAACCCTCAGATTACAGCACCTTTTCCATCCAGGTTGGCTCGAAATAAGAAAGAGGATGATGAAAAGGAGATCCTCGAGCTGTTCAAGAAGGTACTCTTTGGTGGGCTGACTAAAACTACTGCAATAACAGATAAAGACGAGGAGATTCGAGATGTCATCATGCGGTTATACCCCACCAATGAATTTCCAACTCGGAATCTGACGGGCCGTATGCCCTTACCAACTAACTCAGAACCGATGTTACCATCTCATGTGAAGGCCCTCGTACTGGAGTTGAAGGGGCAAAAAGCAAGGTTGGTCAGGTTTTTGAAGAAGCATATAAGTATGAGGATAGAGATGACTACTTTCAACAGGGGTAGATCTGCTATCCCCAAAATTATCTCTTGATCGTGCCTCCCTACGTCGAGCCTCGGACGTTAAATAAGGGCGCTTCTCGGGAGACAACTCAAGCATTTTTATTTTTTTTATTATTGTTAAAAAAAAAAGTTCTAGTGCAGCCTTCTAGTGTTGGTACATCCTCCAGCTCTGCCCCGACCCTTGCCGAGATCCAGGAGATATTTAAGCGCTATACTCACCGGAGCCGTCTTGATGCCCTTGATGACCGTCTATCGGCTGTAGAGCAGGCTGCCATCCACATCTCCCGCTCTCCATGACTGCCATAGTTTTCCCCTTCTATCCTCTGTTCTTATTTTCATTTTATGCTTTTCTATGGTTATTTTGTGACACTCCCTTTTTTTGCACAGTGAGGACACTGTGTTGTCTAAGTGTGGGGGGGGGGAGAGTTGTTGGTTTTTTATTTTTGCAAGTTTTATTATCTAAAAAAAAGATTTGTTTGTTTGATTTTGTCGAGTCATTAGCTGCCTGAAACTGGATTGCATGAAAATGAAGGATTGTGATATGGAATTGGTCTCGTTTGGATATTTCTCTTGTGATTGAAATTGTGTTATTGCTCGTATGTGTTCTTGGAAGATGAAATAAGCAAATTGATCAAATTTGTTGAAGCTCTCTAAATTGTGAGATTTGAGCATGTTGAGCATGTCATGTATATATATATATAGAAAGCTCAATTTCATTCTTTTGATGAGTGTGTCAGACTTGATTGCCGAATTTCTAATTTGCCTTGTTGTCACGATCATACTGCTTGTGAGTTTCCTTTTGCATAAAAATGATAAAGGCATGTAGGATTAACCTTTGCTTTGGCCTGAATAAATTATTTGTACCCGACATTATCCTCTAGTGAGCTCATTTGTGCCTGGAACCTCTCTTTCTTGTTAACAACTACTAAATAATTTAGCCTTAGCCTATTTTGGCCTGCTCTTTTCCCTGAAAGCATGTAAGTATTATAATATTTGAGTTGAGCTAAGTTCGGACTCTACTTAGGATAGTTGGTGCTGGAAGACTAAAAAATTGTGAACTCATGTCCTATTCCATAAAAAAAAAAGAAAAAAAAAAGAGAAAAGAAAAAAAATGGTCTGTATGCCCATACTGGAATAGGACGAACGTGGAGGAAATAGGGCCTGTACTCGATTGATGTTAATTTTTGTTGCCCTATATTATTTTTGAAGACCAATACTCAACTTGGAGTTTATTGAGCCATTTGAGAAGTAGCAGCCGACTTTGAGGATTGTATTTTGATGTGCTTATACGTTTTCACATATTTGAGCCACTTTACCCAAATTATCCTACCTCTGCACCCTAGCCCCATTACAACCTGTTTCAAAGACCTTTTGGTTTGTGCATAGTTCTCACATGCTTGGTAATGGTTTTGACATATGGGCAAATCTGTGTTTGAAGGCATCAAGTCGTGACTTGTGTGAATTAAAATATGTCCTTACTTTTTTTTTAGAGAGAAATTGAGCGAACCTTGGTGAGGCGGGATTAAGTTTGCATATTTTTGATTTGAATGAAGAGCATGTGTACAGTCTTATGAAATAAGAGAAGGGTTGGTGGACTGTGAATTGTGTTGTAATCCTGACTTTGATTGTTTTCCATTGAAGGTTGCCAATGACTGTCTTGTCGTCTTTGAGTCTTTTTAGAGTCTGTCTTTTGTTTTGTATTGCTCGAGGACGAGCATTGTCTAAGTGTAGGGGGTTTGATTAGATTATTATTTCATATATATTTTGGGTTGTTTTTTGTATGTTTTTGCAGTATTACTCACCCCTTGGTCAAGTTATGTGGAAGAATTGTGTCTTGTGGTTGATTTCAGGTGGTTGACATGAAAGTGGAGATAATGGCATTATTTTGGAGGGTTTGGACGCAATTAGATTGAAGAAAAGCTGAAGAGTCACTGATGGATTATGCGAGTATTTGGGCTGAAGATAGTGGATCTGCACCAATTGTGGGCCATGGACGAAAATTATGCAGTCTTTGATTACTGTTGGACTCTGTTTTTATTATTTTCCTAGTTGGATTAGGTTTATGATGCTTTTTAATTAATTAATTAAGGATTTGTATAAAAAGACTTCTAGATAGAGTAGGACTCTATCTATTACAGTATCCATTAGCAGTAGAGATTATTCCAACGCCAGATACAGATTGGGAACGATTTTTCCAGACCCTTCGTGAAATTGCAACATTTCATAAAAAAACTACAAACATAATAATGCCATGAAATTTTCAAAAAATAATATCATATCACAATACAATTCAATACATACAATAATAATAATAATAATAATAATAATAGTAATAATAATAATAATAATAATAATAATAATAATAATAATAATAATAATAATACATATATGAGTATGTGGCGGATTGGGTATTAAGGCACCCGTGCCCGTCAAAATTTGCGGGTAATTATCCGTGCCCGTGCCTGTACTCGTACCCATTAAATGGGTAATTACCGTACCCATCGTGGATAATTTTTACAGGGGATAATGCTCCTTGGTCACACTGTGGCCGACCATAATTTCATAATTATGGTATATTATCATTATATGGTAAGTTTTAAATTAAATCCTTAATTAATGATTACTAGTGTTTTACTATTATATCCTTCATATTTATTTTAGAAATGTTTGACTTGTGTAATTTAAACATTCAAATGATCCATAAAATCTCATTAAAATGTGTGTGGATCCTAGATAATATTTTATCAATTGAAATATTTTTTTCCAAAATTTTTTCATTGATTTGTCATCCAAATATATATATATATATATATATATATATATATATATATATAAAATATACACACACGTGACACATGCACAAGTTTAATCTAGTACGACTTTTAAGTTTTAATTAATATAATAGAATTAACGTTTCTGGAATTGAATAAGTATATGCATGAATGTTTTAATTAATATAATAGAATTAACGTTTCTGGAATTGAATAATATGCATGAATATTCTAGTTCTCTCTCTCTCTCTCTCTCTCTATATATATATATATATATATTCCACTATTAATTATCAATGTTTATATATATTATATAATTATATGTTGTGTTAATTCAAATCGATCGGTACTGATGCACATATATATATATATATATAATTCTAATTTATAGTTTACGTGTAGTCTAATTTATTTTAAATTTTTTATTTATTTGTTAAACGGAAATATTTTTTAACATGAATGTAATCCTTAAATTAATTTTGTTGTAATTTACTTTAACATTTAGCAATTTATAATAGTGTGTATTAATATTATTATAGAATATTTTATGATATATATATATATTTCTAATATGTAGCTTATGTATATTCGAATTTATTTTAAATTTTTATTTATTTGTTAAACGAAGATATTGATTTATAAATCATTAAAGAAATCAATAATAAATATGAAAACAAAATGGAAACCAACATAATTTTTATTATATTGTATGATATATAAATAGATCGAAATATAAAATTTTGAACTATTTTTACATGAAAATTAAAGATAGAAATTGAAAGTTGGTACAAAAAAGATGGAAATTAAAAGTACCAACATAGAAAATAAACATTAGTGATAAACGAGCTACACTTCACTTAAGCTTGAGTCAGAGATCACGATCAGCGGAATTTCATCATTTCCAGTGGATCTATTAATCTCCAAAAACATTTCGTACAACTTGGTGAGGGGACTATTTTTCAGAAGGATATCCTTGATGATTACATCATCCGAAAACTTAATCAAACGATTAAAAAACTCATTTATCTCTCCTTTGAGTTTCGTATTTTCCTCTTGAATATTCTTATAGAAAATTTCAAGGCTCGGAGGTGAAGGGGCCACCATCCATTCGGACGATTGGGGTGCGCTTCATCTGTGGTGGTGAGGCGAGAATAATTTTTTGGGTGTATACTTTTTGCTGGAACTGCCAACCATTTTATTATTAATCGAGTAGAACACGTTGCATGATTACTATAAAAGAGTAGAATTGAATATAATTTGTGATTGTCAAAATATGAAATATATATAGGATGAAAATTGGCTAGTTAAAAAAAACAAAAAAGAAAAGAAAATTGGCTAGTTTAGTTCCATAACTTTAATCATTATATTATTATTATTTTGAAATTATTTTGGAAACAAATCAAATGATTTTTTTGAGATCTAAATTACCTAGTTTTAAACATGTGGATGAGGAAAATTAGCTAGTTTAGACAAATATTTTTTGAAACAAATCAATTTTTTTTTAATATTTTTTTAGAAACAAAAGAAAATCTTAGAATCTCTTAACTAAATTATGTGAAAGCAAGAAAAATCAATCAATGAGTGTGCTGCCAGCACTGTTGTAAAAATCAATCTAGGCGGCCCCTAGTTGAGACGAAAATGGTATAATTGGCTCATTAGGCGGTTATATATGATTCTGTGTGACTTTTGTATAGTAATTGTCGATAGCTCAATTGGTAGAGCTGTTTGTAGTAGCTAGTGTAGGTCATGGGTTTGATTCTAGCAGATTATGCTATTTTTTTCCTTTTTTTCTCAAATTTAGGAAAAAAATATTATGATTTGAGCGCTTAAGAGGTCAAACATCGAACTACAACAATTTCAACAACAAACTTAACCATTGTACTAAGATTCAATTAATGTTTTAATTCGGTTTTTATAAAGAAATAATATTATTTAATTATATATTATAAAAATAAAAACGTCTAGAGCCCGACTAGGCAATCTAGACGCTAGACGTCCCTCGGCCGCCCGACTAGCGCCTAGCGAGTTCTACAATATTGACTGCCAGAATTGATTGAAAATTTCATGCTACTACTTGCTTCTCATTATTTCACTTTTTTAAAAAAATTTATTGGTTTGTTGTTAAATGTTGATTTGTATAAATTTTCAAGTATGAATTTTAAAGTGTTCTATATTGAACGGATTATATGTGGTTAATTTAAGCAATTTTAATGAATAATGAGTAGTTGCATGATTTTTTTTTAAAAGATCTCTAACTTTGCTAGTTGGTTAATTTTTTTGCTTTCACGTAATTTAGTTCATAAAGATTGAATTGAGAGGTTATAAGTTTGCCTTTTTTTGGGGAATAACAATAATATAAAATTCCAATTATATATAATGTGTAATTCAATTAAATAATAATTGATTACATGTTATTTTTTAACGGAAAAGTTAACCTGCCATCTAATAAACAAGGACCTCATGAAATCAATCGTAAATGTACAAGGACTATATATATATATATATATATATATATATATGAAAAAATTGTACAGGGACCTAATAAAACAAAACGTAAACATATAAGGACCTAATGAAATCAAACATAAAAGTATAAAGGCCCATTTAAACGAAAAATAGTATAGGGACCAAATGAAATAAAAAGTAAAAGTATAAGGACCTAAAAATGTATTTTGCTTTTACTTAACAAGCACGTTGACAAGCTAAGTAGTATTAAGGCTGAAGCTTGACTCGTTTATTATCGAGTGAGCTTCGATCGTTATTCATCGAATACTTCGAGGCTCGCAATTTTATACAAGATTAATCGACCCTAAACGAAATTTCTAAATTTATATTTACATTTAAATATTCACTAGTATGTATGGTTTTAACAATATATTACTTTATTCACAAGCAACACTATATTTATTAAAATTAAATATTTTCTTCTAATGAATTAATTTAATTAGAATGAATTAATTTTATTTGTGGTCCCACATGACACGACCGAATGAGCAAATGGTCCCAATAATTTCAAAAATGGTCCTGGGTCATTGAAATTGGTCCTTCCGTCACGTTTACCGTTAATTTTACTCTCATTTTTGGTCCCACGCGTTAAAACTAACAATTTTTTGGATTTATCAACTACAAAATGTGTGGATGAACATACTTAACACTTTTCTTTACCTTTTAACATTTAATATATGCGGTTAAAATCTTTTGATCCATATGTTTGTTTTGCCTCTAATGGTTTTTTAATGCTAATTATCTTCATATTTATCCTATTCGATGATCAAATTAAAAAAAATATTTTTATCAAAGATATTCAAATTTTATTATTTTCCTTTTCTTAAATATTTTATCCAGTAAAAATTTTATTTTTAGTTTTAAGTAAAAATTTAACCATGTATTAGTTAATTGAGTAAAATTATGACCAATTTATTGTTTTGATCAAAATTAAGTAAATGTTTGTAACAATATTTAGGCAAGAATGTAAGATCAACAAAACATTAATTACGCTGTTAACATTTAAATTTTTTATTTTTATTGTAATCTAATTAATAATAATTATAAACTATTTTGACTAACAACACCAATAACTATTGTTTGTAATTAATAATTAATATTTATTAATTATAATTTATTTTATCTATTTATTAAAAAAATGAATTAAGAAAAATATCTAGTAAAAATTGTCTTTTTAATTTTGTAATTATCTATATGTGAAAATAAATTATAGGCCTAATAGTATAAAACAAAACAAAACAAAACAAAGCTTTGTGTGTTTTTATTTTATTTTTTGAATTTTACCTATTCATTTTAATATTATCAATTTAATCATGTATTAGTCAATCGAGTAAAACTAAGGATAAATTATTATTTTGATCAAAATTAAGTAATTAAATTTATATGACATTTTTAGACAAGATCAACAAAACATTAATTATGCCATTAATAATTAATATTTTTTTTATTAATTTATTATTTCATCGATTTTGGGGCCATTTGCGGATTTTGGAACCATTTGAGAATTCGGGTGTGTCCAGTGGGACCAAAAATGAAATGTACTCTCACGTACAACTCACGTGGAGGGCTCCCGTCTATATTTGACGGCCCCGTTAAAAAAATGGGACTAAATTTGAGAATTTTAATCGAACGAGACTACATTTGATGTCAAAATTCTTATAAGGACCATTTTAGAAAATTTTAGGACCATTTACGGATTCGGGTGTGCCCGGTGGGACCATAAATGAAATTAATTCTAATTTGAATTCCATATAATTATTAATAATTATAGTATAAAAATATAAAATTTATCATGTCAATAATTTTAGATTTTCAAGTTAATTTACTCAACAAGCTCGCTAACTAGTTGAGTAGTGCTAAGGTTGAAGTTTGACTCGTTTATTATCGAGTGAGCTTCGATCGTTATTTATTGAGTACTTTGAGGCTCGCAATTTTATTCAAGATTAATCGACCATAAACGAAATTTCTAAATTTAGATTTACATTTAAATATTCACTAGTATGTATTAATGTACTAATTGATCTGATAATCTCTTAATTTTAATTTAAGAACAATAGCCTATTCATTTTTACTAATTTACTTATTATTATTATTATTATTATTATTATTATTATTATTATTATTATTATTATTATTATTATCATTCAACACAATTTAAATATAATTTATAAGTACTTCATAATTTATGGCAAGTTCTTGATTTTTTAATTTAAATTCATGTTAAAAAATATTTTCATTTAACAAATAAATAAAAATTTAAAATAAATTCGAATACACATAAACTATAGATTATAATAATACACACACACACACACACACATCAGTACCGATCGATTTGAATTAACACAACATATAATTAGATAATATATATAAACATTGATAATTAATAGTGGAGTATGTATGTATATATATATTTGGATGAGAAATCAAAGAAAAAATTTTGGAAAAAAATATTTCAATTGATAAAATATTATCTAGGATCCACACATATTTTAATGAGATTTTGTGGATCATTTGAATGTTTAAATTATACAGGTCAAACATTTCTAAAATAAATATGAAGGATATAATAGTAAAACACTAATAATCATTAATTAAAGATTTAATTCAAAACTTACCATATAATGATAACATACCATAATTATGAAATTATGGCCGGTCACAATGTGGCCGAATAGCATCACTCTTTTACAGGTACCACAGAACCCTTTACTCATTGTCATCCCTAGTAACAAACACCACATACGATATAAAATTAGAAACACGAACTAAAGTTGGTTCGATCCCTATAACTACAGTATTTGTAATTTTATATTTCAAATTTTATTATGAAATTATGATTTTAATAAGTTTAGTAATAATTTTTAAATATTGCCACATGTCAATCTCACCATGCATGCGGGCACCACCTACTTATGCCCCTTGAATTTTTTTCCTTTTACCGTCGGCTGCGAATTTCCCTCTCAAAACCAAAAACAAATAAATGGCCACAAATTAGTGACCACAGACCACCTCTGGCAAGGCAAAGTTTACAGAAGCCGCGGCCCCACGTTCGTTTCGAGTAAGTTTTCACTTTTCACACACCCTTAATCAATTATATGCTGTTTTCTCAAAAACAATCAATTGTATGCTGTTCCAGAGAGGAAAATGGGTGAAAAGAGTGATTTTTCTTTTTGTTTATTGGTGAAGGTTTCCGGCGGCATAAGAAGGTGGAGTTCGTGGTTGCGGCTGAGTAAATAAAACCGAGAATTACTTTTCGTGGGAAGGGTTTATTTGGGAGGTTTTCAAGGTGCAGCTGCAGCAGCAGATTTTAGGTGATGGGTTCTTCATCGAATGTGTTTTTGCTTTCACTGTTTCACACACCACACACATTCGAGTGTTTTTTTTCTGTCATGTAGCTGTTTGAAGGAGGTATGAAATGGGACATATAGACGTGTTTTGCTGCTTTATTTGATTTATTTTGTATGTTTGTTAAGTAAATTGTATTGAATGCTTAGAGCAAAACTCTCACATACATTCATCGATAGAATCATTCTTGCTGGAGGGTTGTTTCTCTCTCTCTCTAGTTTATCGCCAGATCTTCATTCCAGAAAGAAGGGAAACAAAATAGCAACTCAATGTTTTTGGCTTCAAGTTTGTTTCTTTATTTGCAACGTCGATTTGCTGTTTGATTATCTGTATCTAGAAACACAAAACTTTCTACAAATTTACGAAATCCCTCTCAGTTGTTCACCGACTCACATTTACCTAAGTTGGTAATTATTTTTTCTTTGTTTTTCCAATTGAGACGTTGGGGAAACTAAAATACCGGTCTTTTTTGAGACTTTTCAGGGGATTAATGCTGCAAATTATGGCGTCTGAAAAGGGATTGGCTGGACAAGGGCCTACCGTAAGTTGAAGATTTATTCCTCTCTTGTAGAAGGAAATCATGAGGATAGTTAATTTGATTCCTTGTTATGTTTATGTATTTTAGTTTGCACGTGATAGAACATTACGGCCCTTCTATATTACTGTGAAGATAAAGAAATTCATGTGACAATTAGATGCGTGGTGCTTCAGTGAGATATGGTTATTTTGTGTTTTCAATTGATAAGTGAATCTAGGATAGAAGAGCAGGGTAGGTCCATAGAGGAAGATATATCCCATGATCTGACTGGCTAGTCCTCATTTTGACGAGGGTGAGAAAATAATTGAATTTTAATCAATAATCCCTTCTTGTTTTTCTCCAAATGTAGCAATGCAGATTAATATTCAAGCTCTGCATAATATATATTTTTTGTCTGTTAGTGTGTCAACCTAGATGAGAATGCAGTGCCATAATAAGATAAATAGCCAAATAGGGAATTAGATCACTGAGTGGCGGATTTTAACATAACTGAACAGCAATACCAGAGTTGATCTAATGCTTTTGTTCTCTAGCATAAGACATCACGACTGATCACCCTCTGTGGAAAGGAGTGCTTCTAAGTATTTGTCTTTGTGAACGAGTTAATTCTGCAGTACACACTGGAGTACACACTGGAATGTTCAATGAGTGAATTTTCTCGAAAATTCATTCATTTTTATTTTAATCAGGATGCTGATTTGGACAATGAAGACTCAGCTAATACTAGTGAAATTGAAAAGAAGGCTGAAAGTGTTGATGCTACTGATGTGATTCGAGTGGATATTGAGTACGGATCATCCAAATCATCTTCAGAAGAAGTGCCTGAAGAACCTTCAGAAGACCCCTTCGAAGAGGTTTTAGTCCAGGCTTCGGTAATAGAAGAAGAAAAGGTTGCAGCATATAATAACGATGTGAGTAAGAGTATTATTTCTTGGTCAGTTGAGTCAATAATCAGCACCAGAACTTCTATAAACACATTGGGGGATAAAAGTATACAACTTGACACTTAAGCTCTAAGTAAGACAACATGTACTCCCAATGGGGGAATAACAGAAATGACGATAGAAGGAAACCTGTAGTGATAAAAATATAGTTAAAAGGATTGTTGATTGAATTTCTTATCTTCTGAAGGGATACTAATCTGCATAGATATTTCTTTTAGCTTTTAACAGTTCTTTTTGCTCACTACTAATCAAATTTCATCTCACACTATAGATAAAAGCCTCTTGCTATGTCAAAAGATTATTGAATCAAGTTTTTAGAAAGTTTAGTTCACACTGTGCACGTGGCAGATGTGCTGTCATATATATTTTCTCTAAATTAATCAATGCAGGTGATCAATCTAATAAATGAAACAGTGCCGATTTGAGAGCTGCTTCTGCACTTCTTTCATGGAACCATTTTGTAGAAGTATGGGACATGTTAAAGAAAAAAATTGAATCACTAAATATCGTAATGTTATACTTGTGTAGCACTAAGCCTATGCGTAAAGACTAACAATATAGAATCTCAAAATACTAAATAAATATTTACTGTAATTTACCAAATTTGGAGTGATTACATCTTATCCATAATGTGGATTTAGATACATAGCTGCTGGATGAATTTTCAGTCTCCTAAATTATATTTAGTGAAATTAATTGTTGACATGTCTCTGTAACTAAATAGCTAGATACCCAGGAATAGAAGAGTGGATTCATTAGTTTTTGTACATATATTGGTAGTGAACAATGTGGTAGGTGCTGGTGAATTTAAATTAAAGCTGAGAATCATAAGCGGAAAGGCTTCATGGACTCGATCATTGCTCCAATGGTTAAACATCTGCAATTATTTACATGTTCTCAATAAATAAGGCTGTCCCTTGATATGATTTCAATTGCCTCAGCCATATGTAGAATAGGTGGATCAACTAGTATAATCTGAGAAGCTCCATGTGATTGAGGGTTTAGACTTTAGTAAAGAAAATGAACAATACTTCCCTGCTGGCTGTAGTCGTTGCATTTTACCCTTAACTATTGATCAGACTATATATAATTAAGATCTGAATTGCCTTAAAATGGTTTCTCATATTGCTATTATGTTTCAATTCACATGCGGCAGATTAATAATGAATATGATATCAATTCAGAAAGAGCTAGTGATGATGCGAATGCAAGGTTACTGGTGGCAATGGAACCTGATGCTAGAAGAGAAAATCGGGTTCTACGGAAGCTTCTTGTAAGTAGCTGATAAATTATTAAAGGTTTATGGTACCTGATGCAACACGTGTTTATACATACATGTTAGGTTATCAAACCTCATTAACTGAAATGACTTTGTTGATCAAGCGAGCTCCCAGGTATTTCGACTTCCCAGAATCTAATTGGCCAGCATGCAATGAGTTTTGTGAAGATGATGACAAAGGAAAGCAAGACAAAGTTAGGCGTAAATCATGCTATATTTGTGGTGACATCAACCATTCAGGAAATCGTTGCAAAAAGGTTTCTTTTTCTCTAACTATGCTTTAGAAATTCACTTAATTTACTTGTTGTGATTCTTTTTATATTTATTGCCCTTTTTAGATCCCTTTCCACATCAAAATTGACATTAAATGCAAAAATTCTTGTGTATTTCAACACAAATTATTAGTTCAAATGGCTATACATGCTTTACAGCTGTACCCTCAACGGACATGCTCGTCTCGATGTCGGTAACAATGCTAAAAGTTGTTTGCTGCCAACCAGTTGATTAATTTTTTTTTACCTTCATGGATTTGGCAGGTCAATGTTTGCATCATCTGCACCGAAAAGGGGCATCTGGTGATAAATTGTCCAAATAAAAATGTTGAACTGAATCGTGCAACTCCATGTTTAAAATGTGGAAACGCCGACCACAGCATGTTCTCATGTACCAACGACTATGACCCTGAAGATCTCAAGGCATGTACACTACATTTACTTGTATTTATCCTTTTGTAATAAACTCTATTTCTGCATCTCATATCAAGGTCTTTATTGGCTAATTATTTTCAGTAAGTCGTCGTGTTGACAAATAAGGATTTTATGTCTTCATTATTAAAAGAACTACAGAGAGCTTCTCCCAGTCTTGTTAAAACCAACGAGAAAATGGCTTCTGCCTGCATTTTTCTGAGTATTCAGTTAGTTATCGAATTCTCTATCTTAAGAGCAAATGTTTCAAGACATTACATTCGTATCTTGTGAAGCTTGTCGCACTTGTGATTAATTTGCTCTTCTAAATATCAATTACATTTTCAGGTTTAATCGAAATAGTTAATCTTGGACTGCAGGCTATGGAGTGTTATATTTGCGAGCAGGCTGGTCATCTATGCTGTGTTGAAAAGAAAGATGAAGGACCAACCGAAGCGTCATGTTACAATTGTGGGGAGTGTGGCCATTCTGGTTTGGTAAGTCTCATCAATTTGTAAACTCAAATTTTCCTTGATCGTCAACTTTTTGACTGCGTCTCTATATAGGAGTGCACAAAATCGAATGAGTATACCTTCGACCTTCAGCTATTCTGCCGCAAATGCAAAGAGAGGGGTCATTCCCGAAAACAATGCCCCAAGAATGCCAAGGTTGTTATCAATGCATTAAGAAGCCACTCTCTCTCTCTCTCTCTCTCTCTCTCTCTCTCTCTCTCTCTCATGCAGCATGGACTCTCCACAGGCAAGGTCCGCAAAGAAAGATGGCGCAGAAAGTAAAGCTAAAAAGAGGAAGTCCTTTTATGCTCGCAGAAGAAAAAAGGCCAAGCAAACACCAACTGACGGCGCATCAAGTAGTCGGCCTGAATCGTCCAGATAACAATGATGGCGGTGTAGGGAACTTCCATTTCTGGTGTTTGCAGTGGGATACATAAATTTCAATTTCATTCAAACAGATCATACATGTCTGGGCATTTAAGACTCGGATATCTCAATCAATACTTCAATACTACTGGACTGACTGGAGTAGGTACTAGTACTAGTAATAAAATGAAATGAATAAAGTTAGTGATGTTGAGCTACCATTACTGTTACCAACTGTGCTTTCTTTGCTATGTGCTTTTACCCTATTCTCTAAACTTTTTGCTAAATTAAGGATAATATGATCATTTTAAGATCCCACGCACTACAACAAACTTCAAACTATATTCTATTATTTTTAATTATAATTTATGCATTTAATCAAATTATATCAAAACATACACTGTAACTAGGGTTGTGCAAATGATTAGTTCGGTACAAAATCGAGTCAAACTAACAAAATCAAATATAAAATTTGTAACGACCCGAATCTTTTTAAAATTGGTCGTTATCGTTTTATAAAGTGTGGTTCGAAAATATTATTTATTAGTGCATGTTAATTTAAAATATTTTGTTACGTTCCTATAAGTCGTGCCCACATTATTATTTTTTTCATTTGCCGCGTATTATTATTATTATTATTATTATTATTATTATTATTATTATTATTATTATTATTATTATTATTATTATTATTATCATCATCATCATCACTATTATTTTTTAGCTTATAGGAAATTTTATATCTTTTGAAATTAAAATCTGTTACATAAGTTGATCCATTTTTAAAGTTATTACATAGTATTATTACATTAAACAATTATATAAAAGTGTACAATGTTTATTTAATTATTTATTTTATTTTTGTTAAATTAAATTGGGTTTTAAAGGTTTTAAAAGAAGTCATTTGAAAGATCTCTTTTTCATGTGAATAATGATATGAGAGTAAATATTTTTCCATAACATCATAGCATTTATTAAGTTATTTCAACTTCATTAAAAAAATAAATAAATTTGAGAAATTAAATTGGTGACCTTTTAGTTTTCTTTTTCACATGAATTTACAAAAATGTGAATTGAGAAATTATAAAATATCTATTGCATTAATTTACATCTTTCATTTTCTTAAATAAAAATTAAATTTTTCTATTTAATTTGAGACCTTTCATTGCCTCAAGTTTCATTATAAATAGAAGCTTTTGTTTCATTGTAAAAACACACCAAACATTCATTTGTTTCAATCATTTTTCTCATGCATAGCATTGTGCATTGTGTGGGAGAAATAAGATTAGGGAGAGAGAAGATGTAAGAGGAAAATGTGAGAGAGTGAGTGATCATTTTTATTTTTAATCTAAATTGTTGGGGTTGGTTTTTCTAAAAGAGGGTTTGTGAGAAAGAAATAGTTATTTTTTTTTTCCAATAAGGAGATAGAAAGATAGCTTTATTTATTTGTGGAGGAGGTTAGTTGGGTTTGAAAATATAAAAGTCATGCATCATTTTATTCCTTTCATTAAACTCTTCGTTTATTTATTTATTTAAATAAATTTAATTTTATGTAAATTAGTATTTATATTATTTATTTATTATAATTAATATTATTGATAGGCGGCGCGCGTGGATCTAACTTGTTTCATATATTTTCAAACGTCGAAAGTTCAAGTTCAAGTCAAGGTTAAGGTGGGGAATACGATGTGACGCACATTATTATTTATCCTTATTATGCTTTTATGCAGGTTCACAATTATTAACCTACGTGTTACAAATATTATTATTGGCTGACGAGCTGCATATGTCCCGATATATTATTAGCCGCGGGCTACCATATTATAATTTGTTATAATTGTATAACTTGGATAAATGTGTTCACCACTGAATCAATAGCACTCACCCTAAAGCTATTACATCTTTTAGGTTGATGATTTACTCGGGCGATCTACGTGGTGACGTGTGATGATGGATTTCCAATTTTTTTTTTTTTTTATTATTTAGCTTCCGCTGTATTAAAGTTAAATATTTTATAGTTTAATAAAAGTGACGGCCCTTCTTCATTATTGTTATTTTATTATTTTATGAAAATTGGGGCGTGACAAAATTTCTTAAAACAATTCAAATCAAACCAACCAAAATAATATATATATAACTGAATCAAACCAAACTATAATTCTTTGGTTAGTTTGGTTTGATTCTCGGTTTAACCGAATTTTCAATGATTATTTTTATTTTTTCGAAATAATTATATCTAAAGAAAATAACATGCACTTAATAGATAACAAACAATATGTTAAATAAGTAAATATATTAAAAATTATAAAACTAGAAAATTAAAACTAAATATTAGAATTGCTAATATTATTTAGGTATATAATACCTTTAAATTTATTAATTTAAGTATAATTAATATTATAATTATAAATCATAAATTATAAATATAGTATATATATATATATATATATATATATTGGTTGGTTCAGTTTTAACTAAAATATTTTTTACTTAAACTGACATCGAGCCAGACTATATTTTGATTTTAATATTCAAAATCAGACCAAAATTAAAAAAAAAAATGACCATACCAACCAAACTAAATATTTCGATTTGGTTTGATTATTTAATTTTGGTTCGGTTTTACACATTCCTGACTGAACTGCAAGTGCAAGTGCAAGTGCAGCAATAATAAATTGAAATAGTAATGCCTAAATATGACATTTTACTATTTTTCAAGTGATAAATAATTAAAATTTACATTAAAGAGTAAAGTAATTAATAAAAGAGATTAAAGAAATATAAAATAAATGAAGGAAATAAAATGAAGAAAAGCACCGCACCCACACTTCCTACTCGTCGATCACCAAAATCAAAACCAAAACCCAAACCACCGCGACGCCGCACAGCACTGCACTCCGTTCTCCTTCAGCAGAAGGTCCGGCACTGTCACGGTTCGCCTTCAGCAGCAGCACCGCACTCCGTTCTCTCTCCGTCTCCGGCGGTTCTCTACTTCTCTATTCGTCTCCAACGTTTGCCTTCAACCTAGATTATTTGCCAAATAAATTGCTGTATTGTTGTCAAACTTCTGTTTAGGTAAATCTTTATTAAATAAGTAGAAGCGAACCAATTATATATCATTTTTAATTGTTTTATACTCAAGTTATACCATATGCTTTGCGTGACACCACATCTGAGGTTTATTTCAGTTGTATTGATGTCGCAAATTTTAGTGAAAATAAGCATAATTTACGAGTTAATTAAATAAGGAACTCGATTGTGCAGATGGTGACAAGTTAGATGCTATTAAAGTTGGAGTTTGTTAGGCATAACCTCTTTGAAAGTTTAATGTAGGTTCAGTCTTTGGAATCAGTCATATTGCTTCTAATGCTCATAAGGAGACTCTAGTGTCAAAATTGGAGATTTGTATGAAAAACATAACTTATCTGCAAATAAGTATATACTATAGTGTACAACATTGGTTATGAAATAGTGTCAGGGTTACCTAATCTGTTTGTGATTCCAATAAGTTACTGAAATTTTAGTGAATGAAATATGAAGTATTTGTCTCCCCACTAATGTATCCCTCAGGTTGTAAATGGATTCCTTGAGTTTAAAATGAAAATCTTTTTCAGTTTCTGAAGTTATAATTACTTAACTAAATTAGTTTTTAATTTTGCATGTTTCTTGAGATGTTGGACTCTCAAGTTGTGAAGTTTCTAAAATGTATTGTTTTTTGTAATTATTTTGTGTTGAAGACTTGAAGTTTGGCTGTTGAGACTTGAATTATTATATTTATTTTGTTTTGTTGAAGATTGATGGTTGGACATAAATTATTTCTATTTGTTTTGCTGTGTTAAAGTTTGTTTTTAGAAATGAATTTTCAATATTCTTGAACAATACGGTAATACCGATATATACCAAAATATCGGTACAGGATCAATATCCGTTATGTGACATGTCTCGGTATGATAACATTATGAATTTTTTTGATATCGAAAATTTCAGTACGAACATGAAATTTTTGATATTTTGTACCGACCCACCCCTGTGCATACCGTTGATGAAGAGGTTGGACAATTATATAGGGAAAGGCCTTGGATTTGAAATTGTATTTGAGCGTATATATAGCTGAGTAAGATTTGGAATTGCAATTTGATATGTGACCTGCTGCTTAGTACAGTTGTCGAATAACTTCAATGTTCTTTATTTCATAAAGTGTTCCTGCAGATGGTGGGGCTTTCTCTAGGGGAGCAAAACTTCATAAAAGGTGGAATTGCTCAGGATCTGCGTACTGATGGTAGGAAACGATTAACGTATCGACCCATTTTTGTTGAAACCGGTATCATTCCTCAGGTACAGTAAGTTTGAATTACGAGGTGTTCTTCAGCGCTCAGTAGAGTACATGTTTACCGATATTTTCTTTCTTGTTGTAAAGGCAAGTGGCTCAGCCAGAGTGAAGCTGGGGGAAACAGATGTTATTGCAAGCGTGAAGGTAAACATTCACTTTGCGTCTTCATTTCAAATTTGGTTTGTATTGTTTTTCCTTGTAAATGAGAACTCTTCTTTTATGCCATTTTGTCTTTGAATTTTCTGATAAGACTTGAATTAGGTCCATTTAATTATTTTATTTACAGGCTGAGCTTGGAAGGCCGAATCCATCTTATCCCGACAAAGGAAAAGTTTCCATATATGTTGACTGCAGCCCAACCGCTGAGCCAACTTTTGAGGTTTAAGAAATTTCTTGTTTTATCCTGTGTCAATGTGTTATTGTGCTGGTTTGTTATTCAGACCACAAATACTTGTGTAACCAAGAAGTGTACTGGGCAAGAGCAAGATGGCAATATACACCTTGTCATCGGGTTTTTGATATATTAGTAGAAGATTTATAGAACTATGGAAAACACGTTTGGTTCTGTTATGGGATGTGACAATTTCTGTTAATCCTTAATAACAGGGCAGAGGGGGTGAGGAATTCTCCACAGAGCTCTCTTCAGCACTTCAAAAGTGTTTGTTGGGTGGTAAAAGTGGTGCTGGTAAGACTCACAAGTAGATGATGATTAGGTTTGCGATTCATGCTTGTTATATATGCAGTTGTGAAATTTTTGGTCTTGATGACTTTGCTGCAGGTGCTGGGATTGATCTCTCGTCTCTGTGCATTGTTCAAGGGAAAGTCTGTTGGGATCTCTATATAGATGGTCTGGTTGTTAGTTCAGATGGTAATGTGCTGGATGCTTTGGGAGCTGCCATTAAGGTGTATCATTCTTCTCCTTCATCTTGCATTAGCAAACATTACGTTACTTTCCTGGATTCTATTATCTTCCATTTTCCCATCAGAGTTTTTGTTGGTGGTTCTTTCCATAGGCTGCTCTAAGCAATACAGCAATTCCAAAAGTTCAAGTTTCTGCCAACGCCTCTTCTGATGAGCAGCCAGAGGTTGATGTGAGCGACGAGGAATTTCTACAATTTGATACGTCAGGAGTCCCCGTTATAATAACTCTAACTAAGGCAATATATTCTCATATTCGGATATTCCCCTTCCTTTCTTGTGTGTTCTGATACGCAACCATACTCATCGACTTTGTAGGTGGGGAGGCATTATATTGCAGATGCAACTGCAGCAGAGGAGTCCCAGATGAGTTCGGCTGTGTCACTCTCAATCAATAGGCAAGGCCGTATATGCGGACTAACGAAAAGAGGAGGCGCGGGCCTCGATTCTAGCATTATACTCGACATGATTTCCGTTGCTAAACATGTAAGCGAGCAGTTGATAAAGAGATTGGATTCAGATATAGCTGCAGCTGAGGCATGTGATGACGATGATGAGATGGAATTGTAGTGGTACCTATTTCTCTACTTCTTACATGTTGGCCCTGCCTCTTGCATTCTATGCATGCTAATGTAACATCTATACAATCTAATTTCATTCATGTGCAACCTGGTCCAGAGTAGTTGATTGATGTCCAGATTTGAACAATTTGTTCTGAGCAGCTAATTTGGTTCAAGAATGATCAATGTATGTTTCACGAGCAATTCCAAGTTATAAAATCTTGTGAGGTTTAAAATTTTAAATCCATATTCGAGACTATTCCATAAGGTTGAGTTTGCAATTAATTTGCTCACCTCTGTTTCTGTCCTAATTAGTCGTGTCCTATTTCTGCACTTGGTCATTGAAACTGTCATCTTTAGTGTCTGTGAAGGTGCATATCAAACGAGATTCATTGATCAAGATTTTTAATTTATTCATTTTTATTGAGCTGGGGGAAGAGGTAACGGTGAGTTCGAATCCGACACGTCTCCCCTTTTATATAGTGTCTTCATTGTTTGTATGGGTGCATATTAAACGAGATTCAATTGATCAAGATTTTATTTTTATTGAGTTGGGGAGGAGTTAACCGTGAGTTTTTCGAATCCAACACATCCTCCCTTTTATATAGGGTCTCCATTATTATTATGTGTGTCCCCAGAGGACATTGATCAAGATTTGTTAATCGAGAATCAGATAGATAAATTGGCTTTCTTTTGAAAAAAGAAAAAAAACATATGTTGGAATAGAAAGAATAAAAAGATCATATCCAATATGATTCTTTGCAACAAAGTACTTAATATGATCACTTTGTAAATTAATGAATTATTGATTCATGCATTAGTTAATATCATTTTTAGTTAATAGTTTATGTATGATCATGGATAACTAATTTATAACTGTTCCACTATAATTTAAAAAATAAATAAATAAGATGACTATATCTTAAACACAAGAAAATAAAAATAAATTCCTTGGCCAATTCAAAAGATTTATTCGCACTGTATTTTTGAAAGATTGGATTCTCATATTGAATGATTCAAATCATTTTAATTTATGAATTTAACTGGAGTTTGGCCATGAATTTGTACCAACCCCAACTCCATCATCAAGGAGACATTAATGGTCTGGAGTTTCAGACATAATGATGGTGGATACATAAATTTCAGTTTGTTTAATACACTACAGCTTCCATTTTAAGTAGAGCTAATTGCGCAATTCATAGCTGAAACAGTATCTTTTCCCATTGATGTATCACAGAACTAGAGTTTTACAAGTCAGCCCTTACCAAAGTGCAGTATATGTATTGTGTTAGATGTCTGAAATATATACAACTCCCACGCGATTTCTTCCAAATTATAAAACGCAGCCGTTACGAATTCTTCTCAGGCCAATGGATTTTGTGTGTACTCCGCTGAGCAGTTCTTCTGGACTATCCCTATCAAGAGTTGGATAATCTCAATACTCAATCAGGATTGACGATTTACTAAAGAATATGGTGAATTTGAGATGAGTATACCTGTTGGCTCATAAGAATTTCCACAGCGACGTTTAAATCTCTATCAGCAGCGGCTATTGCTACTTCTACCTGTGTCTGGAGCAATCAAATGAATAAAGTTAGTGCAAGAGCGGAGATGTTGAGCTAGTAACTGCTTTGTTTACTATATGCTTTTACCCTATCGAAACCCATAGCGACAAGTTTCTGAATTTCCTCTTCCGTAGCAACAGAACCCTACATTGTGACAGGTTGCAAAGACCTTGAGAGATGCAATCATACGGATACTGGACTAAACTATGCAAATTTCTTGTTAAATATTGAAACCTGATTGTTTTGTGTTCTAGCAGGCGTTACTGCATTATTTACCACCGGTGGCCTGAATAACAGAGATAAAATAGGTAATGAAGCCAACCATAATCAGACAGCAGTGATATAAAGCCAAATACTTTAGCAAGGTACGAATACATGTAAAGTATGGATAAAATATTGATACTGGCACAGTGGTGATGAGAACTGAACTGCGGGTTAAAACATTTTACAGCCATGCATGATACAAGAATTAGTTCACTTTCAAAAGCAAAACAAAGACAGTAAAGTTCCCCGATGCTTTGACAAATAGGTTAACTAGCATTTAGTCTATTTCAATGTCTCAAGAAATATGAAGCAGCCAAACAAAAACATACTAGCAAACTAAAGTTGTAGGAAAACTTAATATTTAGCTTTTCAATGAATCTACCTCACGTCTGGCACCTGCTGACCTCCCCCACCTCTAGATGGAGTTGATTGCTGATCCAGGTTATCAACGTCATCAAGAAGCCTAGTTTGTAAACTAGAATCAGAATTTGCAACCGAAGCTGCTTGATTTGCCCCAGCACCAAGAGTCCTCCCTCTCCCAGGAAACCTATCACTTCCTTGGGCTGTCTGCATCCAGCAAGCAACATATAAATACTAAGGGGAGTGATACGAATCTAGTAAATATACTGATATTTAGCACAATGTTCAGAATACTTAAGTCTTTGTCTGAGACTTTCGAAGAATTGGGAGCTCTGGGAGAAAATTGGCTCTGGGAGAATTGAATTGATTTGATATTTAGCACAAAATTTAGAATACTCAAGTCTTAGTGTTTGTTTCAGAATTGTTTGGTTGTATATGTCATTTGGGATGAATATTAGTGTAAGAATAAATAAATATTTTAAAATTTTACTATGGAAAGTGAGATGTAAAATTGGGGACAACAGGTTTCCAAAATTTCCAAACAAATAGATCATAGCCTTGGAAGTTCAAAGAAGCGTTTTGAAATTCCCAAACATACACCCTAACAATTCAGATCCTTGTTATATTTTCATTTCGTTCATTTAATCTTTGATATTGCTCAGCTTCTCTTATCCTCCCTTCACAGTTCACGCTACTATCCCGTGTGACCCATCATTAAAAGTCCAAGCCCATCATGTGCCATATGATCAAGCAATCTCATGCTAGGAACACCCCCCACCCCCCCATTTTGCCTACAAAATAAATATAAAACACGGAACTCAGCAAGTTTTCCAAAGTTGTACCTGCACAGAACTTTCTCTTTGTGGCATCCAAGAAGATAGATTCCTCCACATATTTCCAGAAAGCAATCCACTATAGAGGGAAACAAGCATATCAGACTTATAAAATCAAATGCTGCATACCAAGAGATTCATCGACTTATTGATTAGACAAAATGCAGGAGCTACCTTGAAGCAGTGCTTTGATTTGTATATGTGGGGATATGGCCTGAAGTATTGCTGCCAGTACACAATATAAATTTAGGTCTCCTCACACAAGCAGACTGCAACGAGATGAATTTTAAAAAGGAGATAACAGTTAGATAACAATTAAGTTTTTTTTTTTTTTAATTTATAAAAACAATCCAAAAGCTTTAATCAGTATTGGAAAAGATGGAATTTAGCAGCATGTGTTCCTTGCTAGTCTTATTTAAGTGCAAAACAAACAGAAGAAGAAAATAACAGGGAGTTGTGTACCCTGCAGCAAATTTTCTAATTACACTTACAAGCCAGGAGTAGGACTCAATGGATGAATAGAATGATGTCCCAGGAATCAAGATGTTGAATAACCCAAAAATATCTGGATTCAAGATAAAATAAACAAGAACAAGTTACACTTATTTTGAGAGGGATGCATGTTGGTATGTAGGTAGTACATATTTTGCAAAAGTTTGGATAACGTACATGCGTATCCGGATAAAATACCACAGAGGTGTCCAAACAATGAGACATTTGTCATAAGAAGCTGAAACACCACTAACAATATCCACACATACCTGAAATTTGTGAGGAAAGTATCAAACAGGGGAGTTAAGGAACAAAATTAATAAAAAACCATGCAAAGCACTTAGTATATAAACTTAGCTGACCATTTTGCGGGGACATTAAAGAGCCCAAAGAAACTGCAAAACAAAGGGAAAATTTGATAAGTGCACACATTTATATCAGTTATGATAAAAAGCCTTTTACAATGTCAACTGGCAAGAAGTGTATGTTCTAAAGTCCTAAAGTGATTGCTGCTATCTCATATCTTTTAACCGCTACATTTAATGGCTCGATGTCTAGTGATTTTAGATATATTCCTTTAAAGAAGTGGGAATACAAGATGACAGAGGAAATGTAGTCCAGACATAATATCCTCATCAGACCAGACTAAGATTTCTGAAGCAAAAGAAGATCAGAGACAACATGTGAGATAACATATTACAATGAAATAAACAATCCACCATACAAACCTTCGAGATTGGACTCCACTAAGACTTGTTTCGATGACTATCATGGAGAACAAGATCCCAGAGAAACCTATTGAACACTGATTCATGATAGCTGGGTAGGAACTAATTGGATTATAAGCTGCCAGTAATGCAATGACAAGATGAAGTATGGCATTGCTTATGGCCAATAGAATTATTATGTAGAGCAAGCGGATGGATCCCATAATTCTTTCCAGCTCAGAGCCCATGGGAACCAATGCCATCATGTTGAAGAGAACATGCATCAAAGAACCATGGAATATGATAGAGGTGAAAATCCTGTAAACTGCAGGAGGGATGGAGGCAACAAAATGAATGAGTAATTTTTTTAATTTTTTTTAATTTAATTTTGATAAGAAACAAAACATTTAATTGAATTATTGATTAAAAGTTACAAACATTGGACAAGATATCCACTCCAAAACATATCAGAGGAAAACAGAAAAGTCATACAACTAGACTCAACCTCTAACAATGTTTATACAAACAAAAGCCTAAAAATCATTACACTTTTGGGCCAATAAAGCAATGGCCACGACTGAATAAATGGCCTGAATTCATTATAAGGAAAAATTGAACAAGTCTCAAGTACGATTCAGGGTGTCAAGGATGGGGACTAGCGGGAGTATTGCCCTAAAATACTTGACCCTTTGTTTGTAACCAACATCATTTGTTCCACTCCCAGACTTCCCACGGACTCTGTTCAAACAGATCGGTAGAATAAAATTGTGAAACATTTGGTAAAACACAAAGCAAACAATACAAGTGTGCGGTCACAAAAATGAAATAGAAAATAATCATTTCACCATATTAGCAAATTTGAATCATCTTTTGCTATATGGATTATTTGAGGTGAACACCAGTTTTACGCTGTCGCCTGTTAGAAAAATGCAAGCATGAAACAAGGGATAACACAACCTACCAACAAAGAATAGAACTACAGGGTGAAAGCATGCACAGACAATGCCAGAAACAAACCCAATAAAGAATTTTACTAAGAGATGCGGCAGATTCATGTCCCAATCTAGAATAATAAATTACCTTGAAAATGGGAAACGACAGCTGAAGGCAAGAAACATACTTCAACAAAGGAGTCGTACCCAACGAACAGACAGACCAAATATATGATTCCACAAATAACCACAATGACCGATGTGAGGAAGGGAATGGCTTCCCACCATTGATTTAATCTGGTAGACAGTCCTGCCTACACAAACAATTAAACAACTCAAAGTCGAACACAGCAGAAAATGTTCACTACATCAATATCAATCATGCTCGGCTTAATGTGATCTACATAACTAAGATTAAATCCCATAAATTACAAGTCGTAACACAGAGCACACACAATCAATTCCAAAAGATCATCAAAAGAATCAACGGAATGAGATTAAACAAAAGAACACATAAAAATTATCCCCAAACAGAAGTCAGTTTTCTTCTAGAAGAAGGCACGTAATGCAGTTTCAATAACATAGACATCATAATTTCCTGATCAATAACAAGTTAAATTGAGTAAAATCGAGTTCTCAACTGACTTAAAACCCAGGAAATGATAAACCCTAGGCAAGACATTGTGAATTGTTGCATAACATGAGTGTAAGTATACATTTTAGAGGGAGGAGCTGAGAGAGAAGATCTGGTACCTCGGAGACGACGTTTGGTCTCATCTCGCTACGAAATCTTCCAGAATTTGCAGTGCTGACGTTACTGCTCAGATTTTGATTTAGAAAACTCCAAAGATTACTTTTTTGTAATCTTATTATTCTATTCGGGTCGGGTATCTGCATTCGGGTATGTGATTAAAAGATCGGATATAAATATAATGGACACATCATACATCAATCAAAAAATAAAAATAATAATGCAACTGAAATTGAGTTTTAATACTCTCCCGTCGCATTTTAATAGGATGATTGAGAGTTTTCACGGGAATTAAAAAAAGGATTGTGAAAGATAATTAATTAACAAACTTCCTAATATGCCCCTATTTATTTCTTTGATATTGAATTAATATCTAATATAAACATATTAAATAGGGGTATATATATTAGTAAATTAGCTAAATATATTTTAAAACATGTCTATATATCGGGACATACTAAAAAGGAAGACAAGCCTATCAAAATGGGATGAGGGAGTATTTTTTTATCTATTTATGGAAAATACGCAATACCATGCGTGTTCTTAATTAAGTCAAACTTGAACTAAGTTTGAAAAACACATATTTGTATATATTTTTATTAGTTATTTACTACTTGGTTCAACTTCAAAAATGAGATTTTTTTCCTATTAAAAAAAAAACTTCAAAATGAGCTTTATACTTTATGAACCTTAAAAAAAAAGTTCGTGTTTCACTTGTATTTTAAAAAATCATCCTCAAAGAAATATGTTTGTATTTTATTTGTATTTTAAGAAATCAACCTCAAATGACTTGAATTCAAAAGCAGGTTCTTTGTTGTAAATTTGCAAACAATTTATGACGGAAAATAACTTAGTAAGTGAAGAGATTTGTAACTTCGTAATCACCGAAAGTTTTTTGTATGTAAATAATCTCCAGTGTTTGCATTTATAAATGCATTGTTTACTCTTTTATTTTTACAAGATATATATTTAAAAATGATAGGGTTGGGAAATTATGAGATAATTTTAAATACGGGAGTTACTTGATAAAAGATATTACATATATCCATCAAATTGGAATTTATAACATTGTTACAAAAATATAAAAGTGAGGCAAGATTTTCGAAAAAGATTAAAGTTGGTAGACGAGTAAGACGACTAGTACGTCTCACTAGCAATTTATTGGCGTCACTCATCCATTCCTCATTGCATTTATATTCAAAATTTCAAATACATACATCTATAACGAGAAAAACGTCGAACACACTGCTGTAATTAACTTTGACAAAAGCGACTCTAAATGCCTGCAAAATCTAGATTGAAGAAAAGACAGGAAGAGAATGTCTCCAATTTAGCAAGTATAACTTGAAATCTTACATGTGATTCCTCTCAAATCTTAAATAGCTCTACACACGGGGCCAGAAGCTCAAAATTAAGGACAGCTCAATTGAACACCGATCCGATCACTCACCCGTAACAGTTACCACAACCTTGAGATCACAAGCAAGGAGAATTACAGAGGCTCTATATATTGGTGCTTCCTAGTTCTCCCATCCACCGAGCCTTGCTCGGGGATCATAGCTGGTAAAAAGCCTAAACTCATTGCCTAGTTTACTGGAGTGCTGAGGTCGAAAACCACATGGACGCAAGCCTAACAGCTCGGCAGCCCAAACCGTTTGCACCTCACCTATACAAACGTTGGAAGTAAATAACATCAAAATCTACCTTCCTACTTCCATAGTACTTAAGTCTTTCAATCTTTCTAGCTAGAAAACAAAAAAGAAAAAAAAAAGAAATGGGGATGCTGTAGTATCATACAATTTTAAGAGACGATGGTCATTCAATGGCCGTTTCAATCTTTCTTGCTATAAAAAACTGAAATGGGGGTGCAGTAGTATCAAACAATTTTAAGAGATGATGGTCATTCAATGGCGAATCACAACATTTCTGTTCCAAATACCATGTGATTCATAGATATCTTGGACAAGGTAAAAATAAAAAAACCAAAATAGATGCTTAAGCCTTGAACTCATAATGTATTTGTGAAGAACTGGCGTAATTTCTGCATCTGCAGAATTGTAATTGAAGGAACTAAGAGTAAGAAGTTTACCTGTGAGTAATAGTATGAAAGATTCTCCTGGTTTAGATAGAAATCTGACGGTTTCCGCAACTTTCTCCAAGCACTCTTTGCTCTGTCAATAGAATCATTAGTTCAAGGGCACCATCCACTTCAATAGTTAAGTCTGCTCTAAAAGTTATGGTCAGACCGGCTCAGAAGCCAATTTTAACTAGTCATCCATTGCAGCACAAGAAAGGAAGCATATGGGAATACTCTGTTACAGATATACAGCTGTGAATTGTGATACAATCCTAAAAATGTTCGATCAGGTTTGATTCCCCACGAAAAATAGATACTCATTGCATTTAATTATAGCAGAAACACACAGCATATGGCATAAATAATACACTAAAATAGGGATTCAAGTGAAAGCATGCCATGTTTTATCCGTATCCATGAATAAGTTGCAGTTACAAGACAAAACATAACATCAAGAGAAATATATCATTTAAATTGTGCTTGGTTGAAGGATTTGAAATCAGTGGGAAATCCATCTCATTCTGAACCAATTTTTTAGCGATCTGGTGGATAGTTTTCAAACCCTGTAATTCTAAATATTCAGATGTCAAGAAGCCTTAATTAGTACAAAAGTTGGGCATTTAATAAATTAGAGCCAAAAAGGTTGTATATACTTGTTACTACCACTCTCTTACATTCTTACTTTAGTTACATCAGATACACTTTCTGCGAATCCCACCAAAAGGCTCACCACCATTTAGAACACAATTAACCAAATAAAACCTTCCAATTCATAAGTGGACATTCGTGAGAAAAATGAGTTATACCAGGTAAGGAGGGTCTGCAACTACAATCGGAAATGAGTGCTTCAATGATAACGGAAGATCCTCAGGGTGGCTATAATCATAGAAAGTGAACTCAGTCCCATATTGCTCGAACCTTTTATCATACTCCAGAAGCTGTGCTGGCAATTCTGGAGCAATTTTCTGAAAATTCCCAACGTTACTCCGGTTAAATTACAGGTAATTGAAAGCTGATTCTAAGCTCTCGCAAATAATTCATGAAATGCACTGTAATCGTACTTTCACAATAAGCTACAAATCATGAGATCATAGTTTACGAAAGCTATGGAAGAAGACACAAATCGTCGCAGCAAACATAACCAGGGAAAGCATATACAATGAGCTCTTATTGCATGTGCTTTCAAAACAGTACCTCGCTAAACCCTAGGAATCTCCACTAATTTCAAATGAAGGCGAAAAATGGAGTACCTTGAGATAGGCATAAAGAGTAGGGCAAGCAATGCAGGAGACGCGAGGAGAAGAGAGCGTTTCGCAGAGAGTGGAGACCTCGGCGGCGATGGCTTCGGCAGTTTGGCGGTCGTACCAGAATTGGCTGAGCCGCCAGTCCTCCGTTACCAGAGACACCTCCTCCGCGTCTTCGGATTCGGCGGCCTGGTTCTGTTCGGCAAGGAACTCCTTGAGCGCCTCCAGAGCGTGAGAGCTCAGCATCGGGACATCGTCTTCGTCATCTTCCCTGACGCCATTGACGGCGTTGGTGGTGGAAGTTTCGAGTTCTTTACCGACGTTTCCATCTGCCGACATCATTTTCCGACGAGGAGTAAGGTAGGAGTTGAAGAGGAGGATTGGAGGTTTGTTCAGGTTTTCCTGACGGCGTGTTTGGATCCTTTGTATTTGTTTTATTTTAAGAATAGAATAGGGAAAAAGACCTAAAAGAGAAGGAAAATAAATACATAAAAACGAAATTAATTAATTTGATTGACACCTCTCTTTTTAAAAAAAAAAAAATTAAAACAAGGTGATAGTCTGATAGATAACAAAATCAACACTTTGTGTAATTATAAATAAGATTAATTGCTTGAAAAATCAAGAACTTTGAGCTTATAAATATCACATTTGTAACTATAAATATCACCTAATAATATATATCTTCATAGTCTTATTTTAACAAAAATATAAGTATAAAAATTTGATTGTACCCAATTAAAATACAATGACGCAATTAAAAAAAATCTTATTAGTACAATAACCCAAATATATTTTTTGCTTGAATCTTTTATATATTGCAATGAGAGGGAGAGAGAGGGAGCAGACATGTATGAGAAATTTATACACACATGAGAGAGCGTCCAACTGATGAAAAATGAGCGTAGTTCGTATTTAAGATATAAAATACACTTCCTGATAAATATTCAAAGCAATAGACTACAAGCTGGAAAGGTACAAACCCGTGTTCTCAATGCACAAGTCAAAGAATAAATACCATAATAGTTCATAGAAACCAAATCAATTCCAAATACACTCTTTTTTGTTTTTTTTTTTCCTCCGTATTTATACAGTACACTCTGGTAGAGAGAGAGAAAGAGAGAACTACGCGCCGTTCTTGGTCTGCCATGGCTTCAGTACACCTACAACAATGATTGCCACAATAATGAGAAGAATGAGGATGGCAATGCACATCCATTTCCTGGAGTTCCTTTGCAAACTCTTTGCCTTCTGAAGGGCTGTATTCCCGGACTGCACATGGTCTACGGCAGATGAAACCTGTGAGGAGATTTCAGTGGAGAAAGGTCCATTACACGAGTTCGTTGAATTAATCAGCTACAGTTGTGGTTACTTGGAAGACAGAAGAAGGGATTGGAGATTATTAAGTTTACCTGTGACTCTATGTTATCAAGCATGTCGCCTTGAGCGTCCACCAGCACTGCCATGTCCAGGAATATCTGCACGAAACAATATATGCAGCAATAAAAATGATCAATTTTACTTTCAAACTATGTTGTCCAGTTCTATCACAAAATAAACTTTTTGATAAGGGATGAGACTGAAATTAGAGTGTACGGAACTTCTCTAAGAGCCAATCAATCTCGGATGAAATAACCAAAACAAAAGAAATAGTTCAATTCTGTCAAAGATGATCGATCCAAGGTAACATGAATTTGATTATGTTCTGCCAAATGTGAAAATCATATTGATTTTAACTCCATGAAATATCAAAGCTTGTTAAATCTCCAGCATAAGGCTCAATAGGTTCCTACTGGCTACTACTACTACTACCATGATCACTAATGTCCGTTTTATAGGTGGAAACAAAGAGTAAATAATACCCAAAACAGAAGCACTTGAAGACTCCGGAGTCTAGAGTACAAACATTAGCAAACAATATCATTATACTTCCATAATTGTCAACGACAATAACCACCACTATACCTGTTGCAAATCTAGAAGCTTCTTCTCTAAATCTCTAACTGCATCATGGCGCTCTTGAATTTCTGCAAGTGTGTCCATTATCTGCATGTAAAAATAATGTTAGCGTGATTAAAGCATAAGTAAAAGAAGTTGGCACAAAATTAGCATTGTGTACATTGTGGATGTAACTGCAGCTAAGCATTTGCTCAAGTCATCACATAATGATCCACACACAACCTTCTTATTTTTTTCTACATGTCGAAAGTTTGGGATTAATGCAAGTAGTGACTAACGTATCTAAAATACTGAAATAACGATACACAATGCCCAAAATTAAAAATCAAATAGAAAACTAAGCAGAACAAAACAGAGGAAAATTTGGAGGTGGGAAGATACCTGGCCTCTGCCTTGTTCTCGGATTGCATTCTGAAAAATCTGCTCGCTATCCCCAGTCTCTATTAATTGATCAATTGTCTGAGGCAAATGGTTTAAATAAATGAATAACAAATTAATACATTAAGATTTTTTTTATGGAAATTAAGAAACAACTGGATTTACCTCTTCATCAGCCCGAGTGCCCGTCACTGAAAGGCACATGACACAAACCATAAAATTAGTTAATAGAGTTTAAGAAAGCCGGTATAGAAAAGCAAAATATTTGTTGAAAAAACAAGCATTACACCTGTGAATACACGCCTCTCAACTACTTCACGATACTCTTGATGTATATTCTCTCTTAAAGTCTGCAAAGTACTTATAACAAAAATTACACGTAGGAAAGTTTAGGAAATTTTGCAAAAGACCAACATAACAGTGCGTCTAATCTACCTGAAACTCAGACATTTTATCTTTGAACTTCTTCTTCAAAGCCCTGCAACCAAACAAAACCAATAAGAAATAAGATTCCTCCTTTTTTCTTATTATTATTACTAAAAATTATTTGTGCATCATAGACAGGTTAGAAAAAAAGAGCTGATACATGCAGCCTGTTACTAGATCATAGTTATTAACGGCTCAAGGTACTGGTCTCTGTGTATTTTCAACTTATTCTGCAGGAAATCTTTTGAAGTTTGACATTTTCAGAAACAAGAAATAGAAGCAGATTAATTTTAACTATTCAAAGGCAAATGCAATGGTTAATCTCATATCTAAAACAAAGGGGGTGATCTTCATATTCAGCATCCAACTCAAAGTAGGAAACAGGCTGCACTCATACCCCAGCACATCAAGTCCAACATGCTCAACTATTTTTATGATTTACAACTATCTAATGCAACAGCCTCCGTGAAGTAGAAGCACATTTAATCAGTTAATGTCTTGTCCTCTAACTGTACGGTGAGATTACACCTCCTTTAAATTATAACAAGAATTTCCTTATGAATGGTAACAACCAATATTGCCTCCCAATAGTTTTAGGTAAAAGGAAACCAGGACAGCTACGATAGTGCTTGTGTCTTGAACAAGAATTGAGTAATAAGAAAATTCAGCATCTTTATTAAGTAAATACTAAGCATTGCTGATTTATATACTTAAGTAATCAACCTAGAGAATGATTTATTAATTGGATTGAGAGTGGTTAATGGGATTCACACTTAATAAAGAATGGTTACTCTTATTGCTCGTTTAACCAAAATCAACAGAACATTAAGTACAAGCATGAAGTACTCAAATTCAGAATGGTGCATCAGCTCCTTATGATACAACAATAACCAGGACATATGAAAAGAGAGAGCAAATTACACAGTAGTAGCTGTTCGTGATCTGTCCACACCTGACCCTTTCCCGCATCCAGGCTTTTGTCTATTGGCTAAATTCTAGAAAAGAGTGGAAAACAATAATCAACACTACAAAAATATGTAAGGCTAAACCACAATAAGACATGCAACACATTTCTTTACCTCTTTGTCAAGTTCCTCAATTTTTGATTTAATTGAACGGGCAATTTTTCCCACTTCATCGACATCCTTCTCCATTCGCTTCTTGATTGCTACATGGTCACAGTTTTTTATTAATAAAAAAGCCACAAACACCAGAACAAACTAACAACCAAGGGAAAAAGAAAACTTAAGAAATAAATGAATTGACAAAGCTGAGGCCACATATAAGCTGATCAAAGATCTAAAGATTAGAAAGGTCCATTAAATTGATTAAAAGAATTAAGTTGATCATGTAATGAACAGAAAACTTAATGCAATGTACCTTTCATTGCAGCAGCCTTCGTAACAGCCTTTGATTCCTCATGAGCGTCCTGCAGTTGAAGGAAGGTGAATATTATCAGAGTTTACATGGTAGCATCAGAACAATTTTCTAAGCTTAAATAACCTTTACTACTACTACTGAGCAGCTCAAATATGATGGTACACCAGAATAAGATCATATAATGACGCAGGATAGTGGAGTTCAGAATTTAGTCTCAATGACTTCCACACATGCTGAACCGAGATTTAGACATGAATTGAGACTGATAAATGATTATCTAAATTTCTGTTATAAGAACGTAACAAATGTTGGCAGCATAACATACTTTAAGTCTTAAGAGTAACTAAGGAAGAGGATTTTTCTATTTTAGGAAATGCAGTTTAATGAAGTGACCTCCACTATAGCAAAGAGAAAGGAAGGAAAATTAATTTGGGAAAGAGTGAGTAGAACAGAAACTTATAATATTGTCTCCAGAGAAAAAATATAAGTAATTACTACTAGGTCAAACTAGCCGCCCCCATGTAATAGCACATGTAATATGGCTCCATTGATCTAGTAAAACAGAAAAGCAAAGAGAAATCCTGTGCAATCATGAGAACAAGTTCCTTTGAGGATGGAAATTAATATTCATGGAATCTATGAAGTTGGAGAATCTGAAGTCACGTGGAATTAACTTATGTTTATTTAACGTGATAAAGAACTACATGTAGAGAAAGCCAAAATCTGAGTTATTGGGCATTGAACATGCGGTGCAATAACTTATATGGCCAGAAATGGTAAAAAGTAAGATGATAAAATTCCCATACAAGTTGCCCATATTCAATTGTTGAATAAAAGATAGAGAGTAACAAATAGATAAGTCAAGAGCACCAAACATTAAACATCAAAGCCACAGTTCGTCTCTAATCTTAACCAGCAGGGATTCCAATTTATAAAGAACGAAACAAAATTAGACGTACAAACCTGAAGCTTTCTAAGTAGGGCATTGAGCTTTTCATATTGTTTTTCAATCTCCTGAACCTGTCAATTCGAAATAAGATGCAAATCAAAATCTAACTATCAAATAAAATAAGCACCAACTTATCAATCATAACATCAGTGTCTTTAGGCTATTTAGCAAACAAGTAAAATGCAATGTAAGAGCTCCTTCTCGTGCTCATTGTCGAGCATTATTGTGCTAAGTTGTAGCCACCTGCTTAAAGAAATCTTCCAAGCCAAGGTCTCCTGTTTGTCTCTCCATTCCCATTTCAATATCGCCATTTCTATTTCCTTGATCCCGTGAGAAATCCTGTAAAGATTGCACAAGAAACAAATAATTTCAGGCTTCATGTATATTATAAACAAATGTAGCATAAGCTACACCACAGATGTTGGAACCAGAAGCTAAATATTTTTTAAAGCTGGATGCTGTGAACACGAGCAAATCATGAATAAGAGATAGGTTTCTTTGAAACATTTAGTTTCAAGAGCAGTGCTCTAGTTCCTGAGCCAATTAAACCATGATAAGGAATGATTTCACAGGGATCAAAACTTTATAACATGGTGAACAGTGAACTAAGCAAATTTTCAATTACAGTTATTATGCAGACTGCTTACCGTTTACTACAACATCTAGACACAAAAGTTTATAGGCTTAGACATCTAAAAGGAAAAACTATCATTGTCCTTACGTGCAAATGAGAACTACATAGCATAGAGTGTGCACTTAAGATCAAGGGTCTGTTAGCATTGCAATTTGAACTGGTAAGGGGATTAATAGGTTTTCATAATTTTGGTTTCATTTTTCTGAGTAACTCATAATTTAAACCAAGAGTCGAAACTATTTTGTTCCTTCTCTTCTCAAGACCATTCTCCTATTCTAAATCCTGCAAGCAGATCTGACTAGTTACAAAACGGTGTCTAATTTCATCACTAATTCAGACTTGCGATGTTCTATATGCCTTAGGACAAGAGTTCATGTACTCATGTGTTTGCTGCTAAAGACAGACGTGACTCAAGGTACCTAAAGCCCAGCCAAAGAATGTATATTCAAAATGCAAAAGGGTGCTAATCTATAATAAACTGAAACTTCAAAAAGTCGCATCGCGTTGTATGTAATACTCATTAAACATGACAATCCTCCATTGAATGCCATTAAACAAAAAATAACACAGCCACAGTTTCTCCAAAAGTGCCAGACACAAAAAAAGTTTTCCTTTATTTATCTTTTTTAGATTTGGAAGTCCTCCTTCCCCACAGATCGCATCAGTAGATCTCCGACACAATAAATGACACAAGTCTTTTCCTTTATAATGCATCAAAAAATTACATAAATCAGCCATGGATGACTTACTTACATACATAAATACATACATACATACATACATACATACATACGCTAATATATATGTATATGGTTAGTTGGTTACATGAACAAGCCTATTATATATGTGTATATTGACTCTATGAGATGTACACTCATGCCTGGAGACATTGTCCCATATTCTTGCTGTGTCCATGGCAATGCACATTAGGTTCTAAACAAGCACCATTAATGATATGATTAATTTTTAAGCATCTTTCGAACGACAGCAGTTGAAAAGCTCATTATTACTTATTTCAGATTGAGTATACAGTTTTAGGATTCATAAACTTGAAAGTAGATTTATTTAGACAATCTCCGGGTTTGACAAAAATGCAAGAACTAAAATCATTAAGCCCTCCACTAATTAGTTAGAAAACTACCGGGATTAAATGTGCTGTGTCCATTACTCTGTCAATTGCAGAAAAATCTCAATTTGTGCATAAGAAACTGCCTAATTAATCAAACTAGCAATGCAAAATCTAAATTAATTCCTTAGATTGATTTAAACATCCACATATTTAATCAAGTCATCTCCCCAAGTCACAAAATCAAGTTCAATATTTTGGCGTCACGCAACACAGAGATCAGATCTTCGTAAACAAGAAGTGATCAAGTTCTGAACTTTGAGAGTAAATTTCCCTTCCCACCAACACTTGTATCTAAACAATTGGAGAATGATGGAGCTAAAGTCATGCACATGTAAAAGGATCAACTAATTGATATTACCAATTAGTTACATTCAAAATCAGATATATTCATACAATTCAACCATAAAATTTGAAAATAAAATCAATTTCACAGCTTTTTTCCCACTCATAAGCAATCTCAACTTTTTCTGCCTAATTTTTTTTACTAAAATTTGCAGCAATCTCCTTCATTTATATTCAGCTGCTCAAAGCTACTGCATTCACATTGAAGATCTTCAAAATCTAGCAATTGTTCAATTTCACCAATTTATCAACAGATCAATTAGCAATCAGAACATTCAAGAAAAGGAGCGAAAACACTCACCGACAGAAGGTCATTCATCTTGGAGAAATTGGACGCCGCAGGATTTGTGAGAGACGAGAGAGAAATAGATTGAACGATAGATTTTCCTTCCCTGGAAAAAGGCCTCCTTCTCTCTCTGTATCTCCCTTCTTTTACTTTCTCTCTCTACTCCTTCCTTCTCTCTCTTCTTTTGATTTTTTTTCTTTTTCTATTTGGAATTTTTTTGGACGCGGGTTGGATGAGAGAGAAAGAGACAGCGGAGAGAGAGAGAGAGAGAGACAGTGCGTGTTGTAGTGTGTGCAAAGCGTGAAGGCTGCTCTGTTTTTTTCAATTTCAACTCCTTGTATTTATCTGTCTACTTAATTATTGTTTAATAATTATTCTTAATTTTATAATATTATTATTGGCATGGAAATAATACCTTAAATAATTTCCTAATAAAAAGTATGTTTTGATTAAAATAAGATTTGGTTAAGCAAGAGCAAATTACGTTTATTAAATTTTCCCACTACTTTATTTTTATTTTATCTTATTAAATTATTATTTTTAATAATGAGTTAACTTTGCACCCTATGATATTTGAATTTTAAACATTTTTGGTCATTAGACCCCACTTTACTAGTGTGCTCGTGAGGGTTTAATTAACATATATTTTGAATTGGTTATATAGTAAGTAGTAAAGTATTTAATTATAGATTCAAAATGCGTTTTAGTAAATGAATTATTGGGTTGATTTGAATTTAAGATCGAGCCGTCTAAATTTAATTAACTTTAGGATAATTAGGGTGGATTTTCTAATTTGGTTGGATTTGATTTTGAAATTTACTAGTATTTTTTCTGTGCGATGTACAAAAAATTATTAGTTTTTTAGATCTGTAATAGTATGATTATTTTTTAATTATATATATTGTGTTCAATTTTTAGAAATTAATAAAATGATATGCACATGTAATGATTAATTAGATAATAAGATCAATTTTGTGTAGTTACGATAAAAAAAATAAAAATTTAGGAATTAAATAAACATTCATATTAGAAAGACCAAATTAGAATATTTCAAACAACACGATTTTATAAATAGCATTGTATAATTATCTATGATTAAAGAACATTTGATTTCTTTGAATATATGACAAATAAAAAAAATATAATTATTTAATTATTTTAAATGATGAAATTGAAATAGAAAAATAATACATTATTACAAATTATGTTATATTTATATGTTATTATTATTATGATTATAGTGTAACACAAACGAAAATTATTTTTTAGACAACAAATGTAGAATACTATAATTCTATAAATCATCCACTTATGCATAAAAATAAAAATAAAAAATGTTACAAATCTCAAATCTTCAAGTAAAAAACAATAAATAAGATTGCAAAATTTGTTATAATACAAAGAATTTAATCTAAACCATCTTGAAAAATGCAAAATAAAAATAAATAAAATTTACAGCAATAAGTGTTACTACTGTTGTCTATTAGCTCAAAACTGTTGTCTATTATATAAAAACTGTTGGCTAAAATATAATTATTAAATCGTGTGATAGACAATGGTTTATACCAGAAATATTATCTATCACACGATTTTGCCTTAATATATGTATAGATTTGTTTCAAATCATTGCATTTCAATTTTCAAATTCTTAAATATAATGGTAATCTTATTTTTATCCTGTATTTCAAGGTCAGATGGTGCACCAACCCAATTATTATTATTTTTTTTCTGCAAATATCTTCTACCAATCTAACTTCTTAACTAAGTTAATATCTAGTTATCTAGGGTATAAACATTTTTTTTGGGAACGATATAAGTAAGTTTGCAATTTGGGATTTGGTATTATTTGATTAATTGTGATTAACATGGAAGTATTGAAGTAATATAATGGTTGGACGTGGAGCCCAGTACAACTAAGATGTAACGAGAAAGGGATGTCTGTAGATAGGGTTGATCTAGGTTTGGCTTGCTGGAATTTTATAATTTTAATTTAAAAATTTATACAATATGATATGAAAAGATATCTTATTTTACTACTTTAACTAATGCCAAACTGCCAACCCATATAAAGCCACCGCACGATACAAATGTTGGTATGCTATATGCATCAAATCATCAAATTGAATAATCTCAATTAAATGTATATTAATGGTTGGGTTTGAGTTGGACAAATTAGGATTGTTTGTTTTCTTTTGTCCTATTTAAAAAGGAGTTTATGTTTGCACCACTACTTTTACTTTTTACACGACAATTTTTACTCTTTACATCATTAATATTGGCATTGATACCCTCCCATTTAAAATATGTTTTTAGCATAAAAAAAAATTAAAATCAGAAAAATTAAAAACATAAAATCAGTTCTAAAAAAAAAACGTAAAGTTCTTCTCCACCCTTCATCTTCACACCAGCCGCACCCCCTCTTACTCACCCTTCATCTTTAGCCGCCATTCTTGTTCTTGCTCTTCATTCTTTTTTTTGCTTGTTTTTCTTTTTCTACAAAGTTACCTAATATTTTTTTTCACCAACTTCCTCAATCCCTCTTCGTCAATTTAGGAAGAGATATTTTGTATACCAATCGGACTGTAAAATTCGAACATCGTGAATGGGTTCGAAAATTGATTTCCGACGACCCTCAAGGAGTTCGAAAATTAATTTTCGATTGGTGCTTAGAAGCTCGAATTTCGAATCTCCTTAGGGGGTTTCGAAAATCAATTTTCGAATGTTCTTAAGATGTTCGACAATAAATTTTCGATCTCTGCTATGGGTTTCGAAAATTGAGTTTTCGAACATATTTCAGCGATTTTGGATAAGTTTTATCATTGAAAGTTTTTGAAGTTTTTTGTTTGGAAGAAGATGATGGTGGCTGGCACGAAGAAGAAGATAGCCCGTCAAATTTCTTGCTGCCGAAGAAGAAGCTCATGGGACTGCGTTATTTTCATTTGCATCATTTTTTTTTAGATATTCGGAAGGAAAATATTTATTTATTTATTTGGTTGTTTGCTGTGGATAGTGCTTTTAATTTTATCTTCATTTTCGCCTTGTTCTTCCACCTTTTTTTTCTGGTGAGTTATCCTGCTTGGGGAAGATGAAGATTGAGTGGGATTTCTTTTAATATTTTGTTTTATTTTATTTTCTTAATTTGTAGTGTAAAAAATAATTTATGTAATGTGCAAAACTAACTTAAAGGTTATTTAAGTAATTTCAAAAGTATTTTAATTTTATTTTTTTAATTTCTGGCGCAAAAAGTAAATTTGGTAGTGCAAATAGAAACTCCCATTTAAAATGAGTGAATTGCAAGAGTATAGAAATTATGATTCGGTTTGTAATTTTAAGTAAAATTAAAGCTCAATTGGAACTGAACTTTGATATTAACCGAAATGAAAATTTATTGGAAACTAATTTATCAGTCATATGATAAAAATTGGTGTGAGATCATCTTATATGGATTAAAATTTATAAAATAAGCCAATATTTGAATCCAAACTCTTATTTACACATTTATAATTTTATTAGTATTAGGAAATCAAAACTCCTAAACGTGTTATGCCCGATCAAATCTCTCTCTCTTCATTAATCATCATATTAGATAATTTGATATTTTTCATCTAGACACAAAATATGCAGATAAAGAGGAATAAAACTAACAAGCATAAAATAAAGACACAAAACAATAAAATACTGAAATAAACAAATATATGAAAATACTAGGCTTTAGGAAAAATGGATTTACTATATCAATTAACAATATTTATTGATTCTCTCAACCCGACTAATTATCTTTAATCTATCAATGGTGGAGGATCACTAGTTTGTTATTAGGCTGCTGTTTAAGACATATACCATAACATAAATATAATGAGCATGCACTTCATTGCGGTCGGTTTCTCACACATGTCATTACTCCTAATCAAGCACTCAAAGATCTATTCAACCCTATGTGATACTTGTTCACTTGGTCTATCCTTCCAAGCACAAGTAATCTAATTTATATCTTTTCATCATTAATCCTACTTTGGTTAGTGCTTCAGATTAATGACTAGCATGCATAAATAGTGATCAAGCATTCATACAAGATATAAAATAAATCACAGAAATCAAACCCCGTGAGATAGCCGGAAGAAAAAAGTAATCAACTCATATATTAAAATCCATAGGTTCCAATCCCTAAAATCTAACAACAGCAGAGTTTCAGTATTCATGCAGAAAAGATAAAGGAACCGATGAACAATATGTAATCCAACGGCTTCGTCTTCTCTGCAATGGTACTTCGTCTCTAACAATCTTGACGTCTTATCTTGAGTAGACGGCAACTCTTTCTCTCTTCTCGAACGTGTGCGGGGTGTCTCTTCCTTGTATTTTTCTTCTCTCTTGTGTATATGACTCGTATATATCGTGTATCAAAATGAATGCTTTTATATGTAGGTTAGAAACTCTGAATTGGAGTGAGAAAATCATATTCCCGTGGATCCGTTGCACACGAGATGACCAAGCTGGCCAGGTCAACCCAGAGCCCTATTTTTGCACAGGTTCGACCTAGGCAAGCTGAGCTAGGTCGACGCACCTCTTTAGAATTTTTACTAGGTCGGGTCGACCCGAGCTCCTCCAGATCGACCCACCCCTGCTTCGAGTTGGGTTTCAGATTTTTTTAGGTTTTAATAACTTAATCCGATCTATTAAGCTTTCATTAAATATTTAATTAAGCCCCAAGAGCTTAATTTAACACCTCTTCAACTTTTCTTGTCCATATTCACTAATTTTGCTTCAAATATGTAATGAAATCACAACAATTACTGTAAAACTAGCAAACACATCAAGAACTCCAAATGATAACAATTTGAGCACAAAAGCTATATAAAATACACAACTTCACATAATAAAAAATATAAATTCATATCCAAAAGTTGTGTAAAATACACAGCAGTCACCTCTCCAAAGCCATGGTTGAATCTGCACGAGCAATGTGGGCACGACCTTATCTAGTCAGCTCCATCCTTTTTCTAGATATGCTCATTCTATCTCCCGAATGTAAGGATGTTGCTGAAGAAGTTCCCGAGTGCCTCTGAGTGCTGCTCATATCATTGAGATATGCATGAATAATTAGGTAAAATGCCTGTTTCGCCAGATTCGACCTGTGAAATGTCCCTGACCGCTTTCCTGGTTCTTTTCGACTCAAAATGACTAAAAAGGACATTTAGAACGCCTAAAATGCCCATAAAAATGCCAAATAAATGAAATTGTCACATCACATGCATAGTCGGAAGGTCGAAGGAGTTATTTCAGATGCTCGAATATCATATCTAGAAGAAACTCAAAGATTGGAAGAAAATATCACTATCAAATGCTAGAAGGACCATTCTCATCAAATCAGTAGCCCAAACGATCCCTACTTACCTTATGAGTGTGTTCCTGATCCCGAATCATATTTGTCAACGAATAAATTCTTTGGTGGCAAACTTCTTCTAGGGACAGCAAAAAGAAGAAATATATATGCATTGGAGTAAATGGAATTCTGTTTGTGAGCTGCGAAACCAAGGCGGATTAGGCTTTTGTGATATGAGCCAATTCAATAGGGCTATGTTGGCAAAACAGGCATGGAGGTTGTTGAATGGAAAAGGTTATCCCATTGGTTATATACCCTGCAGGCTAGATATTATCCTCGAGGCCACGGTTGCGTTTAATCCTTCCTTTACTTGGAGAAGCATCATGGCGGGTAAAGAATTCCTTAAAGAAGGTATTATGTGGCAGGTAGGGAATGGCTCTATGATTAATGTCTGACAAGATAAATGGATCCCAGGTCTTCTGAGTAGTTTCATTTCTCAAGAACCTGAAGTGAAAAATCAGAACTTGATGATTGCCGAGTTACTATCAGAGCATATAGCAGACAGTGGGATGGAGAAAAACTGGAGAGACTTTTTCAGCCTGAGATTGCAGACCTTACTTTCGCCGTCCCTCTCACTGAGCACAATGAGCTAGATTGTTGCTATTGGAAGTATAATAGAAATGGAGCCTACTCAGTAAAATCAGGATATAAGATCATTTGTCATCGACAAGACCATGAGCAAGAGTAGCAACCTCATCATCTGGGGATTTTCCTGTTTGGAAGTGGATCAATTCTCTGAAAGTTGTACCTAAAGTTCGTCATTTTCTATCGAAATGTGCAAAGGGTTTTCCTCAGTGGATGGAGAGCTTAAGAGAAGACATTTTGTCTGTGATGGAATTTGTAAGAGGTGTGGTTTAGCTGAAGAGCCAATTGAACATTGTCTTAAAGATTGTAAATGGAGTACTCTCTTTTGGAGAGTTTTCCCTCTCCAGCTGCAGGTAGTGGATGATAGCTCAGGTAAATCCATTAGGGAGTGGTTCGAGATTATTGCGAAAATGGATGAATGAATGTTCCATAGCCTCTTTGTGGTGTTATTGTGGTCTAATTGGAAAAATAGGAACCTTTGGACATTCCAAAATATTCAAACTATGTAAATAAGCACCTCTTTGTGGTGCTATTGTAGCTGTGAAGTTCTACAATAAGTTCCATACAACCAACGAACAAGTTGCTGCCTGAGGAGGTCCAATCTAAGAGGAGAGTGGAAAAAGGAACATATAGGATTTTGGAAGGTGACGTGGATGCTGTAGTTAAAAAATCAAGAACGGTAGACCTTAGCATAATTATTCATGACCACCATGGAAAATTGATTGTGTCGAGGTGTAAGAAAGCTCCTTTTAATGTTGTTGCAGATATGGCAGCAGGTTTAGCTTTTTAGGAAGATCTGTTGTTGACGCGTGAATATGGAGAGAGAAAGCTTGTCATGGAAACTGATTGTCAAGTGGCCCAAGTCTTTTATCAGCAACTGAGCTGTGGAGTCGAAGACTTTTCATACAGAGGTGCAATATGCAATTCAATCTGGGTTGAAGCTCGTCATTTTGATCAAATTACTTTGAAATAATATAATCTGTGCACTTATATATTTAAGGTTACTGCATATATGTATTCTTGATAGTGACTGGAGAAGAAACAAGAACAGATAAACAAAAGCAGTAAAAATACGCACGAGATTGGTAACCCAGTTCAGTTAAACAACCTACTCTGAGGGGACTTCGCCCCAATTTGAAGATCCGTTCACTACTTCTTCATGAAGACTATTCAGTACTTACACATATAGGACTCCCTCCTTATGTCGCCCTTTCTTATAACACGAACTCTTTTGCAAATGAAAGCTATGAGATCCCCTCATAACCATGACATTAGACTCTCTCTAACTACCCACGACTTCAACTTGTAATCTCTCCTGAGATCATGAACAAAACGGATTAAAAAATCTCTTACGTGTTTCACTCACGAAAACACTTAAAACTAGTCTATAACGTTGAACAATTTAATGAACAATTACTAGCTATTACAAACTCACAAACCCACGATTCTCAAATACTAAACTCAGAGAATCAATAAAATAAATCGCTCGCCGATTATGAGAAAAATTGGTCTTCTTATACTTCTTCTTCAAGTTGACTTGATCTTCGATCTTCGTCTACTTGGAAGGTAATTTAGAATTTGTGATTCTTTCCATGTTGGTGTAGATTTTTTCATGTTGATGAGGGTATAATTCAGCACACCATCTACTCCAAAAGACAGTTAACCAATCACTACTTGCATGCCAAATAGATCCGCATCGGATCTTCTTCCACAAGAAAACTGCCATATATAAGCTATTTTAGGAACGCTCCTAAAACATTAGAGGGAACTGTCACAACTTGTTCCTTTCTTCGCACAACGGAATTAGGAACACTTCATCGAATACTTTGACGTACATAAATCGTTAAAACAAACTTAGTGCTAAATGGTGGCACTAACATATTTATAATTGGGCTCGAAAAAATGCGAACACGGTGGCTCATTTGTTAGCTAATTTAGCTATTAGTAATCCTTGTTTTTCCCGTTTTACAGGTGATGTCTCGGGTGGGTTGATCGTGTATGATGTTCCATTTTCCGTTTGCTGAACGGTTTTTCACTTAATTTATTCTTTGGTTTTCCCTCAAAAAATAAAATAAAAAAAATAAGTAGATTAACTTAAGAATTTCACTTAAATTACGTAATGATATGAAACAGTGTATATATTTATTATGCAAAATTGCAAACATGTATGCACAAGAATCAATTATTAATAAAGAGAGCCATCAGCGATCATAATAATGATACAAAAGTGATTACACAAAAACTCGAAAAAGGGGCGTGAAATCCTCCTCTATTTCAAACTTGGTTCATCTAAACACAACTTAAAATAGAGGAACTGGACACCCAACAGTAAGTGTATCTAGTTAGCCTTGACAGCTTGTGTGGTGAGTCCGTAGCCGAAGGGAAACAGCGGATCATAATGCTTATCCCCCACATTCATCGGCAGCTGATCAACGCTCTTAAACCACGTGCGCGAAAGCTTGCCGGAAAATCCATAATCGCCGAACAAAACGTCAGCAACGCCTTGCCCTTCCGTTCCCGGCAGCCACGCCGCCACGAGAGCATCAATCTGCGCAAGATACGGCTCGATCACGACTGGCCTCCCCGTGATCAGAACCACCACGCATTTCACCGACCCACACACATTCGATATAATGCTCGGCGCCGGCTCCGGCAGCGTCAGGTTGAGGTTGTCGCCGAATGTCTCCGCATACGGTGGCTCCCCCACCACCACCACCGCGTACGAGAATTTGTTCTGCTTGACGTATCCAGAATCTGGATTCTCACTGTATACCACTTCTGTTTTCGGGTCCACTCTGTTTTTGATGCCCGCTAGTATCGTCGTACCTGATCATTCAATCATGACACAGTCGAATTCAATGGCAGGCACATTTGTAATTTTTATAATGTTTTGCGAATGATGATTATATTTTTTTATACCGGATGTGATGTTGCCACTCTGTCCTTGCCACTGGATCGTCCAGCCACCGCATTGGTTGCCGATGTTGTCGGCGTGGGTCCCGGCGACCAGAATCTTGGATGCATGCTTAGGGAGTGGTAGCAGTGGTTTATCAGCATTGTTGCCGTTCTTGAGCAGCACTAGTGATTTTCTCACTGCTTCTCTTGCTAGCTCCCGATGTTCCTGTGAGTATTATAAACTATTAATACTTACTTGTTGACACGAGTATAAAAGGTCCGTGTGCAGTCAGAGTCAAACGACGGACCTGACTTCCTAGGTACTTGGTCATGCTGTAATCGGCGAGCGGGTGCTCGAATAGGCCCATTGTGAACTTAACTCTCAGAATCCTCTTCACGGCATCGTCGATTCGAGCCATGGAAATGAAGTTGTTCTTCACCAAAACGGTGAGGCCATCGATGAACTCAGTGTAGTTGTATGGAACCATAATCTGCAATGAAGAGCAGTAGTAGCATATTTGTTATAAATTAGTTGAGCAATGATTTAACTAGTTATAATACACTAGTAGTAATTAGTAATTACCATGTCAATTCCAGCGTTAACTCCAGCTATGATGGAATACGTATAGTTTGCATGAGGTGGAGAAGTAATTCTATCAATCCCCTGCCAATCTGATATGACAAAGCCCTATATATATATATATATATATATAGATCAAAAGAATAGAATAGAATTAATTAGAATATATATGACATTAAGATGTAATTAAGTGAGTGTTGGAATTACTCTGAATCTCTGGAGTTTTTTAAGGAAGCCGGTGATGAGATCGCGATTAGCGTGCATTTTAAGGCCGTTCCAGCTGGAGTAGGAGATCATGACCGTGGAGACTCCCTTGATGATGGAGTTATGGTAGGCTGGCATATGAATGCTCAGCAGTTGATGCCTGGTTGCTACTGTGTTGTTCTCATTTATGCCTTTCGTTGTTCCACCATCACCAACGTAGTGTTTCGCGCAGGCTATCACATTCTGTCTACATATATATATAGAAACAAATTAAATTCATCAGATCTGTTCTTGGTAGATCATGATGAAGTCAAACAATATAATTAATGAGTACTCATGATCTTGTACAACAGCGTTGTTCTATCTGGTTGTGTCTGAATTTGTTCCTAGTAGTAAGCTATATGCAAAATGCCAAAGCATATATGTTGAGAATGAGAAAAAGTTAATATTGGCTTAGATTTCTACAACACACACACACACACACACACACTCTAATTAGGCATGTTTCAAAGCATTTGAATTACTACTTACTGTCCAGCAAGGTAGGGGACTCCCTTTCGTGAATTAGATGGTAAGTCTCCTTGTAATCCAGTGATGATCTCAGTCATTGAACGAACCACGCTTGGATCTTCGCTGTAGCTCTCGTAGCAACGGCCCCATCTCGGATCTCTGCACACCTATTTAGTGTATTTACACAGCATCAAAATCATGTCAACTTCCATCTAAAATTAACAAGACTAGCTAGTTCAAGAATCTGCTGTTACCGCAATGCAAGGTGCAAAAGTGTAGGGAATTCCTGTAGCTCTGATTTCAAGAGCAGTTGCTGCTCCAATTCTCTTCACCAGTTGTGGATCTCTGTTTCAAATTAAATCAATATCAATCTCAATCTTGTTAAAAATAAAATATATAGGCTACATATATTGGTAAAATGACTTGCCTAGTAGCACCTAGGCCAATGTTGTGTGGGAAAATTGTGGCATTGTACACATTGTTATGTCCATGAACTCCATCAATCCCATAAATCATGGGTATCCCAAGGCGGGTGGACAACGAGCCCTTCTGGAGCTCGTTGACCATATCGATCCACACCTCAGGTGAAGCCTGAGGTGCCGGTACACTGCCTCCACCACTCAACACACTCCCTGAGCCAGATTAACACAAAAACAGTACACAAAATTTAGATAGATAAATAAATTTGATGAGGCCATTAGCATAAGTAGATTGATAATGTATGTACCTATGAAATACTTGTTCATGACTTGCCCTGATGCCACGGATCGCTCAATCTGCACCATTTGGCCTATCTTCTCCTCAAATGTCATCTTGCTCATTAAATCCTTTATCCTTCGATTTATTGGCTGTTTTGGATCTTTGTATAAGATATAATCTGCATTTGCTATGGATATCCAGCAACATATAGCTAGAATTCCGATCAAGAATGTACGACCTTCAGCCATTTTTTATTTTATTTTTTTGGCAATCTGAAAAAAAGAAGAATAAGAATCTTAAACCATTAAAAACTAACTATGTGATGCTCAATGAATTAATATAGCTATGTGATCGAATTGGATTGAGATGCATGATATTGGCGTTGGAATCATAAAATAGAAAGTTGTGAAGCAAGTGATCATATAAATTATGTAAACAAGAACTGTCAGCACATCTGAATGTGTGTGTGTATGTCTGTGTCTGGGCATCACTAACATAAATGTATGTAGAAGTTTAATTTTTCGAACGACACGGAGAAAAAGAACATGATCCCACTTCTCTAATGGGTAATCACAATATACTTTGACAAAATAAAAAATCATAACTTTGAAACTTAATCACGATATCAAATAATTGCTTACGTGATGGTAAGCATAATGTAATTGAGAGTTAGCACTTAGCAACTGTAAAAGTGATCAAAATGGGAACAACTTACAGTTGTTCTACTTGAAAATAACTCCGGCCACTGTTATGTGAGAGAGAGAGAGAGAGAGAGAGAGAGAGAGAGGATTTTCTTGGGAAGAAATGGGGTGGGATAGAGGTGGAATTTATAGAAATGTTTGCTGCAATTCTGTTTTGTAATGTGAAGAATTTTATTATGTCTTTATAGGGACTGGTTTTGATTTTGAAATGAAAAGAATAAATATTGGATAACTACGTATAACGTTTTGGGAAAGAAATAATATTTTATTTTGATTGAGCAATAAATAATGGCAACGTATTTATAGGGTAATATGAGCTGCCCCACCATTTGTGCTGTGTTGTGCACGTACATATGACTCCATTTTCTACCATTTGTCTAGTATTTTATATATCTCCGATTTAGTGTGATTAAAATTACATTATCTACTTACTCAAAAATAGTACATAATAATAATAATAAATGTACTATTATATTCATATCGATAACACATTGAACTTGTGAATGAAATCATCTGTTCTCAAACCATGTTTCTCTCTATTCCCAAAACCAAGCCGTTGATTCATTATCTGTTCTCAGTTCTCACTATCAAATTTTTGATTATTTTAATTTTACAATTATTAATTAGGTTTATAATTATATTTAGTATTTAATTTATAGTTTTTATTAGTTAATGACTGCAAAAAAATGACAGTTATATATATCTATAGAAAAAATAATCATTACCTTACACTAGATTACTTTGGACATAGTATAATTGCATAAATATTTGTCTTCTAATAATTGGATCAGTTGTTGTAATCGACAATAAGGATTGAGCCTGATACGACGATTACATCATTACTGTCAATACTCATCTATTTTGCGAAATTCTTAAATAAGCGGCATTTGAATTCTACTTGTTACAACAAAATTTATTATGGTATATATGATTTTTCTTATTTTTAAGTTAGAGAGAAGGAAAGCCGTTTGTCATGACTCATGATCTTGAATTCGAGCTAAACTTTTCCTATTTAATTATACAAATCTTTATATCGCTTGGGTATTATTATTTTAGTGCATCCAATCATGTGGATATCTACAAGATTCCGATTAGGCAACAAAAATGTATTTAAAATTATTTTAAATGAAAAAACGTGTGCCTTTTTTTTCTTTCTTTGAAAATAGGTTCAAATAAATGTGTGTATAGTGTTACATACTACTCCTTTTTTTTTTTTTTTGAAAATAGGTTCAAATAAATGTGTGTATAGTGTTACATACTACTTTTTTTTTTTTTTTTGAAAATAGGTTCAAATAAATGTGTGTATAGTGATATATCTCCTTAAATATTTATTGAGATTCTGTTTAGAAAAATATAACCGACAAATATATTATATTAAGTGCTTTAATACGAAACCGACATATTTTCAAAAACTAAAAACAAAAATGATTTCGTGTAAGTATATTAATATGATGTCGGAAGATAACAACGTGACTCCAACCCTCTCAGAAACTTCTATAATTCGTATGCAGTCAATCTTACCATAATAGTATTAATTAATATTAGAAGTGTGAGCTGCAAACACAAGAAATAAATAAATAAAAACGAAGCGAAACGGGAATTAATACAACGCCTATAAAAATATATATGGCACATGTATATATATAGTGGGCGTGAATGCGTTAATGTATCTGTTCGATAATGTGTAGCGTTATCATGAATTGTCATGTGATTAAGATTTAATTTTAGAGTATGGTTGGTATCATGAATGGCCATTAATAATCTCATGATTCGTATAATTTTGCTATTCAGAATCACTATTCTTATGGTAATTAATTTATATTCCCCATAATTAAGATTAGTCATTTTATCCACCCTATGGAATTGCGTATTCCCAATGAGCAATAAATATTTTTTAATTTTTATTTTAACAAATTTATCCATTTTTATTTTTAGATTAACAAATTAAATATTATAATCATAGATTAAATTATAAAAACATAATTTACATAAGTATAAAAAATAAAAATATAATAAATTTTGTAGAAAATAAAATAAAGCATAAAAACTATAGAGTTATAAAAACTCAAATTTCATCAAACATTTGTAAAATTCATATAAAATTTTTAAAAATTATGATTTTCATAAAAATAATGTGATAAAACATAATATAAAATATTAAAATTTGAGAAATTGGTGAAATTTTTTAAAAGCTAATTAATAAATTATCCATGATTCATAAAATTCTATAATTATTTTAAAACTATTATTAATATTATAGGAAAAAAAACTTACATAAAATATACGAACTCATTTTTCATTTGTTAAATAATTACTGCAATTATATTTGATTTTTCACAAATTTTAACTAAGGCAAAAATTGAATAATATTGAATAATATATTATTAAAATATAATAACATCTCTTGACAGTTAATTTTTTTAATTAAAAATAGATTTAAGTAAATTCATGTATTTTATTTACTAAGTATAAATCATGATAATAAAATCAATTCAAAAATTTCAGTTTTATTCATATCTTCTCCCTTGTGAATATCAGGTCATGCAGGGGAATGACAATATCCATATCATATATTCCAATTTCATTATCATTTCATTACTAAATTCATTTAATTCCCACTTAATTTCATTTATTCATACCAGTCGTGTCCTTATAAAGTTTTATTTCCACGTATGAATATAAAATATTATAAATGTTCACGCTGCCCAATTAGCTAGGCATATTGGCGATGTGTAATTATAATCATTGCCCTACGCTGATAATTAAGTGTAATCCTTGCATTGAATTGCCCAGATTGATAATCCATGCCAAATAAGCAAATACTATATATTATGATCAATTATAGAAAATTGAAAATGCAGAATTAGATAATTTCCCAATCAGATTATTTACCAACGAAATTACCAAACCAGCCCTAAAAGATAAATAATTTTCTACCTAAATCGTTTAATTTTACTTGGCTAACACTGTAACAGTCAGTTCTGACGTTGGGAAAACCCCAAGGAAAGTTCATCACTTGACTCAAATTGTGAAAAAAATAAAAAGAAAACTCGAGAATTCGTGAGTAAAAAAAATAATCAAAACTTGGGTCTAAGTCTCAAATATATTTGACTTATTGCAAAACAGAAATTATCTTTTCAGTCTATATTTTTTTAGATATTATAATACTTTTACTAATTAAACATTTTATCCAACTTTAATAACTCCGAAACCATAGAAGCGAAAATTAATGAAATAAATCACATAATTCATAGGCGGTGTCCACAATGAATGCCCAAATAACATGTGCACGTTATCATTTCTATATATATAATATTGCACCACCGATGTCACATTATTCATCAATTTTAGCATAACAGAATGCTAATATAATAAAAAGTTTCACGCATAAATCGATGCACATTAATCAAATACTAGTATTACTTAAAAACAAACCCACATGCTTGACTTAATTGTTCTAGCTATCCAACATTAATGATTTTTGAAAAATTTTCTAGCTTGTTCGACGCATCAACTTGGCACTTCAATTTCACGTGTTAAGTTGAGTTGTCTAAAGAGCTTTACACGTTCAGGTTTTCTTACAAATAGGTAGATGGTCTTTATTTTATAGATCAGGGAAAGGAGAACGGTGATTTTTGAATAATAATGTAAAGCAACTATTATATTATAGATGATCGTTCTTTTATAGGTCATTTTTATTTAATTCACAAAAATATTTTCACCACTTGAATGGCTCAAATAGTAATAATATATATATTTTTTTAAAAGTATGATGTCGATCCTTAAACTAAATAATAAAATAATTTGAATAAGTTTATGATTTAAAAATTAAAGATCTTATAAATCTAGTTTTAAATCTACCCATAAGGGGTGTGTGTGTGTGTGTGTCAAACTTCTTCAGATCTTGTTCGTGTTTGGCTCAACTTTGAACTTAATTTGTTAATATAATCAGCCATTAAAATATATATTAAATTATAACATTTGAGACTCAATGCCAATTTAAATAAAATGAAATATTCTACATTTGTCTTTACTCATTTAAACTCTTATTAAGAATATTGAATCTGCTCGAAGATATATGCGGGCAACGTGGGTATTTTTTTTTTTAATTAAATTCGTTGAATTGCGAGCTGTTCTGTTTGTTTCATGTTTAAAATTAATCAAATATATCCTATAATCAACCAATTATACATTTAATTAATTAATTTGTACAAGTGGAATTGTTTGACCTACGTCCGGTCTATAAAATAATTACAAGAGGAAAACTATCCGTTACGACACCTTGTTGGATTTTTGAAAGGGCAAGTCTCTTGTACATAAAATGTACATGAGACGGTCAACGCGTGTTGACCCGGTCAATACTTTGACCAAAAAATCCGTTAAAATTAGTACCATTCATAATACTGAAAAGTATCATTTCAAAGGCTAAAAAGTATCATTTGTATCAATAAAAAGTATTGGGTAGAATAAAAAAATAAAGAAAAAAACTGTTAAGATCAGTATCAATTGACACACTAAAAAATATCATTCGAAATTAAAAAAAGTGTCAATTGTGGCCCTAAAAAATATCACCAATTTTCACAATTTTGTTGGTCAACGCTTTAACCGAGTCAACGCGTTGACCGTCTCATATACATCTTATGCAGAGGAGTTTTTGCATTTTTAAAAAAATTCATTTGTATTTAATTGTCGTTGCATATTGCATCCCCAAATTAACTTGTCCCAATTTACAAACGCTACATTTTAAATTGATTTCAAATGATTAATGGAATGAGTATTAATTTGTATGTCATTCCATGTGCAAGATTACAAGATATATTTAGTGGATGATTATGAACACTGTAAAACAAATAGTTCGATTTAACCCAATGTGGAGAGAGTAAGGTGTGATTGGTCTAAATTTTAAAAGTTAACAAAAAATTCATACTGGTCTTTTTATACTGGTTGCTAACCAAATTATTACTTATATCGTTTTTTTTTTTTGAGGAATACTTGTATCAATTATTAAATACAAAATAAGGTGCAAAAATCCCTTATTGGATGAAATCCTCTAGTTTACTTTTTGGTGTCTCATCCGTGTCCCACCCTCAAAACTACGTAGTTTTGATTGTTTGAAGCTTAATTGAGATTTTGGATTGGCTCAACCAAAGCCAAGTGGTGGCTCTCCTTACAAATCCTTAGGCTTTGTTTGGTTACATTTCCAAACAAGAATTTCCATATTTTACTGTTCATTTAGCTGAAATTATGTTTGGTAACTAAATTTCCAGCCAACAACCTTTTTTTTACTTTTCATTCCTATGCCTACTGCCTGCACATTGCAAACTAGCGAGAATAGGTGCTAAATTAGACTATATGTTTACTAATTTGAATTTGACATCTTTTAATGTATTCTTAAAATAATTTGTACATCAATTTATGATATTTTAATGCTTATTGATGTAGTTTACGTGAATTAGGAGTAAAACTAGAGCAGCTAATTATTATTAATTAGAAGCAGAGATGGGTAGGCCGTAGGCATTATATATTTACTTGTTACTAGAACGTATGTAATATGTGATTTCTTGACAGTCCATTGTTTTTATTACCTATGTTGTGTTCAATTTTTTTTTAATTAAGAAAATAATATGTGCATTAATTAGATGAGAAGATAAATTTTGTGTAATTAGAACAAACAAAAATAAATAAATATTAGGAACTAAATGAAAATTCAAGTTAGAAAGACTTGGACCTTTTCAAATGATCAGATGATTTTATAAATAACAATATTGTATAAATTTTGTAAAATCCATATTATAATTGTTTTCTTTAAATATATGACAAGTATAAAAAAAATGTAATTATTTAGTTTAAATAATAAAATTTATATAGAAAATCAATAAATTGTTATAAATTATTTTATACTTAAATTATACCAAAATTATGTTGAATAATAATAGTAATAGTAATAATAGTAGAGTAGCAGAAATGAATAATTTATTATTTATTATAGTATAGGCAACAAATGAGACTATATATCCTACATCCATGCATAAGAAAATTAAAATCAAAAGTTCGTATGCTCAAATTTCAAAGTAAAAAAAATTAATAACAAATAGGATTGTAAAAGTTTGTTAAAAGACAACGGTTGTAATCTAAACAATTGCAAATGTAAAATAAGTAGCACATTGACAACTATTAGTTATTACCACCGTTGTCTATAAAGATTTTCTAATTATTACATTAGAAAATCAACACAAAATATCATAGTTATATATTATTTTAGTTAGGTTAAAATATCCATCATTTATTTGAATTAATTAGTTATATATAATTATACGAAAATGTAAAGTCATTTATATATAGTCCATAGTATTATTCTAATTGCTACTTCTTAATTCTTGATCCAAATAAGTTTTCAATTTTCAAACCTATAATCCTATTGAAATTCATATAATTCGTCCAAACATATTTCTATTTTCCACACAAAAACCAATACATATTTACAAAATCAATACACCTCATAAATCACGTTGGAAACACTAAAAACTGAAAATTACAATTGTAAATAAAACTAAACAAGACCTTAATTTCCCAAAATCACATCCCTTGATTTCATCCCACATTTTTCTCTCTGTTCTTTTATGGCAATCACAACTAACAATTTTTTTATCTCTTTCTCTGTTCTTTTCCCAGCTTAAATTGTTTCAATCTTCTTTTTTCTCTCTAAAAAAGTCTTGATTTCAATTTTTTCAATCTCTCTTTAATTTTTCTGAATGGTTTTTTTTTTTTTTTTTTTTTTATATTATGTTTTATCCTGCCACTGCCAATATCAAATTTCCAATTTTTCATGCTCTTCTATTAGCTAGGTTTCCAAACTATTTTTGATTCCTGCTCCATGCTACCCTAGAAGTGTAGATTCTGGTTAATCATTTTCTTTTCTTTTTAGATAAATGGTTTGATCAAAAGGGTATATACTCATTCAGAAATTTTTTAGTTAAACACTAATTTTCACTATATTAGAATTCCTAAATTGTTGTATTGAATCAGTTGGATATAATCTTTTTTAATGTTTAAAACAAGAAAAAAAATGATAATGGTTTTACACGTAAATTTCGATATCTTAGAACTGGAGATGAAATACAGCTCGAAACAAACAATCTTATTCATTCACCTGATGATAGGATTTTGCATGAAAAACTTTAGGATTATGAAGTAGAATAGTGTGAAATTTCGATCAAATTTCAAATGCAGCAGAGGAGGAGGAACATGGTCAGATGTTGTCGCCTCTTTCAATGAATAAAGAAGAGAGAGAGAGAGAGAGAGAGAGAGAGAGAGAGAGAGAGAGAGAGAGAGAGAGAGAGAGAGAGAGAGAGATTAGGGGATGTGATTTTGGAAGATCCGCAACAATTAAATCAAGGATTTGAAAGGAGAGCCGCCACTTGGCTTTGTTGAGACGATCCAAAATCTTAATTAAGCCCAAAGCTATCAAAACTGTGTAGTTTTGACGGTGGGACACGGATGAGACACTAAAAAGTGGATTAGAAGATTTCATCCCTTATATATAGAGGAGTGGATTCCCTCTAACTTTTCTTTTTGGGAAAAAACACAAAAGGGCAAAAAAAACATATACTCGTTCCGTTTATGAATAAATGTCATTCTAACATTTTAATTTTGTGTCAGAAAAAATCTCATTCTACAAATTTGAGACAAAAAAATTCACATTGTTCACATATTTATCCTCATTTAATTCATTCAAAACTCTATATCTAAGTTATTTAATATATTCACACAAGAGTGTATTAGGTAATTTAATTGGTTTATTAATTTGTGTGAATTTATCCAAAATGACATTTATATAGAAACGAGGAGAGTAATTTTTATTTTTTTGTGCAAATTGCCTTTATAAAAATCATGATTTTTTGGTATGGTTGTAAATTCTACACCAACTTTTAAAAATAAGTAAGTAAAACCATACTTAATTTTAAATTTGGGTATAATTCAATGTCCCCAAATTTTTAGGAAACCCTAGGTTTGAAAACACATAATTGAATATTCATGTCCTCACTTTAGTCCCCGTGTTACCGTAAAATTGATTTCGATGTTTCTGATTTCACCGGAATTCGCTCAGAAAATTAAGCGATTCTTAAGTCGCGTGTGAGAGCAACAATTTATGTAGAAAACAAAAATCGACGCTGAGTACTATTTTAATCTCCTTTTACTTGTATTTGAGTCAACATAATTAATTTTTTAAAAAAGTTAAAATGTTGTTAAACTTATTTAATAAAACTAATTTCGATGCTTTTAGTTTTGGTGCTTGATCTCGATCGACTCAATTATTTTAAATAAAAATAAGTAAAACCCTTAAACCAAGTTGAGGAAATTCAAATTTCCGATGCCAGATTCAATTTGATAGGAGGAGGAGTTATTAAATTTAATTTGAATATTGTACGACGACATTTAAATCATACATCGAATTTTGTGAGATTAACTAGTAACTATAGTAATAGTTCTACTGGTCATATTTTTTTGCCGTGAGAACATACGTACATTATAGCATTAATTATTAATTCAAAAACCACATATATAATCGAATAATAATGTAAAAGAACTATTAAATGGAGTTTGTTATTAATTATGCAACGGATCATATCACTGATTGAGTAAATGACTGAAACAACCCTTAATTAAATACTGACATCTAGTGTATGCGTGTAATTCATCTCTCAAAAGTCAAAACCCCTCGAATATTAACTACATTTTCTATTACAGGTTAATCTCATAATATATCACATGATGTCAATATAAAAATACATTATTGAATGATCGCCATTCGCCAGGTCTTGCCATGATCTTTTTTTTTCTCTTAAAGAAATAAAAAGTAAATTCAATAGCACAAATAAATTAATATAGTCAAGTGATGCACTATTTATTATACAATTATCTGCAACTAAAACAGATCATGCAATATAGCAAGTGAATCGAGTATCATATTCATAGGGACTGAAATAAAGATCAACACTGAGTACTAAGCTAACAGTTTTCTATTATCCAGCTACCTAATTTAATCCAATTATCAGTTGAGGATCATAATTCTAATTTTCTATCTCTGTTAGGTCTCAAGATAACATTAGATTAATAATTTATCTATTACTTTCGTCTCTAGATTAATTGTTAACTCCCAATAGATCAACAAATTTAAAACCTACTACAGATCACAAGTACGTGTATCAAATCATTCAATTTAATCCCATTAATTAATTATCTCCGCCAGTACTCAAATTAATTTAGCTACTATGGCCTTAATTCATGCATGAGAAATCTAAACTTGAATGTTTGAACACAATAATCAGAAGAACACAATAATCAGAAGGACAATTGATAAAGACTTAAATTAATACATAATTTCATGCATGCTACAAACCCTATAATTAATTATACGAACTACTCACACATAATTAAATCTAAAAATAAGAAAGAATAAAGAAACATCATTAAATAATAAAGGTTAGAAAAACCGTAGAGAAATTCAATGCATAAAACTTCAATCTTGAATCTTCATGTTTTGCTGCTATGAAATCTAAAATAAAACTGAAAAATAATGAAAAGAAGCTCCCAATTTTCGTTCCTAACAATCATATTTATACTAGGCACTAAAAATCTGGCCCAAAAGGTAAGTTCACGGGCCAAAAATAGACAACGGATAGCTTCTCGGCACATCCGGCGACCTATAATGACGAAATCGCCAACAATCACCGGAAATCTTTGGATGATTTTCGTGTGTCCGCCAGCCTGTGGGTAAATCCGTCGGTCTGCGTGTAAATCCGTCGATCGGTGGATTTGGCAGCCTCCACTGTTTTGCTTCGTTCTTACTCGTTTTCGTCCGATCGACTCGATTCAAGTTGGAGAACGATCATAACTCGATTCTCTATATTTCTAAATTCTCTCTCCCTTGAATTGGATCATAACAATCATATTTAACTCAAACTTCAACAAAAAGAGCAAAACATGAAAATGCACAATAAAAACCGAAACAACAACCAAACATTAACTTATGCATGCGTTAACCATTAAATATCATTCAAACAAACACCTAAATACATACAAAAGCCATGTTTATCTTCAAGTAGATTATCTATAAATGCTAGAGGTTCTATCCAAACAAACAGAATAGGAAATTCCGTCGCCACTCGAGCAATACTATTTGCCACACCATTAATATCTCTTCAAGCATAATTTTAAAAAACGAGAAGCAATAATCGATTGCCGGTATTTATCGGATGCATTTAAAATGATTTTCAATTCCATATAAATTTTATTGCCTATATATATATATATATATATATATATATATATATATATATAATTACGGCTGCGAATTGAACAGCAGCAGCCGTTAAATAGTAGCATATAGAGTGTCATTTTTTTTCTTAAAAAACTTATATATATATATATATTATAATAAGAATGAACTAATTTTGCTTAGTTTTTTCTTCTTCTTGTACTTAGGTATCTTATGGTTACTGATCGACCTATGGTTATTTTTTTATTTTTCCTTTATGTCTTTAGTTTTTTTCATTGATTTTGGAGTTATTTTTCAAAAGTAAAAGTAAAAAACCCAATGTTAAAAATTGATCGACTCTAAAGTCTAAAGTCTACTCCACTTCTCTTCTATCTGTGCTTACTACGCAATTAATAATTATAAGTTATAAGCATTTGCAGTACTGGACATTTTGGTATACATCGAAAAATCCAAATAATATAATGTGACATTATAGAGCATATTTGCTAATTAAATTTGCTTTGAAAGTTGAAGGGCTGTTCTCGTTCACAACCCAGTTAAGCCCAACAATTCACCACAAGTACGTTACAACAAATTAAGTGAAGCCAAAATTCCCCAATATATATAATGTTTAATTTCATCTTTAATATTTGAAGTTCCATGAATCAAGCTAGCTCAAACTCTGCATCTCCGACACTTCATCAATCAACTAAAAGCCCATTCAAATTCATTTGTGGCATAAGGATATGACCGTGACAACCAAGACGATGACAATATATATATATATATATATATATATATATTTATGGGTGCATTCATTTAATTTGTACGTAGAAGCACACATGATATATAACTAATAGATTGTACAAAATGAAGTACCATACTAAAAGAGTGCTAGGAATACACACACACACACACACACATATATATTCCATGACGAACTATGAGGGAAAAATAAGATATTTAAATTATATGGTAATTTTATTTATTTTTCAGAATATACCGCGAGAAAAATTAAGGGTTTGAGCATAGAACTTCTTCTTCTTCTTCTTCTTCTTCTTCTTCTTCTTCTTCTTCTTCTTCTTCTTCTTCTTGTGTGTGTGTCTTTTAGGAAATAGGAATACTAAAATTGTGTCAACACACACAAAAAAGCCCCCAATTAATCACGTACATCTTAATTAATTTTGAAGGTTGATCAGACAAAGAAAAATCATTGTTCAAGCCTAAAAAAAAGGGATAGGAAAGAAGCAAGAAACTGAAAGTATATATAACTGCATATATATATATATATATGTAAATGAACACTTGTACAATAATCCTAGCTAGATTGATATATACATATAAACACCAATAACTGAACCCTAGATTTCTAAATCCCAGCTGAATAAAAAGAAAAATCAAAAGGTGCTCAGTACGTATTTGAATTCTGTCAATAGTAATATCAATACATGTTGAGTACATATTTATGATTTCATCCGATTATATATATGTGGGTGATCATATCTTGAATAGAAGATAAAATTAAACACGGTTTAAAATAGAGGATATATATTCGTGAGACTATATATCATTATGTATATGAGTAGAACAAGACAGTACGTAGCATCCAATCTTAAATAATCCTGTGTTCACATGTGAACATGTGTGTGTGTGTGTGTGTAGAAGAATATTGCCCTATTGAGAAACCTACTATTGCATAATACAAGAAACATGATCTGTAAATAGAACACTCACATGTTATATAACTGCAAAAACATCATATAGATATAGATATAGACTTATAGTACAATGGCTGTCGTGCACACAGATTCACCATAAAATCATCAAAAAACACAGGAAAAAAAAAGCAAAACATATTAAACAGCCAATCATATATATAAATATCAGATTATAAGGGAAAAAACGAAAAGAAAGATGAGATACATATATATAGAGCAGCCATGTAAATATAGACGATTATATATAATTTATTTAGGGCATGTTATAATTAAATTGGAAGTAATTATATTATATGAAGTGGGATGTTTACCAGATTCAGATGAATGAAGAAATAAAAAGCGATGGAAAGGTGAGAAATGAAGGCGTGAGGAATGAAGCCTGGTCCGAGATCATCATCTTTCATATATAATTTCCATATACATATGCATGGAAGAAATTAATTAAGGATCTTGGAACAGTCTTCATTCCAAACACCCTCTTTCTCTTCTCTTCTCGATTTTCAATTCATCACACACACACACAGACACACTCTCTCTCTCTCTCTCTATAATAATGGAGCAATCAAGGGGTACTTAAAGGGGGGGAGAGAGAGAGAGAGAGAGTGGAAAGCTGCAGAGCACTCAAAGTCACGATGTTGATAGATAAAAACAAGGAGTTGAGTAGAATTGAATTGAAGAGTAGTAAAGTAAAAAATAGAGAGCAAACAGCAAAAGGACATGTAACAGTGGGTTGAGGGTTTGAAAACAAGGAGAAAATTAAAGACAAGAATGGGTCCATATTTGAAGCCACATGATGGACAGGTCATTTTTGTGACTAAATTAATCAAAAGCCTGCTCTGTTTTGGAGGGTTGATCTTGTCTTATTCTCACACATTCTCTCTCTCTCTCTCTCTCACACACACACACTAGTAGTCTGGTACTGTTGTGGAAAGTTGCATTTGTGCACTGAAAATAACGAGACCAAGAAAGGAATCTCAATTCTTCCTTGTATACTTTATTTTCTACATCGTCTCTCTCTGTCGGGAAATTAATGTTTTAATTAAAAGTTTATAATTAGTAGGTACAGCTATAGTATAATCGATTATTTTAATACTTTAACTGTTTAACATGATCATGAATATGAAGTGATATTATTTTGGGGTCAAAAATCTCAAATTTAAATCTCAGTCAAGTGTGTGAGTGATATACTTTAAATTGCATCATGAGATTTACTTTAAATTCTATAGACCTTACATTTAAATTTAGGTATTTTTTTTTAATTGAAGGATTTGAGGATATATTTGAAATCCATGATATCAAATCTATTGTGAGATAGGTTCGATCGGAATGAACTATGAAGATTTTGAGGGATGGAGTGATTTCAAATGTTCTATGAACCCTCATTTGATTTGATATACTCTTCGAGGATTTGGTTGGATTTGAATTCTACTTTAATTTGGGTGGATTTTTTTATTTTATTTTTTGATGAAAAAAGAACTTTTATTAATTATCAACCCCTCAACCAGAAATAACACTTCTAACACCAAAACAGGCCAAAGCATGTGCAACGACATTTGTATTCTTTTACATATGTCGAAAATCAATAACAAAATCTTTTATCAAGGATTGAGAGTTCCATTTTCATATACATCTCACTCTTCACCATTTGCAAGCATTCGAATTGTTTCCCATTTGTTTCCAATTAATTCATCAACTCTACTAAAAAATGAAAAGTTATACATCGATTGTGTAAAATGTGTGTAACTTATTACCCATTCCGAATACCCAAAAATCACTAGTCTTTTGAGTTTGACATATTGGTTATGTGTCTGTGTTTCTACTTTCTATCACCAAAAAAGAAAAAAAAATCAAATGGTATCATATATCATATTTTAGTGAAAACGAATATTAATTATAAAATAAGTAAAAGCACACCAGCTATGTCAAAATGGTAGGCATATATCATATTTTACTGGATACCAGCTTGCACACACGTGACTGATTTTTCTTTCATGTGTAGATTATATATGATCATTTAATTGCAATATAGTTTTATTTTTCTATTTAAAATTGGAGAAAGGGAAGAGGTGGTACCTATCAAGCTATCTCACTTAATCGTAATAGTTGTTGATTGAGCAAAGTGATTTATCAGAAAACGTAACGGGCTTTACATTATTGTGATAGCCAATCCATGAGCATAGGGTTAATATCATCCCACTCATCAAACAACTACCAAGTCCCACCTTTAAACTTTAATTTTTAGCTTCCTCAATCACATGGTCCTACAACATTTCTAATCTCACTTTTCTGCAATTTTCTTGTTTTGCTTGCTGTGCAAAACACACACACACATACAATTTGATTAATTGGAAAGAGGAAAAGAAAAGTAATGGGATCTTTATTAAAATGATTTTGACCAATCATGCCCCCTGTTTTTGGCATAGGACTGGAAGATCTCCTCTGTCTTCTAATTTGTATATGCAACAAATTTACATGGAATTAAATTCATGCGTCTTAATAATTTGAGAGGTTGTTACTTCCTTTTACTATTTGGGAGCCACGTGAAAACTTCTTCAGCCCTTGATGCTCGGAAAAAATAAATCCACATTCCCAAATATGATGGGTTTAATATTTTTCAATTTCTTCCCCATAATCCACACCACTTTCTCACTTATTTCTTTTTGCTTCTTATTTCTCCGTAATAATGAATGAATTCCCATAAAGACATCTGACGCAAGGGTTTAAATTAAAGCCGCTTTTGTCTTCCAAATCAAATGGGCCAAAGTGATGTGTCAATTTCTTTTTTAATTTTTTAGAATGGATGTTTGAACTTTATAAAGCATATCAAAATCAATGTGCATATATTTCAGTACAGTTTAAAACCAGGGCTCACCTCGAACAAGTGTTGAGGTTATATATAAATTGAAGAAAATGTGATCTGAACTGAAATGTTTGGATTTTCTTTCCAAAGAATCATAGTGGATTTCTTCCTTAAATACTCAAATACGTAAATAAAAATAAAAACAAATTGATGACAACCAACTGACCAAGTTAAAAAAATTGGTTTTTTTTTTTGCAGTAATAGTATTAAACTAGAGATGGCCCCACCATGCAATCCTGAAATATATTTCTAAGAGAGTTCTTCACAGAAGCTGCTATAGTAAATTCAAGACCTACTTCTCAAGATTTCGATCCATTTATAGGAAAATTAAAAGTCTAATAAAATGTTCACAACTCAATTATTCAATCATGAAGATTGAATAATGACAGCTACTTAGAATACCAAATTCATTCTTCAAAAAATGAAATCGCAACAAACTGTCACGTGAAAGATACAAAAACTACAATATCAATAAGCTGTAAACTTTATGGAACAGACTAACAACACCCAAGTCCACAATCATGAAATCACTAGCTGGGTTTATGCAAGGGAAACATAGGTTCATTAGTCCAGTATAGATTCACATAATGCACAGTTACAAAGGCAATGGGTATCCACACAAAATTGAGCAAATATGAACAATGAATCAACTCCACAACTAAATGTAAAATTCAAAGAGTCATTTGTATCTGTTTGCAGACGACGAAGAAGGAAGCTACTTTTCAATTATCGCACACATGAAACTCCAAACTGGACCATATCGATAATCATTCCAAACCAAGCCATCAGAAGAAGAGTAAGCATTCTGCCACGCTCCACCTAGGTTGATTTAGGCAGCAATAGGAGGATCCTGCATACAAGTGCGACAAAAATGACAGCAGAGCAATAACTTAGAGAGAGTTGGAGCAAGAAAAACATGGTGCTTTAAATTATGATCCACTAAAACTGAAAATGGGCAAAAAATCATGACACCGCTCCTGAAGAGATTGAGGATATAAATCACAACCTCAAGAAAGTTAGTGATGCTCTGTGGGCGTATATGAAAGATGAGAAGTAACACATGCATTCAGGCAACAAATGAATATATGCATTGCCCTACTTAAATGGGAAACATAATTACAGATGGATGTATAGGAGGAAGTAACAGGCGTATATTGTAATAAATGACTTCAAAATTAAGGCTTTTACAGACAGACAGAACACACCTTGGCCGTTAAATTTGATAGTGCCAAATTCCATTTTTCTCTGGTTTTTGTACCAGCTACCTGGCCAGCTTTTGCCACTTTGGTGAAAGCACCATTCAGCCAACTAGTGCCAGCTGTCACATACCTGATGTAGATGTAAATTTAGCCAACTATTGTTCAAAATAAACAAAACATTCTAACTAATGGCCACAAAAAGAATTTCACATAATAAGGCGATATACAAATCAAGCAGCCTATACCACACATTCACCATTTTTGTCACATCAAACTTGACAGCATAATTACTGGACTTTCGTGCACCATAGTAAACCACAAACAAGAACTCAAGTTTGACTTCAACAGAAAAGATTTCAAAGTGCATGTGTGGTAACAAACAGAAGCAAAGAATAAAAATTATAGGAGTTTGACACCCCTACGGTCTTGACATTTATCTCATACAAGAATTGTTGATCTTTCTTCTACTTATTTGAGTAAATAGAAACACAAATAGGGAAACTCCAAATAAAGCTTTGTAAGAAGTTACAGACCTGCTAGATTTGACAGCTGATCCAGTATCATTTATTTTCCTTTCCGCGGTCATAAGAGCTGACATGGTTTTATCTGACACTTGAAACTTCTGATCCACAGATTTCACTTTCTCATTTACAACTGAAATTCCAACGGTAAGTTTTTCTGTTAGCCCTACTCTCCGGTCAAATGAAATGACTCTGGCTGATGCATTGGCAGTCAACTTATGTTTTTCATCAAATGCTTTCGCCTTGTTGACAGCATCTTGACCAAGAGCTGAGCCTTTCGCAATCATACTTGACACAACATCTTGGGCCTTATTAACATACACTTTCCCATTGTTAGGACTCATATTTCCTTGCTAAAAAAAAAGAGGAAACCCCAATATTAAAACTAAATCAAATAGCGTGAACTACACTTGACATTGAAACTTGAGATACAATTTTCAAACACACTAATTGAAATATTCATAAATGGTTTTTGTCTCGTTATTTCAAAACGCCAGTGAGCAACCATAAGAATACCCTTTGGTGCAATTTATCACTCAAAGAAAAATAAATTGCTATTTAACCTCTTCACAGAACATGTGTATATTTTTTATTACCTCAGCAACTGGAGATGTATATCCCTGAGGCAAGTTTGTGGTGTTTTCACTAATTTGTAGTTCCTGAAGACACGAGACACACAGTTAACTTAACAAAACTGTGGAAAAGAACTCATCAAAATTGTATGTCAGTGTTACCCGAATCTCAGGTTGTGGTACATAATTTTCTGAAGGTGCAATGCTAACAACCCGGTCCACTATTGTTGCACCCTGCAAGACATAAGCGGCATATGTTGAAATCCGGAACCATATTAGCAGTCATGTACGCTAACATAGTGCATATTTCATACCAACTGGCCATAGGAAAAGTTGTCATTCCAGTAATTGCCATATTTGGTAGTAACTAATAAATTTATCATTTCATACGAATTGCAACAAAAGCAGTTGTCACTTGTCAGTAATATTCAAAAGGACGGCTTATTTCCAGGACGGTGAAGGAATATTACAAATTTACAACATAGACTGGAAAAGAAAACATCCCAAATATGTGCTGTATGAAATGACAAATCTCAAAAATCATGAATAACGATTTAGTATTTTATTCTGACATTGAGTTGCATTCTTCATTAATGCATTTATGCAATACATAGTACTATATGTGTGTGTGTGCACACGCGCGTATCAAACTGTAACTCAGGTATAACAGTTAACAGATATAATTCATAACTCAGGGACAGCTATAGCACGTTAGATTGTAGTAAATGAAGTTGTTGAAGTGTTTGGATAAAATACGATCATAGAGCTTTTAAAATGCTAGGGATAAAAAAATTGCAATTAAAATAATCAAACATAGAGGAGTTTTTTAAAATAAGATCTTATTTCAAAATAATTTAGGATCTCCATTTTATTTTGAGAGCATATGAAGTCTTATAGAAAAGAAAATTTATTGAAACAAATTTAAAGACTCCAAAAAATCTTATTAGCTGTTTTAAATATGTTATAAGATTCACCGAACACCTTCTGAATGAGAATAATATGTAGCACTCATCCAACCATGCAATCCCAGCCAAGTGAACAAAGGAAATGGATAAACCAAGTCAAGGCAAATAAGACCCTTATTGATCAACCATGTAAACATACACACACACACAATCTTATAGGACCTCTTAGAAACAGTCAAGATAATCACATGAAAACTCAACATTTTCACCCAGAAGATGTAAAACAGATATTGTGTAGTCTAGAAAACGTTTCCCATCAAAACTGAAGTTTTAAATCTATTAGATTCATGTATGATGGTTTAATTAAGATAGAGAATTTGAACCCAGAGCACGATTCATGGTCTCGAGAGACAAAGCATGCTAGGTTAGCCAAATGATGGTCGTTGGGTCAAGCACATATCATGCCTTGATTCTTTTAGGGTAACAAGGGGGCAGGAAAATACCCCGAGCAAATGTTCGAGCACCAGGAAGCACGGTAGTAATCCATGCCGTGCTCCAAGAAAAGCTTGAACAACCTTTTGAGAGGAGGGTATGAAGTCTACCCAAACCTGCCAATTTTAGTCTACCTAACATAATTTTTTGAGCTTGGGAGATCACTTTTATAAAGGCTAGTGGGAGTTACAGCACTTATGTTCAGAGATACAGAAAAAGGGACACAATTGCATCACAAAAACACTGAAATCCGAATATTACGTTCTACTATTCCTAATCCATTTAGGTTCTATAGCTTTGACCTTAGTCAACCATAGTCCAGCAAAATTTGATACCTGCCGTAACTCCTAGTTATTATTAATGGTAAAATATTGTTCTTATTTTTGTCGACAGCTAACAGACAGCTGAACCAAGTTTTCATCTCTAATTTATCCCCTATTTTGGAAAGAGGCCACTATTATGTGTTGTCGCTGAAATAACTTAAAACAAAAATATTTTAATCGCAAAGAGGGAAAGAGCAAATTAATGAACATCAAATGTCAAGATTTATGGAAAATTGTAAAATATTCGCCAAAAATAACTAAAAATCAGGGGGAAAAAACTAGAAAAATAAAAGCGGAAATCGAAGAGATTACCGATAATAAACAGGCGATTTCAAGTGCCTTCGGATCTTTAAAAGTGACAAAGGCATATTTGGACTGCCCAGGCTCTCTGCAACCACCTCAAATTAAACACAAAGAAGAAATTTATCAAATTTACAGGCGTCAATAAATAAATAAAAATTAAGCTCCACAAGATATTTGAAAACAAAAGAAAAGAAATCTTACCTGCGGATCTCAATGTGCTCAATTTCACCGGAGAAAGAAAAAAACTCGTGAATTTCTCTCTCAGTGGCTAGATCTGATACTTGCTTTACTTGTACTGTTCTTGTCTGCTAAAAAAAGTAAAAAATCAACATCGAATCAAATAATTTTGTGAACTAATTTACGTTTACAATCTTACTGGCATTGTCAGCTAAACTTTCTCAGATCTCCACTAAATATCTTCGATAATTGCTCAACGGAAATGCGTGCACTCACAGTCCTTAATTGTACGTCAGCTGTGTGTATTATTGTGTGAAAATTTGCATGTAGATACGGAGACGACTCTGAGCCTGAGAGAGAGAGAGAGAGAGAGAGAGAGAGAATATAAAGGTGCAGAAGAATGTTGAGGTTTAAATTCAAAGACTTTTCCTATGTGCCTCATTTCGGTTTTATTCAACTGAATTAATAATTGTTAATTTGTTTAATTACATAAAAGATCCCCTTGTATTTCTCCTAAAATACAAAAGAACCCTTCAATCAAGAAAATAGCCCAAAACACCACAAAGCATAAAAAGAATATGCAGGTTTGTCCATAGGGAGTCAGGGACATTATGTAATCTAATTTTAGTTACTAAGAAATAGATAAAATCAATAAAAAAAAGGACATGTTTATTCTTTTTAGAAAGATGGTGATTTTCAATTTTGATTTTTTTTTTTATCTTTATCAAAACATAGTTGTTTGATCCAATGTATAATTAATTTTTTGACATCATTTATTGCAGTCTTACTAACATTTTTACATGTGCATAGAAGTAATTGTCACCTATTTTTTCAACAGTCAGGAAAATGAGATCATGATACATTTGTAATTTTTTTCAAAAGACCAATAATTTTGATTTGAGACGTTTTTGGGGGAAAAAAGTGCAAAATGCAGATACCAAACTGATGTTTACCCTTTATTTTTAGGGTTAATTGGTTTAAATATCACAAACTATTCATGATTTCTGGTTTTTAACACGAACTTTAAAATGTTGCCTCCACAACACGAACTTACATTTTTTTGTAATTACAACATCAATTCAAAATTGAGTGCAATTACAAGCACAAAAATTATACGAAATACTTAATTTTTTTTTCTTATTTTTTCCATAATACATTGATACAATTTTATTTCTCATGTATGTTTTATTTTATTAACATTGAAAATTTGATGTAAATTAATTAGTATTTTATCTGTGTGAGGTACGAGTATAAATTATTTATAAACACAAATAAATAATTACAAAACTTTTGAGATTGAGTGAATAATTACGAAAAATAAAAACATAAAAAATTATATGAAAAATAGAGTTTAAATTAATATTCGACATGTAATATAATCAATTTTTTGGATATGACAACATGAATCTGTCATATTTATTTATAGAACGACAATACTAAATAATATTAAAAACACATGTAAATAAAATATAAAATGCATCATGAAATATATATGTAGGTATTTCATGATGTTATAATTGCAAAAAAAAAATGTTATAATTGGAAAAAAAAATGTAAGTTTATGTTGTATGTATAACATTTTAAAATAGATTAAATATTTCATATAATTTTTGTGCTTGTAATTGCACTCAATTTTGAACTGATGTTGTAACTATAAAAAAATGAAAGTTCGTGTTGTGGAGGCAACATTTTAAAGTTCGTGTTAAAAACCAAAAATCATGAATAATTCATGATATTTAAACCAATTAACCCTTATTTTTATTATATGATATGATATCTTTTAATTATTGATTTGCAACATTTATAAAAAAAAATATATAATTATATGTTAGATATAATAATATTAAGTACATAAAAATACTTTATTGTTGTATTTAGAATAAAATATAAGTATGAGTAATGCATGAATGTTTGAGATAATATAATTATATCAATATTTAGTAGAGACTATAATATTGTATTAGTTAAAAAATATAATAATACAAAAATAGTTTGTGGATAAGACTTCATATTATTATTATTATTATTATTATTATTATTATTATTATTATTATTATTATTACAACAACTACTACTAATAAATAGAGTGTCAAATCGCAGTGATAAAATAATATAAGTGACTCATCGGAATTTTTGGCTAGTCTACATATTAATTTGGGGAGTTTTTACAATATTTTCTTGATTCATGAGATTTTCAGGCTATTTCTTTAAAGTTGTGGGCTTTTTGTGTTTTGGCAAGAATACTAGAGGTCAAATTGTGATTTGGCATATTTACTGGGAATGCATGTAGCTGGCAGTGAGGGGGCGGAATTACTTAAAGTACCCTTCCTGGCATTGCGGTGTGTTTGGGTAATCTTTCCCCTTTTGGCTTTGGGTGATAATTTCAATTTCTACAGCTATTTCAGTGCTTCCTTCAAATTCAAAAGAACCTGGACAGTTGTGAATTATGATTCATTTCAATTTAAGGAAATGAACATGAGATCTTGATCTTTTTCTTTTTAAAGAAAATTATATATGGTATGAGGCATGTTGCATATGTTTTATAATTTTATACATATCAAATATATTGAATATCATACCACTGTAAGGATGGCATCTTAAATATATATTTAATGAATGTTTGAGAGATACTAATATAAGCAGTCAAAAAAGAGATATAAATGTAACATAAAAAGAATTTATATATTTCAAAATAAGTTAAATCCGTTGAATTAATTATATCGCGCACACTCCCATATAAACAGGTGGGTGGGGTTAGAGTTTTAGTGACCCATTTGAGCCAGGTGTTGAGACGGGATAGCTTCAACGACGTCGGTTATTATTGCATCATTTTTTTCTTATTAATATCTAATTTATATATAAAAAGAGAAAAAAAAAAGGATTTAAGTAATTTCATAATTAAAAAAATATATATCCACCAACATTTTCTAGATTGAGATGCTGCATTGCATACATATGGTTTGCCACTCACCACAAGCTCATCAAAGGACACGTGATTTAGAGAGATCACAATATAAATCAATGAATAATTCAAAAGCAATAACAATTGCTTAAACAGAGAGGAAATCTTGATATTCTAGTTACGAAGAATTCTCATGCACAAAGCAACAACTCTAACCCTATGAAACCAAAAAGAATGTGATTCTCTTTTCTTTAAGAGAGGAAGTCCAAAAGAAACTAATAACTTGTACCTCCAACAATGTTTTCACATATATGTGTCAATGTGTGTGTATAAATGGATTGAAGGGAGACATTCATTCATTCATTATATATATCTAAAATATACAAGGGGTCGACAGTTTTGAAATATTTACATACAACCTGCCAACAAACTACATACATATGGCGGCAAAATCTGTTGATCAGGAAATTGTGTACGAAGAATTCGAACCCTTTTGCAAATGGCAACGTAAGGAAGATCGCGACGTTCTTGAAATCCAACTCCAAGGTGAATACACACACACGCACATGTATATGTATATATATACGTACTATATAAAGCCTATATATATTTAATTACCAATTAATTTGTTTTTCCAAGATTTCAAAAAGGAGCAGCTAAAAGTGCAAATCAGCAACCATGGGGTCCTAAAAATTTCTGGAGAGAGGCCATTTGATCCAATAAAAGAGCCAACAAAACGCAGCAAATTCTACAAAGAAGTCCCTGCCCCAAGCAGTAAATACGACACTCATGCAATCCATGCAAAATTTGTGAATAACAACCTCATAATCACACTCCCAAAGCCCAAAACCTCACCCCCGGAGAAAGTGATCTCACCATCTGCACCGTCCAAAATCGATCAGACCCCAAAATCGCCGCCGCCAGCGTGCGGAGATAAGATTGGAGGAAATGTATCAATGGGTGGTCAATGCCAGCTTACCAAGTGCCGGAAACAGCCGATGTTCGGCTCAAGATTGGCGAAGGTGGTGGCGAGCCTGGCCGCGACGACTGTGGCCGTGGTGTTTCTTGCTGCTTACGTGCACTATATGTACAAGTCATGTACCGTCGACGACTAAATTTGAAGTGTAAGGGGTCTATATAGTAAGATCGATGTTGTACAATTCTATGTGTGTTTGCACAAATGTGATCGATAATTCAATTGTAACATCATCATATCTGATCTCATGGTTTCGAGAAAAATAAGAGACGCAACATGAGATCTTTTATATTCTGATGTAATGGATTAATTAGGTCATTGGCTCATTGGTTCAACCGGTGGGATTGGTATATAAATCAATCCGACCTGATGGCCACATGTACACTCAATAAAAACATGGGGGTCAAATTGAAATTAAAGAAACTACAGTGGAATATTATGCACCCTCTAGATTTAATCAAACGCTACCACTGGCCGACGGCCCCCTACTAGGCTATTGTGGGTGTAATGCGAGAAATCGAGAATATGACCACTTCGACTTAGTACACAAAGAGAATCTGAAAATTCTAATAACTTAGGGCAACATGAACAGAAGAAATTACCTGAGAAATTCAAGTGAATTGATTCATGAGTTCAAAATCCTGGCCACAATTCACAATTCAATAAAAGATTAGATTTCTCTGCATTTTCATCGTTTCCTGTATTATGACTTCTCAAGGGGTGGTAGAAAGCCATAATCCACGGATTTCTTGACAGTCTGATGCAGAATATCTTCAACATCATGCTTGAACTCAAATCCCATGTCTCTAATCTTCTTTGAAGAGATTGTGCTAGGGACAGAGTCCTGCTCGACACCGTCGAGCCTCCAACATGACAAAAGAGAATGAATAGTTTAAATTAGAAAGTCTAAGAAATATTTTAGTATAATCTCTATAAGTAATAAGACTAGCAACCTGAGCGCAATCGAACAAGGGTACTCTTTTTTGAGGAGCTCAATCAGTTCGGACACTACACAACTCTGAATGCAGCATAGGTATCGACCTTCAGCATTGACGTGCTCCATAAGGAATACGTGTGCATTGCATATGTCTTCTATGTGAACCAAAGCAATCGATCCCATCCGTGAGTTCACAGAAGCAAGAATGGAGAGCATGTTGGGATCACCTAAATTAATCACACAAAGTTGATATTATTGGCAAAGGAAATAGAAGATCACATGCTTTACAAGAATTACATTCAATCTAGTGTGCTAGAGGGGGAAGTCAGTTCTTGTGGATATCGAAAATTGTATACGATAGCATGCTACTACAGCACCACTGGGATCAGAAATTGAAGGAAAAGATTAAAAGAATTTCGAAACATAGTTAGAAATTTTATTATGTGAAATTCAAACATCTAATTTGAGATGTAAATTTTAAGAAACCTGTTACAGGGGACAGCAAGACTTGAATGCTTGATGGAACTGTGGGCGTGAGGAATGGACCACCCACAGTAGTGGTTATCACCGATATTAAATCAATATCATTCTCCCCTGCAAACCGGAATGCTGCCTCTTCTGTCAAAAGCTTAGAGAGTGCATAGACCTGATGAAGATTTTTATGTGGCACATAAAAAAGCTAGCAACAAAAACTGGAATGAAGTATTTCTTAACATTTGAAGATGGAACAATACCCAGCCGCTTGCTTTAGTCTTTAGAACTCGATCAACTGATGTCTGGCAAGATTCGTCTACTAAGGGTACCCATCTGTTGGAGCTGTCTTTTGCAGTCAATGTGCTTATTGATGATGTGAACACGATCCTCCTAACAGTACTAGTTTTTAAACAAGCTTTGAGTACATTCAGAGTTCCTTTAACAGCTGGATCTGTGATATGTGTCTTGACATAGCAGTTGTCTAGAAGAATGAATTAAGCCAATGAACATTAGCCTCCCAGTTTTTATCTTAGAACGAGCTGTTATTCACAATCACATTTGTTTAATGGCATTGTATTATTTATCTCGTGAATTTCCATCCAGCTCAAAATTCAAGTGAATTTAAATTCCTGAAAATTCAAAATGTTATCGACAAACTTTCTAATGACTTTATAACTATTTCTAGCAATGAATAGTAACTTTAGAGCTGAAACACATTGAGAAAAGGATGACAAGGTCAATCTAATGGTTTTCACTATAGTGATCGAAAGTATTATTTTATGTGATAACTATTGTGAAGTTTGATTATAATTATTAAGTTTACTTGCAATTAACATGTAGCAAATGTTTCAAGTTAGTATTATGTCGAAAGCAAGACTTAGGGTGCATCCATACATAGTTGTTTAAGTATCATGAAACCTGAACACGAATAGGGTGATGAGGAGGGGCAGCTATACAGTACCAAGATTTTGTGAAGCAGGCACCCCGAACTCCATGGAAGCTGAAACATGAAACACGCCATCACAACCTCTAACTGCCTCATCAAAACTTCCATCTTCCAGTAAATCAGCTCTGAAGAGACTCAACCGGTCACGGCCTTGCCACGACTCCAAGAAATGGGATGCCTTTTCTGGAAAAAAGATCACATCATGGATCAGATGTTTCTTAGGACTTTAGCCTAATGATTCAAATTAGAAAAAAGTCAAAAGATTTTTGTGGTTCATCTTAAAAGGGCTAGAACAATGATGTAGAAAGAAATCACATTAGATTGGCTATAATCAAACCTTGAAACTATACAATACCGTATGTTTACATGTAGGCAGAGTAAGATGAGTTGCTATCACATAATGCATGTTTCAATGTGAGTCAGTACGTGACATTGGATATATCCTTTCAAATGTGTTATCAGACTAGCATAGTGCTAAATCTCTGTCAAATGTGTTATCACTTATCAGGTATTATTTCGAAGAAAAGATTTCATTTTTTTGCGATACACTGAATGCAGAATGAAAGCATAGAGTACAGATAGAGATGTGAAGGTGCTATTGGAGTATCATTGACCATTCCATGCAATAGATTAAGGTAGGAAAGAGGCTTGACCGTGCAATAATGTGTGTATATCATCGTCATACTTGTCATAAAAAAAAAAACTACATGTGATTCAATTTAGCCTTCACGAGATAAACTAATTTCATAATAATACAATTCTCCACTCAATTCTAAAACATTAAATTCCCCCAAATCCTCAAACAAAGTGTCATCTAAAAAGTTCCAACTATTTCTATGAGATCACATAGCCTCTTAGTCAAAGTCTTACTCTGATAGCCTGCCCTAACCAAATTACTGTCAGAACTCAAAATGTTTCATTTCCTGTTTATCAAACAAAATAAAATTAATCTTTACTTGTTTTCTTTAATTGAACAGAAAATGAATTGGGGTAAGAATGGAAGTAACTAACGAGGATTGCGGAAAGTGGCATGAACTCTGCAGCCCCTCTGAAGGAGAGACTTCACCAGCCATGATCCGATGTAACCAGTTGCCCCCGTCACGCAGTAAGTTTTCCCCTTCATTTCATTCTTGTCTTCCATTTTTCTAGAGAGCTGCGATTTGCAATATTACTTTCTTTTTTACTTCACTTATTACTTATTAGTTATTAGTATTACTCCCTCCATCTCCCTTAATTACTTATTTACCCTTCACTTAAAAATAATAATCTATATCTGTATTTATACTACATTAGTGTGTCTCCTGCACGAATGTGCGATACTCGATATTATTTTATTTTATCATGATTAAAAAACTAAAAGCAAAACTCAAGTATAGTTAGATATACATTTGCAACACACATAGGTGTGTGAAACAAACATATAAAAAAATTAATAGATTAAAAAATTAAACTTTATTTTCATATATATAAATAATAATTATCATAATTATTTAAATAAACAAATAATTCAATATCAGCTTGGAATCAATATTGAGGATGCTATAAAAAAAAGGTAAAACTCTATTTTGGGTCCTTGTACTTTTAAATTTTTCTGAATTGGGTCCCTCTACTTCATTTGGTTAAAATGAAGTCCTTGTACTATCAATTTAGTTAAAATGAGGTCCCTGTACTATGAATTTAGATAAAATCAAGTCCTCGAGGGACTTCATTTTATCTAAATTGATAGTAGAGGGATTTGATTTTAACGAAAATTGATAGTACAGGGATCCAATTTAAAAATAAAAATGAAAATTCATTTTTCTTAAAAATAAACTAATAAAAATTGAAAAAATAATTAAATAAAAATAAAATAAATATAAATTAATTATTTAAGTAAAAAATTATTTAAAAATAAAATATAAATTTAATTAATTTTTTTTAAACCAATGTAATTTTATGTTTTATTTATTATTTTTTAAAAAAATCAAAAAATTATTTAATTTTTTATTCATGTTTTTAATTTTAAAAATAAATTGCAAAAAATAAATAATTTAATTTTTATGAAATTATGTAATTTTAATTTATTTTCAAAAGAGTAAATTAAAAAAAATCAAACAATAGTTAAATAAAACAATCAATTAAATAAAAATAAATTTTAAAACTTTTGTTTGATTTTTTTTTTCAAAAAATAATAAATCAAAATCAAAATATAAAATTATAGTGGTTATAAAAAAATAATTAAATTTATTTTTAAAATTTTAAATAAATTTTATATTTAAAAAATTCAATATATATTTATTTTTTATTGTTGTTTATTTAGTTTTTCAATTTTTATTTTTATTTTTAAATTGTATCCCTATACTATCAATTTTAGTTAAAATCAAGTCCCTCTACTATCGATTTAGATAAAAGCAAGTCCCTCAAGGACTTGATTTTATCTAAATTCATAGTACAGGGACCTCATTTTAACTAAATTGATAGTATAGGGACTTCATTTTAACCAAATAAAGTAGAGGGGCCCAATTCAGAAAAATTTAAAAGTACAGGGACCCAAAATAGGGTTTTGCCTAAAAAAAATGATGCAAAAGAAATTAATTTAGCTCATGTGGTTTGTAGTTGTAGAGTAAAAAATTTCCCCGAAAATTTTAATCTAATTACCAAATATACAAAAATATCCATAAAATCCAATAGATTTAACCATGCAGTACTTGAATTTTTTTTTAATGCAATTGTGATTTGAATTGACCTATATATTTTTATATTTTGATTAATTAGAAGTGAATGTGTTGGAATATTGGATGTAATAAATTGAGCCGTGACTCATTTTATCTGATTTTTGGTGACCGGGTCATTTAATTTTGGAGAAATTAAATAGCGTACAATTGATCTATGTTTGTAGTAGATAATTGTAGTATTTTTATTTTCTCACATTCGATTTTCGGTGAATAAGAAATAAATTTTGAAATCGGTCACACGATTGGGCATTTATGGTGTGTGGGAAAATGTGTTTAAAACACATTTAATTATCCCACATTGATTTCTTAACTTAGTTAAGAGGTGTATTTACGTGTATTAACACTTAAGTATAATATCTAAGTGCACAAGGATGTGGGTCATGAGTCCACACGCGTCCGCCCGTGCCTGAGCGCTACCACCTGGAGTTAGTGGCTGGAGTGTAACCATTTGTAACTCCCGAGGGAGTCAAAGATCTGCAGCTGCCTTGGACACAAGATTGTAACCGTGGAGTTAGTGGCTGGAGTGGTAACCATTTGTAACTCCCGAGGGAGTCAAAGATCTGCAGCTGCCTTGGACACAAGATTGTAACCGTGGAGTTAGTGGCTGGAGTGGTAACCATTTGTAACTCCCGAGGGAGTCAAAGATCTGCAGCTGCCTTGGACACAAGATTGTAACCGTTTGTAACTTTTGAGGGAGTCAAAGATTTGCAGCTGTCCACGTGTCGGAGACACATCTGAATCCGCAGGGACACATGACATCGGACACGTGTCGGAATGAAAATTTTTATTCGAAGGAGGGTTGTTGAAATTTTGTGGAGTAACATTGGAACTTTGAAGAGGGTAGGTATTGGAGTTTTTTTTTGGATTGGATGAATTGAACAAGTTCGCCCAAAGATTTCTATCTATTCTAAAGTTTGAAAAATAAATTATAGAACTTTGAAATTCGATAGAAGATATTCGATTTGTTTTTCAAAAAATCTATTTTTAGGAAAAAATTAGATATAAAAAAAAAATTTGTGATAAAAAAATATTGTGACAAGATCATACATTGCCATGCATTAAATGATAGAGTTCTGCAAATTGAAAAAGAAGCAAAATCAAAAAGAGAAATCTACACAAAATTTGTGATATGATCATACAATGATAAAGTGTTGGAAATTGAAATTGCAAAGTTCAAAAAAGTTACTATGGTTATTTAATTTTGTAGATGTTGCAAATTAAAATATATGATATTTGTATAAAAAAGTTATAGCAATTAATTATTTTTCGGGATGTATAGCAATTAATTATAGCAAGCAAACAACAATTAATTATTTTTTATTAATATTAGTATTTTTTTCAAACATTGATATATATTATAATATACAATATTTAGAAAAATATAAAATATAGAATATATTTTTTGATATAAAATAATATAAAACATTGATATGATTTAAAAAAAATGAAAGAATTGAAATCTGTAAAATGAAAACAAAAGGAAATAAATGAAATAGAAAATAAAATAAAATAAATGTTTAAAAATAAAATAGTTGGAAACATGCACACATGACAGAATTCTGCATTTGCATCTTCTCACTTACGTGCTCTTTTTTTTGTCCAAATTTGAATTTCATTTTACTTCCTTTTATTAATTGGCCACAATGGTTTGTACTTGATTGTGACTTGTGAGTACAAAAAAGTTGTTTTGTACCCGACCCTCGTAGGGGTGCCCTTAGACTATCAATATCAACAACCACTCCAACCATCCAATCACCCAATCACTTTAATATTTAATTAATTTCTCTCTCTTCCACATCATCAATATTATTTCAACCCAACCACATCTATTTTACATGTTTTATCCATGACCACTCAACCACATCTATTTTACATAATTTAAATATTATAAAATAGTTCGTGCATCGCACATGTCAATCTAGTAATAATATAAAATAATAAGTTACCTATATAATATATAATTTAACTTATAGCTATATCATCATATATCTAATCTAATAACGCAAATAACATAATAATATAATACCTTATTTTAAAACTAATTTAAAATATAATATATATTTACATATATACTACGATGTTTTATGTATAAGTTTCTTTTTTATAATCAATATATAATGTAACATTCTATATTCTATAATTTAAAATGTTACTATTTATATTCTTTAACGCAGAAAATGATTACGAATAATAATTGTTCAGGTAATTCTTATTTTATTTTCAATATATCATACTAGAAATCCCAAGTAGGAAAATAGAGCACAATGTACACTTAGATCAAAATACCTACATTTCATAAACTTCAATATACTCCAAATTCATTTAAAAAAGTAACTCATAAGTTCTAAATATAAAATTCATACCGGAAACATTGATAAAACCATAATATTCAACTACTGATATAAGTTGTCCAAAAACTACTAACGAACACAAAATATCAAGTTCAAAATATTTGCTTAAAGCAACAAGTCCAAAAATTCAAGTGAAGTAACCAAGACGTATAGAGAAAATCATCCACCCCCCATTTCCTTCACGCCACTCCAAACTCATTGACCTGATGATGCACTAAATATTATGCAATAATCTGCAACTAACACAGATCATACAATATAGTGGATGAATCAGATATCGTATCCACAGGGACTGAACTACTTGACCACACTGAATACTAAGCTAACAGTTCTCTATTATCCAAGTTACCTATTTCTTTTGGTTTGAATTATTCCTAAGCACAGATGTAAATTTAAACTTAAAATAAATGAACAAGAAAAATATGGAAATCAAGCTAACCAACTAAATTAATTCAGAGAACTCAAACAATCAATTAAAAGATTAAATCTAGGGAATGCGGTGCACATGTATCTGTTATGCATTAATTCAATCCTAATAATTTCCACTTTTAATCCGATTATTGGTGGAGTATCAGAAATGTCGCTACCTATCTCCGCCAGGTCTCAAGGTAGTTGTAGATTAACAAATTAACTATTGCTTTCATCTCTAGATTAATTCGTCAACTCCTTAAAGTATAAGATTAAATCTCCTACAAATTTATTTAGAACGTGTATCAAAATATTCAATTAATCCCACTGGTTAATTATCTCAGTCAGGTCTCAAATTAACCAACTAACATGCAATCGATTATGGCCAGTAATCAAAGCATAAAAATAAAGCACTTGAACATTTGAATACAATAATCAGAAGGGAAGAATAACAGAATTAAATTAATATCATAACTTCAACATTTATGCAAACCCTAGAATTAATATGCTTTTAGCCGCTCATCACAAAATTGAAATCTAAAGAAAATAATGTTTACATTACAAAAGTCATGACGAAAATTAAAGTAAAATCATAAACAACTTATGCCGGATGTTTTAATCTTCGTTCTTCGTCTCTTCCTCTTCACAGCTCTTCTCTGTTTCAATATAGGGTGAAAAGTGTGTAATTTTCGTGCTCAAAGAAGCCTTAAATAGCTTGGGCCGAGTTTGGATCAGTGTTGGCAAGGAAAGAGAGAAAAGTCCGCCCAAGCACCGCCTCTTCATGCACATTCCGTGCGCCTAAGGATTATTTGCGCACGGGCCGTGCGTGACATTGTGGACAAATTTCCACAGCTGCGCACGGGCCGTGCGCCTAAATGACTTCCTACACGGGCCGTGCGCCTAAGATACTCTCATGCATGGTCTATGCGGCACTTTGTTCAACGCGTTCGTCCTCATTCCATCCCGTTTGGCTTCATTCTCACTTCTGACTTTACTTCTCTTCAACTTTTGACTCCTTTTTACTCTTTATTTGCTTCAAAACTCGATAAACTCGTGAAAACAACAATAGAATGAGAATTGAATTCGAACACACTCTAATAGCTCACGAACTATCTAAAATGCACCAAATTCAAGCTCGAAAAAGACCAAAACCCGAGCTTGTCACCTGAAAATATTTAAAAATGTGGGGTGAGCACTCTTAAAACGTATTTAGTAGTGCTTCTAATTCTAGAATACATTTTGAACTGTGCACGAGACATACTCTAGTGCGTACAAAACGCTTCTGTGTGTACGAAATGATATTCTGTGCGTATAAAATGCTATCCACATTCCATACCCAATAATTCATGTTGGATTTAAAAATATTTATGTATCAAAGATCATATATCATATACTTTTATTTCAAAGATAATAATTCCACTCACCTGATAATAGAGAGCATGTAAAATTGAGTAGAGAATCATACAGTGGATAATGATCCTAATTGTGCCGCACCTAGTATCAAAGTAATTTTAAATAAATCATTTTTGCCAACTATAATTTTTATAAATCTGAAAATTCAAGATTTATGAGTCTAAATAATTAATTTATGAGTTCTGGATTAAATAGAATATTCAGATAAAACTTCATAGGAAAAAATTTATATTTGAGAAAGATTTATGGACTTAAATCTGAAGTTAATAAACTTTCTAGGTTCATTTTTTAATTTTCAAAAAAAAAATGATAATGAATCATAATATAAATAATTTAATTAAAATTTAAACCTCCACCTCTTCTCTTAAGTCACGAAAGACCCAATTGCAAATCAAAATCCTTTAAGTCAACTTTCTCTTTCTCTTCTCTCATTCACACACACACACACACACACTCTCTCTCTCTCTTTCTCGACTGTAAATTAGGAACAAAATAGAAATCTCCCAATTTTGAGATTCTAAATCCCTAACTTCTCCTCCATCTTCCCATTTCCACCTCTATTTCTTCCCCTTCTCTGGCAACTAAACATCACTCACAACTAGTGTAACAACCCACTTTTAGGTGATTTTAATTATTGAAATTATTTGATTGATTTGAAATCAAGTTTTACTTTATTTGAAATTGCTCGATAGAATTAGATGGACTTGAATGAATCCGATATTGCGCCCCTAGTTTAGAACAAAAAAATTAAAATTTAAACTTTGACCTTAGAAGAATTATTATATGGGCTAGTTAAATATTCTCAAATTTATTTCCTGTTTACTTTTGAAATCAAAAGAATTTATTTAATTTTAAGGATAAATGTAAGATCACTAAATATTTCTCTTATTCTTATATTTATCTTTTTCTAAAAATTAATATTATAGTTAAAGTTTATCGGCTCTTTGTTATGATCTTATTCTTATCATCATCCTACCCAGAAGCTTCCTGCTCCTATATTTATACAAAACGGACTGATATACTCTTCTTCAAAAACTCACAATTTCAACACCTTTATTTTTTAAGAGAATTTCGACTCCTTATTCAAGCAAGAATTCAAAACACAATTCAGGTACCTTCTCGCATATTCAATTTGAATGATAATGAGTTTGATAAATTCATTTTCACAGCTAATTAACATGTTATCTAGCATCTGATTTCAGTCTCCTTTAGAAATTTAGAATAAAGTAAAAGAAAACAAGAAAGCATGATTTTATTTAAATTCATTGATCACATATCAACGAATAAAGTTCAATTGAAATTCTTCCTGCTTCTATTTTCACACAATCACCAAGTTTCTCAATTCCTTAAAATTGTTCCCCGACTCACATTTTCAACAACCAAAACCAAGATCAAAATTCACGTCTCTGCATACTTCCTAATTCCCACATCACAAAACCCAAAACATGCTTCATCAACACCATCCCATCAAGACTAAGTCTTTCCAAGCATTTAGAAACTAAATTATAAAAATTCAGAAAAATAAAAGAGAAGAAAGAGGAAGTGACTGGGCTGGGATTGGTGTAGGAGCCTCCTTGTTCCGTTGAGTTTGAGTCGCAGCTGGGGGATAGACTCTCATTGAAGTCACATCAGTGGGCTAGGAAGTTGGGTTCAGCCGGGTCAAGTAGTCGAGTCGGGCAGGGTCCTCTGTCGAGGTTGAGCTGTCATGGGAGTCGAAGCAAAGGAGAGACGTCGTCGGCTGGGACTTGGGTCATGGCGAGGTTTGCCTGGGTCGCGGTGGTTCTTGGCTGTTTGAGTCGCTTGTCGTCGGTTGTCGGTGGGCAACAGTGAGTTCGCCGGAGTCAAGAAGAAGAGAGAAGGGTGATGAGGGTAGTCTAACCGTAGAAGATGATAAAGAGAGAGGAGGAAAAGAAATTGGGATTTAGGGATTTATGAGCAAGCATTTCTTATTTGGGAATTTCTATTTTAGTTCCCCATTTACATTTACAGTAGAGAGAGAGAGAGAGAGAGAGAGAGGTGAGAGAAGGTGAGAGTGAATGAGAGAATGAAGAGATGAAGTTGATTAATGTATTTGACTTTCCAATTGTGTGCTGTCGTAATTTAGAAAAGGAGGTGAGGGGTTTAATTGAAATTAAGTTATTTGCATCATGATCCCTTTATCATTAATTTTCATAATTCAGAAAAAGGCCCCAAGAAGTTTATAAACTTTGGAATACATTTATTTAAAAATATATTGGATCTCATAAACTTTTCAGAAATTAATATCTAACCCAAAACTTCATAAATTGATTAAATAAACCCATAAATTTCTTATTTTCAGATTTATTAAATTTATATTTGGCCCAAATAATTTATTTGAAATTATTTTGATACTAGGTATGGCGCAATTAGGACCTCGTCCATTTTGTGATTCTTTACTCAATTTACGTGCTCCTTGTTCTCAGGTGGGTAAAATTATTATCTTTGAAATAAAAGTATATGATGTATGCTTTTTGAGACAGAAATGTTTTTAATCCAACTTGAATTATCGTGGATGGAATATGGATAGCGTTTTATACGTATCAGATCAGAATAGCGTTTCATACGCATAGAAGCGTTTTGTACGCACCAGAATATGTCCTGTGCACAGTTCAAGATGTATTCTAGAATCAGAAGAAGAGTACCCTAAATCCATTAATTCCTGCGATTTATTTCAGTTGGATAAACAGAAAGAAATACCCACATCTTCCCACCACTGAGTACGTTTTAAGAGTGCTCACCCCATATTTTTAAATATTTTCAGGTCAATGAGTTTGGAGTGGCGTGAAGGAAATGGGGGTTGACTTCTTTTAGACGTTTTTGTTATTTAACTTAAACTTTTAGACTTGCTGCTTAAAATAAATTATTTTAAACTTTATAATTTGTGTTCCTTTGGTGTTTTTGAACTAACTTAGACTAGTTGTTGAATATTAAAGACTTCGACTAGTTGTTGAATATTAAAGTTTTATCAATGTTTTGAGTATCAATTTTATATTTTAGAACTTATGAGTTACTTTTTGAAATGCACTGGAGTATATCGAAGTTTATGAAACGCAGATATTTTTATTTAAGTATATATTATGCTATATTTTCCTAGTTGGGATTTCTAGCATAATTATTTAAAAAAAAAATAATACTCCAACTATTATTATTGTTAATCATTTTCCGCTTTTAAAAAAAATAGAAAGAGTAACATTTTAAATTATAAAATTTAGGGTGTTACACTTAGTGGTATCAGAGCGGGTCTACCTTCCTGTAGACTCAATTGTGTTTGAAACAAAATTTTTATTCTTTGAAAATTATAGGCTAAACCATCAGTTATATCCCAAAATATTCCCATTTTATCAGATTTATCACAAACCAACATTTTTATCAATTAAAATACCTAAACTATATAAAAAAATGAAATATATTTGCGGTTACATTTTTCGGTAAAAATCGGATCTAAAAATAAGTTAAAAAACAGAGTAAAGATATTATGTCATAGATGTGATCGATTCGGTGACAACACAAGAAAAAGATCCAAATAATCTGCCGAAATATTTGCTAATTTTTTGCTTTTTTATGTTAGTTTGTGATGGATTTGAGAAAATGAAAATGGTTTGTGATATTAATGATGGTTTGGCCCAAATTATATATATTGTGAAACCCTTATTTTATTTTGACCGCATTTTATTTTTAATACAACCCAATTCCAAATGCCCAATAAACTATGTAATTTGCACTCATTTTTATTAAGTAAAAAAATGAGTTCAATAATTGAAGAACAAGCAGAGGTCACTGTTTTCATTTCTTTGGCGGCAACATTGTTGTTTCGATAATCTATTTGGTGAGTTCTTAGAGTCATTATTTCGTAGCCCAAATTCTGATAGCTCACTTATCTTTAATTTGCAAGGAATTTATTCTTGTTAAAGCCAAAAATGAGTTCATTATTTAGAGAACAAACTGAGTAACCTTTTCAATTCTTTAGGCCGACGTGGGTTTAAGATCATCTATTTGGTGAGTTTTTATAGCCATTATTTCATCCCATTAAAGGTATTCACATCCATGCTTATATACTTTTAATTTACACATGTCTAGACATCTGTTTTTCGTTCAATGTTTCAAAATCTAAAATTCAAACAAATGGCGTTAGGTTTCTTGTTATTTCAAATTTATGTTGATCTTTGATATTATGTAAATCTTTCCTGTTGAATATGAGAGATAAATTTAAGTGAAAATATTTAGGCATATGTTCTATATATATTTAAAGTTAACTTGATATGTTGGGGATTGATCTTAAGGTAAAATGTTTTTTTTTTGTGTGTACGTTCTTGACGACCAAGAACTTGAGCAAATGGGAATGACTGATTCATGATTTGGAATTTGGAATTTTATGACGTTTGGGTGTTTAGGAGGATTATCGGAGGTAGACAGGTACTCCGGGGATGCCAGAGACATGATTTAAGATGATGAAAAGTATTTTTAAAATTTTGTGGTTGTCGTGAACTAAACTAGAAAATTTCAGGTGTTTTATTTAGAATTTAATAATGATTTAGACTAAATTGCAATTAACAAAAAAATTGATCTTCCCACCTAATTTTAATGAAAAATTTATAAAATGCTTATGTTCTCGAATTACTCCTCAATTGGGGTCATAAATATACCAATTAAAGACATAATTTTGGATTATTCTAAAATAGTGCATTGATAGTTCGCACTACACAATTTCACGATTTTTGTTCATTTGACTTCGTTTCACGTCCAATTGATCCCAAACTTTAGGAAACATGTATTAATGTTTTATTAGATATTTTTAAATGATTTATATATTTAAGGGGTTGTATCGTCAATGGTTTAACATTCTGGATTTTTTCTACTGCTTAAATATATATTTCTAATTGTGAGTTATATTTATAATATTTTTTTTTGTAAAAAAATATTTCAATTTTGAAGAAATGAAAAGTATATCATATCAAAAGTTGGTCGATAAGATTGACATTAGTGGTTACTCTAGAGATATTAGTGTTATTGAAATGAAAAGATTTGACAAAACCACAACAGTATGATAATATTTAGGTATGCGTAAAATGTGTTATCTTATTTCATTATAATTACATACAGATGATATTGTTGCATGTGGTGACTTATTAAACATGAATTGCATAATGATTTCCCGCAACACATAATTGTTGTTAGGAAAATTGTTGGGAAAATCCCAAATGATGGTTTTGATGAAATGTCAAAACATGTGTGATGATTTAATGAAAAATTGCAGGTTATGATAAGCTGGAAATCAAGGATAATGACCAAACTCTTCAAAGCTTGAGATAAGCTGTAAAGGGGGAAGAGAACTTTGGAGACTGGTAGGCATCCACAGATGAGTTAATCATCAGTCTTAGCTAAAAGCCAAGACAGACTGACGAACAGAGTCAGCTTGAAAGCTAAAACTGATCTGATCAAAGATCAGTCAGAGCTGACCTTAAACTGATCAAAGATCAGTTTACTGGTAAAACAACTCTAAATGCATTGAGCCTCCACCTAACTGACCATAGTTTAGTTCAGAAAGAAAAGGTAAAAGCTCAATCAGGTAGCCAACTGATAAGTCTAGAAATGGAAGCTTTTAAGCTCAGCTGATGAGTTAGCCGAACTAGACTATATCATGATAGAAGCTCAAGGCAGCTGAAGATCTGCCAACTGGACAATCTCAGAGCTGAAAGTCGAGATAGCTGAGAGCCCATCAGCTGAATGTCCAAGAAATGATAGCCAAATCACATGCTCCTACTGACAAGTAGTTAATGAAGATCTCAACAGGAAATCTTTGGAAGATCCTGATGATCTTAGAGCAGAGAATATTAAAGTCAAAACGGCTAGTTCATTAAAAGAGCTTCAAACGTCTATAGGCATTAAAATGCCACTGGTGATTTCTAAACATCACCAATCATAACGGTCAAAATTCACTCATCTATTAAAAGAGGGTGAAATCAATTTTGGTCAAGACTTTCGCCAATCTAACTTTGTTATTTTGCAGAACGAGCTATTTCTTTCTCTCTCCTTACAGCTCAAAGCTCAATATTCTCAAAGTGCGAAAAGTCTTAAACTGAGAAGGCGTGCTTCAAGTTCAAAGTAAGCTGCTAAGCTAACGCAGAATTCCAGCAAGAGCAAAACTTCTCAGTACAGTCCCTCAAAGATCAACCACTCATCTCAAAGAGAAAGTAGCACTCCAGGTTGATAACAGATTCAAGACTGTCTTCTTGAAGATCGAGCGAGATCTAAAATCGTGTAAAGACGGGCAATAACACCTAAAGTCTCAGTGAGCAGTTGGGACCGGTAAGTGTGAGTTGTCGACCCAGAAATCGGTTGAGGAGGAGCGTGTACCGACGGGTCCGTTCTTCCGGGACATCAACAGTTGGAAAGGAAGCCGCGCTCGGGTTGAAGGGTGCCGTTTTCAGGTCCAACATGAATTCTTCACTGTGTAATTGTAATAAAAAAACTTTACACTTGCATAGTGGATTGCCCTTCTGCGAAAGGAAGAGAGGACGTAGAAGCAGGAAGCTCTGAACCTCTATAAAGTTCTGTGTGGGCTGCTCTTACTGTTTTACAGTCTTGCAAGTTCTTTAACTGCACACATTCACACACACAGACTGAACTGACAAGCTTCATGACAAACGGGATTTTTGCCCGTATTTCCGAGCATAGACCACGTGTTTTAAGTATCTTTCTCTCTTATTTTGTTGTCTTCATGCCGTGTTTTCATTTCATCATGTAATAAGTGTTTTTAAACACTGTTGTACACTTTCAGAGCAAAATCGATCGGGTCGGGACTCAAAAGTACGAAGCTGGCGCGATCCGGGTACAGAAGAGGCGCGAGTGCGCGTCAACATAGAGGCCTCGAAAGCACACAGCCCAACATGACCCGACACAGGCCAAGGAGGCGCGACCAGCTCGGTCGCGCCACCTGGCGTGACCTGAGCCAGGCGCGACGCGGGCACAGAACCGGCGCGACCGCGCTTCCAACCAGAGGGCCTGAAAGGCGGCCAGCGGCGCGACGCGGAAATAGAGCAACCCAGAGCGAGCAACTCGGTCGCGCCACACGGCGCGGCCCGACCGAGGTGCGACCAAGCCCGTGTCGCGCCCCCCTGTTCCGATGCGATTTTTGTATTTTTTGTTTCATTTTTTATTTTCTTTTAATGTGCGGATTTGTGGGAGTATAAATACTCACCTTAGTTTAATTTTAGGGCAACATTGAATCCCTAGCCCCCATTTTTAGAAGTATGAGTTGAGAGAGAATTTTGGAATGAAAGATTGAAGGTTGTGAAGAATTTTGAAGAATAAGTGAAGTTTGAAGATTGTCTATTTCCTTTTCGGGTTTATTCTAATCCATGTTCTTAGTTTCCTTCTTTATATTTGTTTATTGTTGTTTCTCTTCAATTTTAAGCATGTGTAGCTAAATTTTATAAATCCTAGGGTGATATGAATCAACATTGAATGATTGGATGGATGGATGAAAAAGCATGTTAATCTCCTCTTTCTCTTTTCTTCATGGATTATTGGTTTGAATGCATCTAATTAGGATTGGCCATCTTAACTTAGATATTATGTTGATTAAATTTTGAGAAGGACTAATTAACATTAGAAATTAATTCATGAGCCTCTTTAGGTATTAAATGAGAATTTATGCATAGTTGGAGTTTTTGTAGATTAATTGTGCTAAATTTGAGGGATTTGGAATTTAATCCTAGAGATAGGAGAGTTTCCTTTTTCTTAATTAAATCTTAGAAGCTCGAGAGAGCCTTTGATTAATGTTGGAATTAATCTTGATTGGAATTAATTTGTGTTTTGATCTTGAAATCCATTGTTTGTGTTGATGAGTATTACCCTAGGATTCCCCTCTTTACTTGTTGCCCCTCTATTAGTGCATTTTTATTATTTTGAATTTATTTTAATTTGCTTCTACAACTCGTTAAATTCCACGCCTAGAGTAAAAACCATATTCAACCCAAGATTTTGTGTGATGCTTGACTTGTAAAATGACATGAATGTGATGCTTGTGTACCTTGAATCATCCTAAATTCCCTGTGGATTCGACCCCGTTTTACCTTGTATTACAACTTACTTGTACACTTGCAAGTTTAAATTCGGGTTTTAAAACTCTGTGTAGAAAATCTCCATCAAGTTTTTGGCGCCGTTGCCGGGGAAATTAGTTATTATTCAAATTTTTATGCAATATCAATATAAGTGTTATTTGCTAGATCAAGTACTTTGTTTTGTTTTTATTAAGGACCAAACTTACTTTTAGTTGTTCACAGGTGGTGTATGCGTACTAGAGCACGTGGTGACCCGTTGCTCGAGTTAGATACCGAGATCGAAGCCACGAGCCGCCATAATAACGCTCGAAGATGAAGACGTAGAATGGCGGACAACCCACCACCACCACATCCCATCCAAGACCCGTTGATCCTCCAAATGCAAAGATAACTTGAAGAGATGAGAGGACAACTTCGGGCCCAAGAAGAGGCTAGGGCTCGAGTCGAAGAAGCTCCGATCCGGAATTTATTCCAACCGATATTTAATGAAGGAGCCATCAATGGGCCGACTATACAAGCCAATAATTTTGAGTTGAAGCCGACATTGATGGCTATGGTATCTCAGAATCAATTCGGTGGGACGACATTAGAAGATCCACATGAACATGTCAACCAGTTTTTGGAGATCGCTCGAACGGTCAAGATTAATGGAGTACCCGAGGATGCTATCCGCTTGAAGTTGTTTTATTTCTCACTACGAGATAAGGCTCGAACATGGTGGTTGAACCAACCACCCGCCTCATTCTCATCATGGAATGACCTGCTCTCTAAATTCCTTCAGAAGTTCTTTCCCCCTGGAAAGACATTAAAGCTAAAGGGAGAGATAACTCAGTTCAAGCAGAGAGATGAAGAATCCATGTGTGATGCTGGGGAGCGGTTTCGAGAAATGCTTTGGAAGTGTCCGGGTCATGGTTTTGGCACAGATCATCAGGTTTGCATATTTTATGGTGGATGTAAGTCCAATGTGAGAAGTATTCTTGATGCTTCAGCAGGAGGGTCATTATTAAACCGAGGACCCGAAGAAGCTATCACAATCATCGAGGAAATGGCCTCCAACGCCTATCAATGGCCAGGGGAGCGGGAAAATGTACAAATTTTGAAGAAGGTGGAAACTACAAACAATGATGCCATAGCCCTCTTAGCTGCTCAGATGACCACTATGAATTCGAAGATAGAGGCTATATCATCACCAAGATCAGAGTCATCAAATATGCCTAACTTGGAAGAAGCAAGCTTCGTTGGTCAAGGGGGCTATGAGGGTTATCAAAGGCCTTTTAATCAAGGTTTCAAGCCTCATTTTGGAGGACCACAAGGGCAAGGTGGTAATCAATACCATCCAAGGCCACCTCATCCGAATCTATCTAACTCCAATCCGAACAATCACCTCCAACCACCCCTTGGATTTTCTGTCACCAATGGAGTCATAGATGAGGAAAAGAAACCCAAAATGGATGAGCTCCTCATGGCATTCATGAACAAGATAAAAAAAATACATGGGAGAGACTCAGACTCGCTTTGAAAAATTGGAGAATCACGTGGGAACCATCGGTACCCAAGTGAATATGCTAGAGAAACAAATGAGCCAGCTTGCTACATATATAGAGAATCAACACCAACAAGGAAAATTTTCGAGTAATACAACCATCAACCCAAAAGAGCAATGTAAGGCTATACATGTATTGAGTGTTGAGGCAAGGAGGGATTCGGAGGTTTCTCGGACAAATTTTGATGAAAGAGAACTTGAAAATGAATTGAAAACTGACGAAGGTGACTTTATAGTAGAGAAGAAATCGAAGGAGAAAGAGTTAACTGAGTCATCACCATCCTCTTTGCCTCTCATCCCTGTTGTTGTCCCATATCCAGAAAGATTGCAAAAGAATGAGCAAGAAGCACAATACAAGAAATTCTTGGAGGTATTTCGGAAAGTGCACATCAATTTTCCTCTTTTGAATCTGTTACAAAAAATGCCAAACTACGCAAGAGTTTTTAAAGAGATGTTCTCAAAGAAGAAAAAGTTGGATAAGTATGAAGTATTAAGCCTTACGGAGAAGTGTAATGTTTTTCTTCAACAAAAGTTACCGCAAAAGTTACAAGATCCAGGGAGTTTTGTTATTCCATGGGAAATTGGTAAAAACTTAATTGGGGAAGCATTATGTGATCTTGGTACAAGTGTGAATCTTATGCCCATGTCTTTCTTTCATAAGCTAAAAGTCGGAAAATTGAAGCCAACAAGTATTAGCTTGCAATTGGCGGACCACAACATTACTCAACCTAAAGGGATCATTGAGGATGTTCTTGTACGAGTTGGTAAATTCATTTTTCCAGTTGATTTCTTGGTGATGGATATGGAAGAAAATGAAGAGACACCACTCCTCCTAGGAAGACCATTTTTGAATACTGCAAGGGCCCTAATTGATATGGAGAGGGAAGAACTCACTCTTAGAGTTCATAAGTTGTCGGTCGTGTATCATATAAAGAAGAGAAAAGAGGTTCCCAAAGAGGAAGAGCGCAAAGACCCAGAGGAGTGTAAGGCAATTCGGGAAATCAAGCCAAGCAAGATGATTGGTCTAGATAAGAATGAAGGAGGCATTCCCAAGGAGTACTTTAGAATCTTTGACCTGGACTTTGTTGCAATACCTTGGAGAACTCAAAAAGACGCTCTTGTGTGGCGAAGGAAGCCACCATATCTCATTGGTTGACAATTGGCCTTTGGTACTCCGTCGAGCTAACAACGTTAAACTTAGCGCTTATTGGGAGGCAATCCAATCGTTCTTTCATTTTCTTTTTCAGTTTTTTTTATTATTTATTAAGTAGTTCCATGTTTGTTTTATGTTTCTTGGCGTTTTTGGTTTTTGTATTTTTAGTCTTTTAATAGTTTGGGAAGTTAAGTGTGAAAGTGCAGGGGACAGGGCCAGAAATTCATTAAGTATTAAGTCCCAAGCACAGGGTGACGCAACCCAAATACAGGAGTCCCTCAATGCGAGGTTTACTACTCTCTTGGGGGGACATTGGGACTCGCTTTACCGGCATGCAGGAGGAGCTTGACACGAGGTTTGATGAGACAGCGGAGTAGACTAGGCTCATCATCCCAATAGCCACCTCAAGATCAAGACTGCACGAGAAATTGAGTTTGCCTCTCTCACAGTCCCACTATTCTTCCACCCAAACTTGCCCTTCCTTTGGTATGGTGCAAGTTTGGGGGAGGGGGTAAATGCTAGTGGTGACCGTTGAGCTCTAATCCTCCAGTTTTTTATGAACAATTTATCTTATATGTTATTTGGATACTTTGGCATGTTATTTAGGATTATTCAATAAGCCCCGTTGATTTGTATGGATGTATTTGATCCTTAGGATTTTATTTGGGCCATGTAATAAGTTATGCTTGGATTTGGGTGAGAATCTTATTTTGATATTTTCCTATCCTTGATTATCTATTTGTCCTCTTGGCATGAGTAGAGAAAAGTAGGATGAGATTGAACATAACTAGGGATTTGTGTGACCTTGCTTATGATGATGAAAATTTGTGCAAATTTTTTTGAAAAATCATGCATGGAAATGAGTGATTGGTAATTAGCATATATATTAAATTATGAAATTTTGGCATGTCTTGCATATCACGTGAGATTTGAGCCATATTACTTTTCATTGCTTGAGAGCCGTCTTCAACAATGCCAGCATCTCTAGAACTTGCTTTACAAACTCATACAATTATGTATGTGCTCAAAGAAACATGAAGATGACCTAAGGCGGTTCTTGTGGAAACTTTTGAGCCTAGAGTTTTCTTTCATTATTAAACACATCCTTTGTCTGCCCCTTTTAAGCTATGATGATCAATATTTCATTGAAAAGCCAAGGGTAGTGGGATTGATGAAAATAACAGGCTTGGAATGACAACTACTTGGGGAGCATAAAACGTGAAATGTTTCAAGAATGATAAATATGATTCTAGCCTTGATAAATTCAAAGTGAGTCCTTCTCCTAGAACTAGAAAAACAAATAATAGAGTGAAGATTAAAAGAAAAAAAGAGAAAAACATGATTGATGAGAAGAGCAAATGATCGCTCTAGTCCTCAGTTTGAAAATGAAGACTCCTTTGTAAGAGAAGTGAACCAAAAGTAGGCTAAGGATTGTCCGTTTTATTGCTACACTGTCCCCAAGAGAATTTGTGGAGGGTAGAAGAAAGCTTGGTAGATTGCTTTGCTTAGATTTGCATTAGACATGGATTTGAACTGGAGCCACTCTTTCCCATATGTTCCTACCCGTCCAAAGAGCCGAATGCTTCAACCCGAAAGACCTATGTGATTCTTGTTTCTAGCACATATTGTGATGATATTGAGTTATTTTGCAAGCTTATGGTTGCATGTTGGTGTTGCTTGATGTTGAGTGAAAATACACCTTCTTGGCCCCGTGAGGTTTAATTGTGTTCTTAATTCTTCAACCAAAAGAGGGGAGCCGAAGTTTCATTATTTGATCTTTATGTGCTTTGATCTTGTTCTCCTTGCATGAGTTTTAGCCTTTTCTTCTGAGGCAAAAGGCTTGAAAATTCCCTATGTTTGTATCTTTCAAATCCTTGTATTTCTTTCTCTTGTTTGGGAACAAACAAGTGTTTAAGTTTGAGGGGGGTTGACAAACGGGATTTTCGCCCGTATTTCTGAGCATAGACCGCGTGTTTTAAGTATCTTTCTCTCTTATTTTGTTGTCTTGATGCTGTGTTTTCGTTTTATCATGTAATAAGTGTTTTTAAATACTGTTGTACACTTTCAGGGCAAAATCGATCGGGTCGGGACTCAAAGATACGAAGGCGGTGCGACCCGGGTACAGAAGAGGTGTGAGTGCGCGTCAACACAGAGGCCTCGAAAGCACATAGCCCAGCGCGACCCGACTCAGGCCAAGGAGGCGTGACCAGCTCGGTCGCGCCACCCGGCGTGACCTGAGCCAGGCGCAACGCGGACACAGAACCGGCGCGACCGCGCTTCCAACCAGAGGGCTCGAAAGGCGGCCAGCGGCGCGATGCGGGAACAGAGCAACCCGGCGCGAGCAACTCGGTCGCGCCACACGGCGCGGCCTGATCGGGGCGCGACCAACCCGTGTCGCGCCCGCCTGTTCCGACGCGATTTTCGTATTTTTTGTTTTATTTTTTATTTTCTTTTAATGTGCGGATTTGTGAGAGTATAAATACCCACCTTAGTTTAATTTTAGGGCAACATTGAATCCCTAGCCCCCATTTTTAGAAGTATGAGTTGAGAGAGAATTTTGGAATGGAAGATTGAAGGTTGTGAAGAATTTTGAAGAAAAAGTGGAGTTTGAAGATTGTCTATTTCCTTTTCGGGTTTATTCTAATCCATGTTCTTAGTTTCCTTCTTTTTATTTGTTTATTATTGTTTTTCTTCAATTTTAAGCATGTGTAGCTAAATTTTATAAATCCTAGGGTGATATGAATCAACATTGAATGGTTGGATGGATGGATGAAAAAGCATGTTAATCTCCTCTTTCTCTTTTCTTCATGGATTATTGGTTTGAATGCATCTAATTAGGATTGGCCATCTTAAGTTAGATATTATGTTGATTAAGTTTTGAGAAGGACTAATTAAAATTAGAAATTAATCCATGAGCCTCTTTAGGTATTAAATGAGAATTTATGCCTAGTTGGAGTTTTGGTAGATTAATTGTGCTAAATTTGAGGGATTTGGAATTTAATCCTAGAGATAGGAGAGTTCCCTTTTTCTTAATTAAATCTTAGAAGCTTGAGAGAGCCTTTGATTAATGTTGGAATTAATCTTGATTGGAATTAATTTGCGTTTCGATCTTGAAATCCATTGTTTGTGTTGATGAGTATTACCCTAGGATTCCTCTCTTTACTTGTTGCCCCTCTATTAGTGCATTTTTTTATTGTTTTGAATTTATTTTAATTTGCTTCTACAACTCGTTAAATTCAACGCCTAAAGTAAAAACCATATTCAACCCAATATTTTGTGTGATGCTTGACTTGTAAAATGACATGAATGTGATGCTTGTGTACCTTGAATCATCCTAAATTCCATGTGGATTCGACCTCGTTTTACCTTGTATTACAACTTACTTGTACACTTGCAAGTTTAAATTCGGGTTTTAAAACTCTGTGTAGAAAATCTCCATCACTTCAGCCACGTCTTCTAGCTATCAGCTGAAAACTCATTAGCTCACCAGCTGAGCCTCTGTCAGCTTTTCTCAACTGATCAATCAGCACAGATAAATCTCAAAAGCAAGTCAGGGCCCTATCTATTGCTGCATCTGTTTTAAAAGTTTTTGAAGTCAGTTTATTCACCCCCTCTAAATTGACAAAGGCTCGCACCGGGACCAACAATTGTCCAGTGATACAGTGTGTGTATGTTTTTGTGTTGGTTGTAGGATGTGTGTTTGAGCATGGAAATATTTATAAACATAAGAGACACTCATATGCATCTATATGTCAAAAAACATCATATATCCACTTTGAAAATACTATGTATTTAGTGAATATGATATTGGTATAATATGATCATCTAATATGTGGTTGTTGTGTAGGAGATCTGGTAATATCTTGTTATTTAATGAGTGCATTTGCTCAACTACTCCAAGGATGATTAACTTTTAAATTATATATGTTAACAACATATCATTTATACAATAGGATAACACTTTGTCCCCTTGGGGATGGCCTAGTGGTGGAGTGGTGTTTCTTGAGGCCAAAGGTCTCAAGTTCGATCAGGCTATTACACAGGGGCGGGGTTTACCCAGTGCACACCACGGTAGCGGCTGCGGGTTATCATCGACATAAAAAAAATAGGATAACACTTTGATTTTTTAATTTACAGCCAGTAGTTTAACTTCTCCAAGTGCTGCAAACATAATACTTTTAGGAAACAATTAACATGTTTTCTGAAAGTTCAAAACATCACTATAATCAATTTAAAATAGAATAATAATTTTTATATCTTGTCCTCTAATGCTGCTAAATGACGGTCATATATTTGAACTTCCTCCAATATTGCTGCTAAATGGCAGACATATATTTGAACTTCCATTATTTTACCTGTAATTTTTTTGACAATCAATTGTTGAAGGTTGGGCATCACGTTTTGACCTATTAAACATGCATATCACCGATGTTATTTATACGTATAAAAATAGAGTTATCTAAATTTTCACCGGCATAAATTTCTGAAAAACTTTTGAAATTATATATAAAAGATGTATCTGATCACCCTATATAATGCAAAAAATTGTATTAAAAGTTTATAACATGATTTTACAGAATTTATAAAAGAAGCACATTACTACAATTACATCAGTGTCATGGAAAATAATTTCAAGCTCTTTTGTTGATTTGGATTTTCGAATTCGGGAACTTGGTAAGTTCTGATGACGTCTAAATTGCATGCCCAAGAACTTGAATCGCGGTGAATATCTTTGAGGAGGCTGCACATGGAAGACATTTTGTATGATTTGAACAAAATATTTGTATGTATCTCATAAGTGTAATTATATCTTTGTGGAGGCTGCACAAAGAAGACATTTTGTATGATTTGAACAAAATATTTTTATGCATCTCGTAAGTGTAATTATGGTTGGTAAACTATGTATTTATCAAACTACTTCATCCGTTTCGTTTTATTTGTTGTTTTAGGTTTTTTTTATCTAGAATTAACAATTAATTTTGTGGACAAATATAACCATCCCTCATATATGCCATAAAATTTTATTCAATTATATTTTCCTAAAATATGATTTGTGATAGGGTTAAATTAAAGAGAAATTGTATGAAAATATATAAAACAACAAATATTTTGACACAAAATAAAAAAGTTAAAATAACAAATAAAACGAAACAGAAGGAGTACTATATATTATTATATAGAAATAGATTGCATCAGTTCTTATGTTTATTTACAATTCATTGCATCTTATTATTTATTCATCATGCAATTACTTATTTAATTAATTGGTATAATATCAAGTTTGAAAATGAATTGTTCGAAAATAGTTATTTATTTAATGTAATACTTATATTTTTGGTTCTGAAATGTGTGTTTTGGTGGGAAAACGGATGGTTATTATATTGAGGACCATTGTGTTATTATATATATAACTAGATTTCCGTCCGTGCGTTGCACGGGTTCATCCATAATCTCAAACTCAATTATTATATATTTAATGCGTCACATTTTTGCATTTTATATAATTAATATTTTACTTAATAAGCTCAAATAATTAATAAACTACTACGTTCAAAATATTATATTTTGCACAACACTTGTATGTATACAACGTTTGTAGTAACATTTGTTACATTCTCATCATTTTTACAAATAAAAACTTTCAAACCAACACTACTTGTGACTCGTGAAACAACTATGTACAATTGATCGTGACTAAAAATTTATGAAAAATATATATGTACAATGATTATAACAATGACTTATGTTTCATTTTAAAAGTTTTAGGGTTGTATATTTATATAGATTTGTTAGATTTTACTCTTAAGAAATTGATAATTGTGTTGTATGTAAAATAAATGTAATAAAAAAATTCATGTTGAAAGAAACTATAATAATGCAGCCAACATATCTTCATTTCTCATTTTATTAATTTGCAGTAAAATATGTTTGATTACACTTTAATACTCAACGTTGAGCGTTGCATCTGCACAAATCAACGGTTATAATGTTAAAATACTTTTACATACTCACAAATGTAACATGGATGGTTGAATATTGTGAACAACAACAACAACATCCAATATTTGTACAAATGGAATAAGCTAAAAAACTGAATTTGAAAGATTAATTTCAGCAATCTAAGTCATCATTTGTGCAAACATTAAGTGTTAATATGTAATTTTTAAAATTTTGGGATAAAAATGTAGAAACGTCCATCGTTCGGGTACTAAAGTGTAACGAACCTTAAAGACTATACTTTCTAAAAAATAATATAATAAACTTATAAACTTATAAATATTAATGTTTGTTTGATTTAGTTATTAATTTAATTAGAATGTTAAATTGTTAACTATTTCATGTTTAATATAATTAAAAATATTATAAATGGTATATTTATATAATAAAGCATGCTACCGAATATAATGTTTTACCAGATAATTCATTTGATTTTTTATTTAATATATGTTTGTAATTATTTGATATAATAAAATCATATATTTATCATTCGTACATATATATTTTGAAAGTCATGTATATAACAAAATATATTATTTAATATGGCACAAATTAGTTGTATAATAAAAAAATGTTTAAATGTGTGTGTTTGAGAGAGAGAGGATGGTGATACATTAAAAAAATAAAAAATTACTGTAGATGGTTTGATATTTTTAGGAAGGAATTTTTTTTGGAGGAACTCCATTTTATAGTATAGATAGATATAAAGATTTCTTCGATCGAAAAACTAGATTGAAAAACGCATCAAGAGCTTTCTTTGAGCTTTAATCATCTCATCATTCCTTTTTCTTTTTATGTTTCAATGTTTTCACAACAAATTCAAGTTTGGAATCAAATCAAACAAACACAAGGAACATAGTTTAAATATTGAAACTTTAAGCAATAAAACTCATTGTTGATTCGTCCAAATTCCAAATCCAATCATCATGCTGATGCTCTAAGCTTAACTGTAAACTCCAATATGCTATTGCTAGAGCTAAACTCTAAACTGCAATTAAAAATTTAGTTAATATTTTAATAAAAAAGAGTAAATTGCCTTAAAATACACAAATTTTTGGGCGTTTTTGGTTTTTCACGCGTTTTAAAAACATAGTTTTAATAACATGAACTTAGTCTTCGTTTGATTTTTCACATGATTTTCAAATTCCGACAAGTTAAATCCGACTGCCACATGTACATCTACGTGGCTACCAACTTGCCTTAAAATACATGAACTTTGGGTTGATTTTATTTTTTCACACGAATTTAAAAAAGACCAATTTTATATTATTTTTTTTACTTTTTTCTTGTAAGGTGGCAAACGTGATATAAATACTTCACTTTATATTTTTCAAAATTAATTTTTAAACAAGATATAAATTTTAATCAATATCATTTGACAGTTGTGATTTTTTTGATCTTATGTAATTCATTTAATATGCACAAAAATCATTCTATGACTTTAGGGTGTGTGTGATGTGTACATTTATCATTATGACGTGTTAGGAAAAACTATCAAGAAAACCCCTAATGATTAGCTTTGATGAAATGTCAAAACATGTAGAAACCTCTTCTGAAAACTGCAGGAGTTCTAAGCTGGAAATATAAAACTGACCAAAAAGAGACTCCAAAAATAGCTCAGCTGAAGCGAGAAGTCAACCGCATTGGAACATGGTCAATCCAGCTGAAGGGATGCATCAACCAGTCAGAAAATAACCCAAATGAGGGTTAAGGCACAAAAGTCAATTGAATTCAATCAAACTTTTGACAACTGAGTCAGTCAAACTGGAAGAGAAATCAAGCTGATTAAAGAAACTGACAACAAGTAAGTTAAAACTGAAGACTGGAAGCATCCAACTGATGGCCAAAAGTCAAACAGCAGCCGAACTGAAGCCAAGAAGTCAAACCAACTGCTGATGGCCATAACTAGAGTCAGCCAGCTTAAAGCTCAAATACAACATCAACTGCTGACCAAGTTCAAAATAAGACCAGTCAAGCTGACAGACTACTCATCAGTTTGTGAACAGTTGAACTGGCAAATAAGCTCAAGGTAAGACCAGCTGAACTGATCAACCAGTCAAACAGTTGTGATCAGTCAAACTGGCAAAAGAGCTCAGACGAACAGTCAACTGAAGCTGTAGCCGAACCAAGCTGCCAAGTCCAGAACTGAAAGATGAGTAGCTGGAGAACTGCCAACTGGAGTCCAGAACTGGAAGCTGAGCAGCTGGAGAGTCTGTCAACTGAAGCTTCCTGCAGTTAATGCTCAACCAGAGATCTTGACATTAATGATGAAGATCTTGGAGTAAATACTCTGCAGAGATCGATTGGCTGAGCAACGGCTAATTCAAACAAGCTTCAACGACTACAAGAATCAACTACTATCGATGGATCAGCAGAATCAACGATCGGTGGAACCAAACGGTTACAAAAATCATTATTCTATATAAGAAGAGTGAATCTCATCTGATTCAAGACTTTCGCCATTCTAATTCTTGCTATATTGCAGATACTCACAATTGAGCTTTCTTTCTCTCTCCCCCACAGTTCAAGTTTCAAGCATTGTCTAAAGCTGCGAAAGTCCCAACTGAGAAGAAGATATCAAAGAGTCAATCGATCAGCTAGCTATTGAAGAGTCCAGTAAGAGCAAGCTTCTCAGTTCACGATATTCAACGATCAGCTACTCAGCTCAAGTCTAAGGAGTACAATAGTTGATACCAGTTTCAAGACTGTATTCTTGAAGATCGAAAGAGATCTAAAATCTTGTAAAGACGGACAATAGCACCTAACTCCCCAGCCAGCAGTTGGGGACTGCAAGTGTGAGCTGTCGAAACCGACTGAGGAGACCGTAGCTCTGCGAGAATTGTCATTTCCGGGACAACACCAGTTGAAAAGGCGACCGTGACTCTGCGAGAGTTGCCGTTTCCAAGTTCAACCTGTCTTCATTATATAGTTGTAATAAAGAAACTTTACCATTGCATAGTGAATTGCCCTTTTCAGTAAGGAAGAGAGGACGTAGAAGTTTAAGCTTCGAACCTCTATAAATTGCTTGTGTGCTATACTTATTGCTTTCTATTTGCATCTCTTGCAACTGCACACGAATCTCACACAAGCTGCACTTCAAGCCGACTGTTCTTCTCAACTATCTAAGTGCATTGATAAGTTTCATATGCAAGTCAAGGGCTTATCTATTCCGTATTTGAGTTAAAAGTTTTTGAATCAGTTTATTCACCGTCCTCTAAACTGATTTCGACTCGCCCGGGATCAACATGACGTTTGGAAAAATTGAAGGTGTTACATATTTATATTATTAATAGGTTTAAAGAATAATAAAATAGACGAATTAAGAATTTGTTCAACAATTAATATAAATAGAAATGTTCACTTATAAAATTATTTGAGATTATCTAACATATAAAGTTATATCAAAAGATGCTATTAAACATATATGAAAAATTAATATGTAGTTTCAAAACGTGATCAATTTATTTGTTAACTTAATTGATTGATTGTGTAATATTATTCATCAACATATACAATACGTCATAAACCGCTATTCATGACTTGATGATTGTTATATTCGAAATTCTATTATTTATACCAATTACACTAGTTTAAGTCATATTTTTATAATTTTTCTTCAAATAGAGAACTAAAAAGATCTGATAGTTATTTTATTTAATTTTTTCGAATTTAAATTTTATATATTGCATGAATTAAGAAAATTCAAAATATTTCACAATGTTTACTACAACAACTATATAGTAATGCATGAATTAAGAAAATTTAAAATATTTCACAATGTTTATTACAACAACTCTATAGTAATAATTGATGAATTTTCTGTATTACTCAAAAAATAAAAAAATAAAACTAAAATTGTAACGCCTCAATTCCTGAAATCTAAGGCACTATACAAGATTAAATTAAATTCCTAATTTCATAAACATTTTACCCATAAAAATATTATTTTTTTTAAAAATAAAATGTTTATGAAATTAGTAATTTAATTTAATCTTATGTAGCGCCTCAGATTTTAAGGCAATTTGGTATCCACGTAGATATACATGTGGCACCTTCAATTGCCGGGAATTCAAAAATCATGTGAAAAACCAAACAAGGGCTAAGTTCATGTTATTAAAACTACATTTTTTCAAACGTGTGAAAAACCAAAAACGCCCTAAAATTTATGTATTTTAAAGCAATTTACCCTAAAAAATAAAAAAAATTTGCATATCAATCAATTGATATCAAATTCTCAATTAGGGGGAAAATAAAAAATAAAAAATCAACCTGGTTATGGCAGCTACGACAATACATCTCCATTCTTTGATTCTCATGTCTCAAATGTTAGTTTTTAGGCTTTTAGCCCCCCTCTACAATAATTCAACACAGCAACAGCCACAACCCTGAAACCCAACTATTTTTTTAATTTTTTTCTACACTTTTTTCTATTTATTTTCGGCACTTCAAATCTTCAATAGACCAATTAGCAGACGATAGAGAATTGAGAAGAAGAGAGGTAAAGGTGCAGAGAAGAGAGAGGGAGGCGTACAAGAGAGTTGGGTTATCTGAGTCGGCGTAGAGGATACATATATATATAAACCTATGTATAATAATTTATTTATTTTTTTAGGGCCCCTCGAATTTGGGGCCTGTGGGTGACGGCCCACCTAAGCTTCCCTTTCGGCCGGCTCTGTCACTACACTATAATTAATTTTTGAATTTCTTTAGCACAAGTTATATTTTGACTGACTTTTTTTATGATAATTTTACCTATAGTTTTGCTTTTGGGTAAATTATATTTTGATACCTGACCTTTTAACTTTTTAATAAAAATGTCACGACATTTGAATATTTACACTTTGATACATGCTCTTGTAAACTTTTATTAAATATATCTCATGATCAATTATCGGGTACCATATAGCTTATGGAGAATGTTGTAAATCTAATATTGATTTTTCTAATGCCACACCAAATAAAAAAAATTTAAGAACTTAAAAGTTTCCATATGCATTTTTAATCATTTTTCCCCGATTATCAAGACAATATTTTAATTATACAATCTATAAGAAAATTAAACAAAAATAATCATGATCAATTGAAAATTAAACAAAAAATATTTTCTACTAATTTTTTTATTTTGTGATTCGATATCATCCTTTTCTTGTAACTTTAATAATCACTTCCGTTTAAAAATATTCCATGAAATTGATAGTCATAGACAAATATGTTGAAATGTTCGATATTATAATACACCAAAGTGATTTTTGTTCAACTAAACTAAAAATTTGATTGCAACTTCAATCATAATCCCTACTTCAAAAATATTGTGATCACAATTTAAAAATATAAGTTTAAAATATAGCGATTCTTGCTTAAAAATATAAATTTCAATAATTTTTTTTATTATTTTTGAGTCTGACATGGAATTTAAAAAATCCTCATCAAATTTCCGGCAGTCCACATAAGCTATATGGTACAGAATAGTTACTTATGGAATAGATTTAATAAAAATTTACAAGATCAAGCATTAAAGTATAAATATTCAAAGGTCAGGACATTTTTATTAAAAGGTTGAAAGATGGGTGTCAAATTATAATTTATTCTTTACTTTAATATAACTTGGATAGACCTAGGTTGGCCCTTAAAAATAAATAAACTAAAAACGTGTAATTATGCCGTCGAATTTTGATATACATAAAAATGTGCAGTGATTTGAAGCCGTCAAATTTTGATTTGCATAGTACTAGTTTTTTTTTAAGGAAAGTTGTTTATTATTCCGCGAACAAATTCAGTTACCAGAGATTGGCAGGGCGCCACCGCTCAATCACCCTACGTCGCGTGGCCGCGGTGCCAGACCACCGCTTAGGAATCTGTCCCCAACTATAATCCAACCACCGGAATGTCAACCGCCGCCACTCCGCCTGCATCCACCGCCATTCCCACTTCTTCACAATCCCCCCAAGAATCCACATCCATACACACATCATCCAATACCAAGAGCACCCCTCAAATTCCATATCATGCTCATCAGACTCAATCCCTAACTTCAAAACAAGCCATAGCCGCCCCTAATTTGGAATTTTTGAAGTCTGATTTTGGTAGAGTTGCTGGTAACCGTCATGAGGAATCCGGAAATCGTTCTGATCTTGACAACTCCGGCGTTCAGCACTCCGGGCCGGAAAAAATCACTAACTTAGAAGTTATTAGTGTTGTTGGGGGTGGAGATGGAAGCAAAAATGCGGTTAATTTATCTTATCAAACGGGAGAAAGGCCGCAGAGCGTGGCAGGAACCGGGAGTGGGAAGAGGAAAATAGTGAAAAAGACTGTGATTGTTAAAAAGGTGATAAAGAAGAGGGTGCCGAAGAGGCGTTTGGTAGATGCTTTGGGAAATCGAGGCGAGGTGCTGAAAGTAGAAGACGGTGTCAATTCGAGTGAGGTAAGAAACAATGGGAATCTTGCTAATGATGTGATCGAAAAATCTAATGTTGTTGAGGTGATCGAGAAAACTGGTATTAATGAAGCAAAGGATACAGTGAACACAGTCGATGATTTTACAGAAAAATTGAACATTGTGAATGATGTAGATGGGGTAAAAGAAGAAACTAGCGCTATCCATGAGGTCGTGGAAAAAACGGACATCAGAGCCGAGGTACCGCAAAATCTGGAAATTGTAATTGCTCCAAATGTTTCTGGACCAGCTGTTGGTGAGGAAGTTGATGATCTAAGTGCTGAGATGGAGCCAGAGATGTCGAAACCTGATATTCACGCAAAATTCTCAGAACAAATGCTGCCAAGAAATGATCGAAGCGGCTTTAATTATATGGATGCAGATGGTCTAAAAGGTAATGATTCTGTATGTGAAGTAGAGAGAAAGGACTTAACAAATCCCTTTTGTGATTTAATAGAAGTCGAGAAGGTTAACTTAATCCCTGAGACTATCATGGAAACTAATGAGAGAGAGAATACTATGACAGAGAATCAATTAGAAGACTGTCTTATGGAGAATCGGAGGATTGATTTTGTCAATAAAGCGGATGTGGAGCTTCTTGCTAGCCAAAATGTAGGTTCAATAGGAGAAGAAATTGAGGTTTTGGGTGGGCAGGAAAATGGAAGACCGATTGCTAAAGCTGAAAGTTGCAGTGGTGAGGAGGGGAGCGACTGTATTAAGTTGACTGAAGGGTTATTATTTAGTGGTGAAATGGAAGCATTGGAGCGGAAGAAGAAGCGGAAAACAGAGATTTTCATTGGCGGTCTAGACAAATATACAAAGGAGGAAGACATAAGGGCAGTGTTCGAAGATATTGGGGTAGTTTTGGAAGTAAGGTTGGTGACGAATCCTAAGTCAGGGAAGAACAGAGGATATGCCTTTGTGCGGTTTGCTACAGCTGCTGATGCTAAAAATGCATTGGCCAAATACTCGAGAGTTGAGGTAACTTCTACTCTGGTTCTGGTTATATAAATGCATCTTTGGATAGAATGTTGGCCTTATATGTCTTTACAATTGTGCATTTTAGGATGATGACATGCTAGTTGCTTGTTCAAATTTGTTTTATGTATAGAGAAGTTGATGTGGCAAGATTGCTGATGTTATCTCAAGAGCCTTGAACGATAAAACATGGCTAAAGTTGCTATGTGAGACATATGAGATTGGTGAAATGCCAGCAGTTGAATTTTGGGACAGTGCATTCATTGATCCGCCCATTAAGTCACATGTAAAGCTGTCTCAGTTAAAACATTGGTAAAATTTCATAAAAATTACACAAATAACGAGTGAACATATTATTTAAAATAGTCAGTCAATTCAGTTATATGGTTATTATCTAGTGACTAGTGTCATTGTTGCGCTTGCCTTTCAGATCTCCGTATTAGTCACTTGCCTTAAAAATTATTGTTTGACAGATCTAAGATGAGATGTAGATGATATAAAAGTGGGTAAAAAGAGCAGAGGGTCTGTTGAAAGCTTATATTTCTTAGTTCCTACAAAATGGGAACTCTTCAGATTATGATGAGAACTTCTAGAACGCACTGAGAAAGTAACTGGTGGACTCACATGTCACTGATGATCTTTATTTGTTCAATTGTATAATCCTTAATTTCCAAACATTTAGTAAGCTAAGCAACTAGGTTAAACCAACAGGTTTTTGCAAAAAGGAAAGGATGGTTCTGACATTCCAGTTCTAACCTGACTAGCTGAACTCAGTAACCAGTCTTTGAGCCATGGTATGAAAAGAGACTGGAATGCTTGTTGTCATGCAGTTAGTCTGCAAAAGTTCTGAACCAAATAATAATTGCAGATACATTTTACACATATTGCAACAAAAGTGTTTGTGATCAAAACAAACGCTTTCAAGCTATGTGCTCAATTGCCATTTGTCGGCCTAAAAGATTGTTTAGAAAATGCCAAAAAGATAATAGAAGTTTCTTTAGAGTGGAACATGCATTAACTATGATGTTTTTGAAAAGCATGAACTATGCATTTAGTCTACTTCCATTACGCATGTTAGTTATATAACCTAAGGTAGTTGCGGTAGTTGCTGTAGCTGTTTAACTCCAGAAACTAATTTAAAAACGCACATGAAAGATATGATTCCAATTTTGAATTCTCTTCAACCAACTTTTAATTGCTTTGATGGCCCTGGGCCATGTTAAATGCTTTGTCTTTTGTCACCTCATGCAGCTTACTTTTGGAATCTCTCCTGTTGCGATACTACTTGATAACCTCCATTCTTTGGGTTTGCATGTGGTATGTTTTATAATCAACTAGGGGCGTGTGTGTATTGTACTGTAATCTTTTCTACCAGGGAAGGTCCTTAATACTACTAAACTTGGTACAATTATTTTCTCTCTGCCAGGCTTTATTTTTTTACTCCTAAGGAAATATTGTTTTTATCCTGATCCGACCTATTGCTGTTTCTAATGTCTTGTGTTTTGTAATTCAACTTTAGATATGTGGGAAGCACTGCAATGCAGCACCAGTTGAGGGCAATGATACAATATATCTCGGTAACATAGACAGGAAGTGGAAGACTGACGATGTGAGCTTTTTATTATGCTCTGCCTGGTTTTAAATTCATTCAGTAGATGATGTGACTAAGTGGTTGACTTTTTGCAGGTGATGAAGTTGTTAGAGAAAGCTGGCATTGATAAAATAGATAAAGTTACTCTTAAAGCTGATCCAAATAACATCGAGAGAAATCGAGGTTTTGCCTTTGTTGAGCTTCAAACAAATAAAGATGCTCAAACTGCTTTTAAGAAACTGCAAAAGAAGGATGCTTTTGGAAAAAACCAGATGGTGAAAGTTGCATGGGCACAACCCTTAACCGAGCCAGCTGAAGAAGAAATTTTGCAGGTGAGTTTTGGGGTACAAGTTTCTGTAGAAAATTAAGTTTCATGGTTCTCATAATTGTTGGATTTGGTAGTCTGACATGTTTATGTAATTCTTCATGGATAATAATTATTTGAATGCCTCAAAAACAACAAAAATATTCTAATTATTATGATTCTGATGTCTCACAATTGGGTTCGCATTTAACAGGAGGCTAGTGCAGTTGAAATTTAAAACAATATTCAAAAGCATGCAAGACATGTTTTATTGCTTATCCCTGGGTATTTACTGTTGTTTTATGATTACTTGTCATTTATAGTAAATTTTAAGTGTTTCAAATTGTGAGCTACTTCTTAACTTTTATGCATGCCAGTTTCGTTTCAATGTTGGAGCAGTTAATCACTCGTCACGCTAGCACCTGCAGGGATCCAATCCAGCCTCTCTAATTAGTAAAAACCTATTAGATATTTGCTTAATTTTGTAAAACTATGCATTGTCCTTGCAAATATACTTGGCACTCAATGTATACTGTGCGGTATATTTTTCCATTTTCTAATCCCGTAGCTTTCATTAAAATGAACTTCCTGTTGGCATACCTAATGAGTGATGGAGGTACTTTGCGCCATTCAGGTGAAATCTGTTTATGCTGAATATCTGCCCTCCTCATGGGATGAAGAGAAGGTGAAAGAATACTTCAAAAGATTTGGTGAACTTGAAAGTGTTGTCCTTGCAAAAGATCTTTCTTTGTCCAGGAGAAAAGATTTTGCTTTTATTAACTATACAACTCGTGATGCTGCTCTGACATGCATTGAGGCTGTCAATAGAGAGAGATTGGAGGATGACTGCTCCAAGGTTCTGTATTCCCTGGATTGTATGGTCTTAATTTGGACTCTAAAAGTAGAATACTTATTTGGGAATTAATTTCGAATTTAATTACGTTTAGGTTAAGATGGCTGCTTCCCTTGCAAAACCAATTCCAAAGAGGAAGCAAACTTCCAATCCGACTAATAAGCAACACCTCGAAGCAAAAGAAAATGCAATTCAAAGTGAGTACTAGAACTCTTTTCATCCTTGATGGGTTGTATTATTCGTTTAAAACTATTTAAGTCCAAAAGATGCGGATATTTGGCGCTGCCTGGTTGAGATTGATGTGGAAGTAGTTTATATGCTTGAAAGCAGGCAGGGATTTGCAAATTATGTAAATTAAAAAATGCAGTGGTAATGTTACCTGACTGCCTTTGATGGCAGCATCTTAGAATTTGGAAATTGACTTGCACGCCCTACCTCCTTGACCTCGGTAAAGGCTTATATGCTGAGCTTTTATCCTTAAAAACATAGTCGAATAACTCTATGTAGACATTTTAGACTTTATCAGGAGATATGTTTAGATCTTGTAGCTTATTTGGATAAAATAATTTAATGATAGATCTAAATCCGTTGTAGCAAATGCATTAGTGGTTGTTTGGATTGATTTGGATTTTCAGTTCATCGCTTCCATTTTGAACTCTCCTCAGGTGATTTGGAATCCCTTGGGTTCAGAAGCATAAAAGGATGGAGAAACTTCATTGTTCTATATCTGTTTAGAGATTGGATATTAACCATCGTTTTGAGTTTTTCTTCTGCCTCAGGCAGGATTCAGAGTGGATACCTTGTCCACTTGTATACTTTCACTTATTTTCCTATAAAGTGTTTCATTTTATCCAAAATTACAGAAAAATGGAAATGAGAAGTAAAGAAGTTAGTCAGGATGGTCTTGATCTTCTACTTCATACTCCAATTTCCTCCTCATGAAAAGAAATAATTAGATTTCTTTTCAAATTCTTGTAAAGTTATCTATATGTGATTCTACGATACTTTGGTTTGAGGGAGTTCACTCTCTAAGCACCAAATTTGTGAGTTAGATTTCGATATCTTGGCTAGCTTATAGGATAATTGGTCCTCCATTTCTTTTATCTTCTTTTCTGTTCAGTTATGTACATTCTACTGAGCAGATGACTGAGTAGAAAGTGAATCATTTTCTTTCGCTAGTAGTCAAATACATAGTCAGTCGCATAAGATAAAAAGATAACTTGGATTTCTTGTAGAAGGTTGACTATCAACTGCAAATTGTTGGAGAATTGTTTCTTTAGTTGTTCTTTCAATGGGGATTAATTTATGCAAGCTCGCTTTAAAGCTTATAAGCAAAATATTACACAAATTTGAATGAAGCACAGACAAAGAAAACCATTATGGAGATGTTCTTATTGCAATATTTTTTCAGAAGATGATGGAGTACTGTATATGCGAGAATGAAGACGGGTTCTATTAGTTGTTAAAGGTCTGCTGTCTATATATTGCTTAAATGTTTTAAAAGTAATACCACATCAAAGTGTCTTAATGAATTGGCATCTCAATTTGATCTTTAGGTGAATTTGGTACTCAATGTATATTCTTACTTTTAAGTTGTACTGCACATGGCATTGGGAGTTGTGATTGTTCGTTGCTTGCTAGGATAAAAAGAAAGGACTTACTTTGCATGCAAGATGCTTCTGGTGTGTTCTTCTAAGTATTGCTTTTGTAAATTTGGATTTCCAGCCTCCAAAAAGCTGCATGGATCTAGAAACAAGGGCAAGGCTGCCAGCAGTAGCTATGATCATGCAAAGGTTGATAACAGGCTTTCTACTACTGATGAACTTGTGCAATTATTGAGGCAGCAAGCATCAACTAAGCATAATCCTCCACATCTAGAGTCAGGTACGTTGTAGTTATTAGCTGTTTTTCCTATAATAATATCGTCTTCTACTCATATTCTTGTAGTTGTTGTCTGAAACTTTTGCTGCCTTATGAACATGTTAAATGCCTTTTATACACTGATGTTTCACAACCAATATGGCACTGCAGTTTTCACATGCCCTAGATTCAGATAGTGAGAGTGCTCGGCTTGGGATGATCATTCAGTCTCTGTCAGTTATCACCTATTTTTTTGCGACTTAACTGAGTAAACTGAATTTTGCCGCACAAAAATATTAAAAGAAGCAGATTCTACCAAACAGATTCTATGATCTGTAACGCTATTCTGACCATCGAAGAAATTAGACAATAATTGGTGCTCGTTTGACGAATGACAATCAGATGAGTGAAACGAACAAGGGAAGCAGAAGATTTTTAGAGACATGAATCTATGCGATGATATAAAGGGAGAAGGGCAAATGAGTTTCTTTTGTGAGATAACAGCTGAGGAAATTAGGGACATAGAAATAAGTGAAGAAAAGATTAGGGGAAAAAGAGCTCAGGGAAGAATGTAGTAGTGAAAAAGAAAGAGGAACAAATTAGAGAAAACTGAAGATTAAATTTTGAATTGAAATTTAGGCAAAATAGAAGATTGAAAGAAAATAAATGAGGGAAAGAGAAGTTGAACCTAAGTATTATTCTTTCTAACTGAGGAGTGAGTTATTTTACTTCTAGAAACCAAACTGAGCCTATTTGTTGAAACCAATAAACCAAATAGTAATGTTTCAGTTCCCCTTCTCCATTTGTATGTGAATAATAAGAGATTTGGACAAATTTTGTTGATATATTTTTTGATGGATCGTTGAAAGATTTAAAAGAGTGAACTCTGTGTTAGTTGGGTTCATTATCTCCTAATTGATAATTAAATGAGTGGACAAATATGGGCACAATGATTTCAGACAGTGCTAGGAATGATGACACTACTTGGTAGGGGGTGATAAAGCGTCGAATGAGTTTAAAAAAAAAGAGAGAAATCAAAAGTATATAAATGATTAGAAATGGATATTGAGGCTAACTCACCCTCACAAAACCGGCTTGTAAGGGGAGAGTTGTCCTCACTTTAATAAAGTAGCACATGCCACTTTACCCAACCAATGTGGGACATTTTAGTACACCCCCTCACGTGTAGTGTGGAACTATGCCAGAATTGCAACAATATTGGGGGCTCCCCTTACAAGCCGGTGCTGTGAGGGTGAGTTAGGCCCAATATCCATTTCTAACTATAATAATTAGGAAACTCTTAGCTTTGAAAATAACATGCGAAAAACATAGTCGTTCCAAATGGCATGGTAGAACATATACATGCTTGAAAGCATCCCGTCAACAGAAAATTTTATGTTGGTTGTCATTCCTAAGATTTTATGATAGCAAGCCACAACTCAAGGTCTATGATGAGGAGCATTAGTACATTAGTAGGACCATGCAAGGGATCTTAAACTTTCTTAGGCACCAAGTGACGTTTCGAAGCTTCAATACGCACACAACAACTTATGTTTTGGCCAGTGTGATGCGCCGTGCCAAGGTCTTGGTCTTGGGGTTGCTTTGATGCAATCGGGTCAGCCTTTAATAATAATTTGGCGGAATCTCCATGAGAAGAAACTGATTTGATATCGTTGCTCACCTCATTGACTTATGTTGGTTACTTATGATTTTTGGAGCGAGGGCGACCACAATACACTCTAATGGCATGTCTGATCTTCATGGGTACTGACAATAGATTCCTTTATGAAAAATACAAATCAGGGGAAAGGGGAAGATGACCTTGACCAGCAACAACAACAACATATAGAGGATGATTTATTCAATCACATAGTTTGAGCTCTTATAATATGGCGCCCTTGAGGCTTTCTATTTGATTGTATCAAAAGGTCCAATCAATTGGGATTTCCCTATTGGCCCAGGTCATTTTGGGACAAGTGGATCATTTATGATGAAGAGGAGGAGCTTCAAGAGAATGGTTTGAAGTTGGAGTGGAACCATGCAGTACCATACTGGACATGAGATAGATCTTCCAAAGAACAATGCCCTCCAACCCGGTTCAATTGGTACACAAGGACGATAGTTGGCATTTTTTTTGTCAACTACTTTGGATTAAACAAAATCATGGTTCCAAATAAATACCCCATTTTAGTTATACAAGAAATATTGGATGGGTTTCATGTTGCTAGTCGCTACTTGGTTTAGCAAGTTGGACTTGTGCGTAGGATATAATCAAATCTGTCTCGTTGAGGAAGATATTCCTAAAGTTGCTTTCTGAACACACTATGGGTATTAAGATCCGTCTCGTTGAGGAAGATACTTCTAAAGTTGCCTTCCGAACACACTATGGGTATTATGAGTATCTTGTGATGCCTTTCGGCTTTACTTATGCACCAGCCATATTCCAAGCTACTATGAACGAGCTCTTCACGCTGTACCTTTGCAAATTTGTGTGTTTTTGTGACATTTTAGTCTATTCCGCCACTTGGGTGGAACATTTGAACACTTACGTTGTGTGTTGGGCATTTTGCAGGCTATTTCCTTTGTGCCAAACACGAAGAAATGCTTCTTCGGGCAACATGTTGTTGATTACTTAGGCCACTTTGTCCCATCTGATGGTCGACCAGCGAGAATTATTCGTGATCGATACTTAAGTCGCTTGTAGAGATCAGTGATCACAATCTTCTATGATTGATACTTAAGTCACTTAAAGAGATCAATGATCAACGGGTTCTTGGGCTTGACCGATTGTTGGTTTATTCGTGATTATGGGAAGCTCACACAACCCTTGACTTCCTTCCTCAAGAAGGGCACCTTGGATGCTTGGGCATGGCTGGAGGAGGCCCAAGCGGCGTTCACAATGCAACAGACGATCAACAAACCTTTCGTTATTGAGTGTGATGCATCCGACTTAGGTCTTATGGCTATTTTGATGCAATTGGGTCGGCATATCACCTACCTTAGAAAGGGTTTGTTTGATAATAATTTGGCAAAATTTGTTTTATGAGAAGGAATTGATAGCACTTGTTCTTGTGGTTTAACATTGGCGACCATGTTGAGTTGTGGAGCCTAGTACCGAGAATACGGCCACGAGCATGGCAATTTTTTTAGTAAGGCTTTTATAGGCCCATATTTATGATTAGGGATTTCTTATTATAAATAGTCTCTCAATGTAATTGAAAAGGTGTATTGAAAATATCTCTAGTGAAAACCCTTGCTTGGCAGTGCTCCCAGAGTTGTCATTGTGACAAATTGGGTAAACAATTTTTGTGTGTTCTTTTACTTTTCAAGATTGTTTTATTTCTAATTCGTGACCGACCATACCTTATTGGTCATTGCATAGTGGTTTGCATAGGCTCCATTATCTCTTGCATCAAACCTTATCTACTCCATCTCAACATAACTGGATAACTCGACTAACCAACCTCTATTAGGTAATGATTTCAAGATTGAATATTAGTACGGAAAATCCAATCTAGTGGCGGACGCACTTTCCCAGCGCGATGAGGATGTTGATCTAGCCGTTCTATTCCTTAGTGGCCTATTGAATGCTATTATCCATGCCCTAGAAGTGGGTCAACCAGGTAAAGGGCCATACACATTGATAGGGTTCCTTTTTACAAGGGCCTAGTGTTTCCTCATTCTTCATTGCGGGGTGTGTAATTGCTTAACTAGTGTGCAATTATATGGTGTTCTTTGTTTGTGTTCAATATAGTATTAGCACAACAATATGAACACCAATTCAAGATTTAAAGCAATAAAGAATACAAGGAGTGATAGTTCAGTTAAACAATCTAATTTGGGGGCCCAACGAGAAACAATCCACTAATTCAGTGCAGAATCGTACCAGGCTACTTACATGTAGAACTCACTGTTATAGAATATTATTGTATTATTATGTTTCCTTGTATATGTGTGTCTATATTAGGAATAGATTTAACCTAATTCTCTGTAACCTAGTTTCTCTCCCTATATATGGGAGCTCTCTTATTGTGAATATACACTATTACATACTTTTCTCTCCATATGTATACTACTCTACTATTCTACTATTCACACGTCCCTCATTTTCCCCCTTTCACTCTTTTTCATGAATTGGTGTGTAAGATCCGTTCACATACAAGACTTCCCCTTGTTCTCAAAAGTTAACTTTTCTTGAGCTACTTCTAAGTCACTATAAAGTGTTTGACATGATATCAAAACACTTGGCTTGATTCCACTTTGAACACTAAAGTGAACAACTCTAGATCGACAAAAATCTAAGCTCAAAACACGTAAATCTCTATAAGAATATATCTCTGAATTATGACATTGGTTGACACAACTAGTCCTAGTTGCCTTGATTTACAGATTAAACCATCTTGAAGTAAGTTTCCATCATGAAGGAATGGCCGACTTGTTGAGATAGGAATCCTAGTTTGAATAGAACTTTCCTTTTTGAGCACCTCTTTGATTCCTTATTGATTTCTCCTTCGAATAAGTCCTCAGCAATCTCCATCACTTCAACTACTTTCAAGAAGCATCCTACGTTGAATCTGAAGTGAATTACTAAATCTTGTGATGAACACCCGGATGAACATGTTCGTGAACAGCTTCTGAAGTCTTCGATCTTCATCTGTTGTTCTGAACATAAGTGTGAACATCATCTTTGAAGTCTTCCATTTTTAAATGATGTTCTTGACATATGTGTTGTTCTTCGCACAGCGGAATGTGAACACCATCTGAATCTTCATACTGAACATGTGTAGTCACACATATTTGCCATAAAAGCAATTACAAACTTTTTCGTGCACAAATTGCATTAACATAGTGCATGATTGCTATAGGAGTTTTATGCTACTCTTTCTGCCGTTCACGTTGAACATACTGCTGTCTGGCGGTGAATGTTTTTTGGCCGGAGATGTTAAAGCAAATCACCATGTGTGATGGCGTGTCTCGTTTGTCAGCAAAATAAATAATGGAGTGAGTGGTTGTCGTGAGCTGAGTTGATTGCATGCCATAAATTTCATTTGACCCTTTGCTGAAGATCGGAAGGCGAAGGAGGCGAATAAGTTCAACGTGAAGTGCAGTTTTCTTTGCCCTTAATGACATGGTCATTGTGAAGTCGCACACTCAACGTTAGGGTGCTCCTTTTGCTGCGGCAGTGAGAAAGTCGTGCCGCATTATTTTGGATCCTTCTAGGTTGTTGGGAGAGTTGGGGTTGCCTATCGACTTTGGCTATCTGCAGCGAGCTTTGTGCAGTTGGTGTTCCGCGTCTCTCAGCTTAAAGTGGTGGTGGGCGACAATGAGGTTACTGTGGCCCTACCTGAGTACCTCCTGCTCAATGAACAAACATTTGAACCTGAATTGGTGCTTCACCACCGCAATGTGTGGATGCGACAAGATCGCATTCCGAAGGGGCCAGTGAAATAGAAGGACCACAATGCGGATGAAGCCACCTGGCCGGCTGTGTCTGACTTCAGAGGTCAATTTCCGGATTTTGGCCTTGAGGACAAGGCTGTTTCACACCATAGAGGAGTTGATAGCAAGCCACAGCTCAGGGTCTATCATCGACGAGGAACATGCTGGGGATCTTTAATGAACTAATAGGACCATGCTGGGGATCTTTAATGAACTTTCTTTCCTTTATTGCCATTTTGTTTTAATTTGGTTAGCAGAATCCATTGTTGGATGGGCTGGTGTGTGTGGCCTGTTCCGAAGCCTGTAGGGTTGTTTCCATTAAGTTATTTAAGTGGGAAGGAGAAGGGTATCTTAGGATCTACTCTTTGGCGGTCGTTAGGCTTGGGCAGGCATTAGCCTGTGGAGTTGAATATTCATACTATTGTTATATAATTATTCCTCAATAAGATTTTCCTCTGTCGTCCCTTTGCGTCCATCATTTTGCATGTGTGTAACTGACATGTAATAAGATTCCATATGCTACCAAACCAGGTTCATGATTATCATTAATATTCCTACCAACTCTTTAATCCCGATAATGTAAATTTTTCTTCAGAAGGTTTTTATGATCTTAGGAAGATTCTTAATTTTGAAATTTCTTTGCAGATTTCTCTTCTCCTTGACCAACTGCTGGTGGACTTAGCAACCTACCTGTATTATACATATATTAGAAAATCTTTGCTGTGTAAATCTGGAAAATCTCGAGCCATAATTCCTTTACCTCTCCATCCGCTGTACATTTTATTTCACAGTTGTTTCTTCTAATATTACCCCCTTCCTGGTGCCTCTATGTTTAGGATATCAGGATGGCATCTTTTGTGTTCCACCTTGGTTTTTGAAAGCCAATTTTCTGATCTTGGTGGTTTTAGTTCCTGAAGTTTTTTGTGTCATGAGAATATGAGATTAATTATGTTTGACACTCATTTTCTTTATTTCTCTCTTTAAGTCATTATTTTTTTTGCTTATCTATTTTTTTTTTACCACAGGCTAGTTTACTGGTCAAAAGCTTTTTTACCTCAAAGATTACTTTGATCAATAATCTCCCTTATGTTTTGTTAAATCTACAAAATTTCTGTACTTCACTACTGGGATCTGAGATGAAAATTGCAGTCTGCTAGTAAGTTGTTTGAGTAGGTTTAGGAAATGAAATCAACTGAATCATATTGACTACTTGCTCGCTGAATGTATTTAAGCCTTTTAACAATTGTGGGGGCATTCAGTTCTATTATGTTTTTGGACAGGCGCCATTATGCCAGACCATCATTTCCTCTTACCTGGGACCAAGCGAACATTTTCACAAGTGGTATGTTACTATAAGGCTTCTGCATACACTTTCCTTTTCTTCATGTGTTCTTCCTTCTCTTTCCCCATTTGATTAGACTTATTGTGGTTAATCCAGACAGCTAAGCTTACTGTTCCACCATTGTGTTCAGGGACATGACCCTCTCTATGTGGAGCGCCCAGGGTTGTCACGAGTGCGTGTGGAAAGCTCTTATCAAATTTCCGGCCCAAGGTTATATAGATGCTGAAGCAGAAGTAGTTCCTTCATGCTGCATATTAAATGTTGATTGTCAGTTCATTGATTTATGACTATCACTTCTATTTTCTAATTCCAGCTCCTTATCTCATGGCATTGATCTGTTACGTACCCCCTATCATCATCAACCAGGCCCTGTGGTCCCATCTGGTCAGTGGTTCTTTGATTTGTATTATTGTGTTTAGCTTGTGCTTGCCTTAAGTTTTACAGAATTTTTGTCATGTCTTTGTCTCTCAGAATCAGTCAATGGGAGAAGATTTTATTCTAGTCATTTTCAGGTACTACAGTCATGCTCTTTTCCCATTTTGTTACAGTTCTCTCATTGTTGGCGACCATGAGGGAGCCACACTGATTCCAAGAGGGGCATTGGGCACCCCCGCACCCCCTCATTTGTTTTTTCTTTGTTTTCTATTACAATAATGTTATTTTTAATTTCTTGTTAGAACATAATATTGTTTGGAGTAGGATGATTGTTAATTAAGTTCACTTTCAAAATATATAAAATTTTCTTTATTTAAATTATTTATAGTTTTAGTCCTATTAATTTTAAAAAAAAATCAGATCCTTGTGATGTAAAAATCTAGCTTCATCTCTTGTCGTTGGATTTGCCTACTCAAGCGACTTTTATGCTTCACTTGGACATAAGAGAGTGATTTTGAATGGAAGATTTTAGCACTTCTTGATTCAATTATAATACCTCGCATCAATCAACTACTTCAGCCTGTAGTCTGTTTCTAGGAGCATTTAACTGAATTTAGATTCTATTCAAGAAGTGACTAGGAGCTGATCACATCATTTGGCTCTGAGAAAATGAGCTTGACCTCAGATTCAGAAAGGCTAGTGAAAATGATAAGTTTTCTAGAAAGGATCAATTTTGTCTTCTCTTGCTCTCGACTCTGCAGGTTGCGGGCTTGGCTATAGCATTTGCTGAACCTCACTATCTGCAGCATACTGAGTGCTTCAGATGTTTGGGATGCATCCTTGATCTGTTTTCTTTTCTTCTTTTGCAGACAAGGGATCGAGCTTCTTACTACGGAGATACTTATCCGTACCACAGACGTGAGTCGATCATTTGGTTCATAGCTTATATATTTCTCCCTTCTCCTTTTGATTCTCTTATGAAAATTAGTTCATGACAGACTGACGTGAGTCTACAATTTTTTTTTTTTTTTATCTCATATATTTAATAGAGTATTCTTGATTTTCTAGTTTTTCATATCATGAATATGTGAAATCATCTCAACTATATGCGCCTTGCTTTGCTTGTTTTACACTAAATCCACTGTCAATTTATATAGTTTTGAGCTCTGATATTAATCTTATAACTTTGTTCTTGCGTTTATGTTTGTTCAGATTGATGATTGAAAGTGGAGCTGGCCTCATTTGGGGAATTCACATGATGGAAAGTGGTGCTAGATTATATATAGTGTAATTCATTCGTTAAATATATACTATGTCCATTGCCTGTTTTGTGTTTCGGTACTTGCATCTCGTCTCGGTTAAAAAAATAAAACTCGTCCTACCTCGTTTAGCAACACTCATATAAACGTCTCAAGTTTCAGCTCCTTAGTTTTTGATAAACCTCGTTATTTTACTTACCAGCTAACTCAAATGTGTAAAATTATTAATTTAATATGCAACTTATATTTTATATTTTAATTTGCGGTACGTATATTAATTATCTTTAACTAATCTTTTTTGTTATACAACAAATTGTATTTTTAGAGTAAACTAATTTAATTTGAAAGGAAATTTTAAGTATTTAGATTTAATAAATTTACAAAGCTCAATTAAATCATGAGTCTTTGACGTATTCAGTAAATTAAGACTACAAATAACAGCGATCATCCTAATCATCCAACCACTTTAATATTTAATTAATTTCTCTCTTTTACACATCATCAATATTCATCAAATCCAACCACACATATTTTGCATGTTTTATCAATTACCATCCAACCACAACATTATATATAATTCTTTTATTTTATTTAAGATTAAAATATTACTTGTAATAAAAATTATAATTATGACAAGAAAATGAAAATATTCCAAAAAGAAAAATCGAGTAATAAATAGAAATAAATAGCCAATATCAAAAATATTACAAACTAAATTAATAACGTAAATTACAACTTGTTCACAACAATTAAATTGCATTTCCTAAAATTATGAAAAAATAAAATCGCACCAACTAAACGACATTTCCTAAAATAAAATCATACTTATTAAATGGCATTTCCTAAAATTTCATAAAATAAAAATTTATTATTTTGATATATAGAAAATTATAGAAAAAATAGATAATTTTAAAGTATGTTGAAATATAGCAAAATTGATGTTTATTTATAAAGAATGAAAAAAATATGAATTTTGGTATATGTTTTATTTATTTTTATTATATTATATAAAAGATATATTAATATTAATTTTATCTATGTATTTAAATAAAATTGATTAACCAGTAGGATGGAGACAAGTGTCTCCATCACATTGGCCAAAAGCATGGTTGGAATGAGACCAGCTTGGATCTCAATAGATGGCTGGTCGACTATCACCTTTTATAATTCACCATTTTTTTTATTTGGTGATGTGACGGCGATCACAAGTTCAAGTTTGATACGATAATAAACAAGTTTAGTTTGAGCTCGATAATATTCGGTTTGGTTCGACACCCTCCTCACTCAGAATAACACAAAAGCCTTCAAGACCGAAGGGAGCATGCATGTCTAAAATCTAGACACCCTCGATATAATATAGTTATATAGCATTGTTTTCAAACACCTCATTTGGCAACCTCCAAATATATGTTTTTTCTTATTCAATTTATTTTTTAATTTTTTTAACGACTTCTTCTTCTTCTTCTTCTTCTTCTTCTTCTTCTTCTTCTTCTTCTTCTTCTTCTTCTTCTTCTTCTAGTTTTGGTACATTTTTGGGGTTTGGTGGCTCAAAGCTTATTTCAATTGGCAATATGGTGCTGATATTGGGATAAAGGAGGATGTGATTTTAGACCAATTATTTTTTATTTCACCTTTTGATTTGTTTGAATTTATTATAGACCAACCAACTAAAACTCAATTGTAAATTATAGGTAGATAAATTGTATAAATAATGTAAAATCGATTTAATTACCTGCATACATATACTAAAAGAGGAATAATTTACTGTGTCAGATATTTTGTGCAACAAATCCATTTCAGACTTTTTGTAAAATAAAATTCACGTGGAATATTTTCCATGCAAAAATTAACTAGTACAATTGTAGAGATACTAATAGTTCCGTGCAAGCTTTTTGCCGGTGGTTGAGATCGACGATTCAAATAAACCGGTGGTTTTTTTTTGGTTGTCAAAATGGGATGTGTTTCTGTTTGCACCTCCATATTTACTCTTTGCACCCTAAAAGAAAAAAATAAAAAATAAAATAGTTTTGAAGTTACTTAAATGCCCTTTATTCAAAAAGAAAAAAATAAGTGTGATTCGAAAATGAAATTTCGAACTCATCGTGTTTGTTCGAAATTTTATTTTCGAACATACATAATTTTTAAAATAAGTCATGTTCGGAAATTAATTTTCGAACACACCATGTGATTTTCGAACAAACATAGCATGTTCGAAAAATAATTTTCGAACGGACTCCACGAATTTTTTTAAGTACCGTTCGAACACAAGACTTCGAACATATCCATTATGCTCGAACAGAAGACTTCGAACATATTCAGAATGTTCGAATACACAACTTCAAACGGAACGCGATTTTTTTTATGCTTTTAATTTTCAGATTTTATATTTTTTTAAGTAAGGACATTATAGTCAATTTTAGGGGTGCAAATAGTAAAAAAGGAGGTGCATGGAGAAGTTATGGTGCAAAGAGTAAATATAAGGGTGCAAACAGAAACTCCCGCTCGAAATTCTTCTAATATGTTTTTTCAAAGATACGTTTAATATGGGTAAGTTACAAACGTCAAATCCCTTTATGTTTTGAAAATTGCCCTAAATTTTCTAATATTATTAAAAAGGGTTTGCCTATTTGTATATGCAGAAAACATTAAATTTAGATATTTTTACTAATATAACCTGTAGAGGTCGAATTCCACAATCGATTGGATGTAGGATTCGGGCTCCGGCGACCTACAAGACAGAAACAATTACGTGAAGCCGAAGGACCGTCGGGGGTTGACGATCAATCGGTCTCCGACGCTCAAGTCAGATTGTGATACATAAAGGAATTGAGTTAGATTGAAAAGGACTGGAAAAGAGAGGTAACGTAGGGTTTTTCAGAATGATTTTCTTGAGTGATTGTGCGCAAGTATTTTAATGTGTGTATTTTCGATCGCTCTCCTCCTCCAAGTTCCGTCTCTTTAGTATATAAGGCTTCATAACCACTTCCCGATTTTAAAGGAATGATCATATCCCTTTTAGGGTTTTGACCGGATCCTTCCTCTATCAATAACGAAGTTTTTGACTTGGTCGCTAACGGAGGCTTACATCTTACCTGTCCTGCGACCTCGACTTCAACTCTTAAACCCCCGACCTCTCGAATTCGGACGGTCTTGGCCCTATGGGCCTCGATTTTGGGCCTCAGCGGGAAAAATGCCTCTACAGTTAGCTCCTCATTACTTGATTCTTGTATTTCAAGGATTGGGTAATGAATGTCGGTGTTACTGACTGCTACCTTTGTATAACCCCAGGCCTGATTACTAATCTTAGGATATTCTCAGGGTTATGCGAAGAACTTATGGAGCTCCAGACTTGGAGTCAAGTCCTAGAAGAGCTTCCGAAGTCGTGAGTGCATACCTCATGGAGCTCCAGACTTGGCAAGTCTCTAGGGGGCTTTTGAGGTCGTGAGAGCGGACCTCATGGAGCAGACTTGGAGACAAGTCTCGGGGGAGCTTTCGAGGTCGTGAGAGCAGATCTCATGGAGCTCCAGACTTGGAGACAAGTCTCGGGGGAGCTTTCGAGGTCGTGAGAGCGGACCTCATGGAGCTCCAGACTTGGAGACAAGTCTCGGGTGAGCTTTCAAGGTCGTGAGAGCAGACCTCATGGAGCTCCAGATTTGGAGACAAAACAAAGCTTCGCTTCACGTGTCCTTTCCGCTTCCCTAGGTAGAGATCAACCGTCGGATTAAAGTATACAGTCTAGGGCCATTCGATTCATTTCATAATTTTAAATTTTGAGTAAGGAGCCTTCCCTCTCTCTGCATCTTCGTCTTCCTGGATTCCCCACAAAGAAACCCTAGCCGTCAATTCTGCAAAAATCCTAACCATCCCGCTACTTTTCCGGAAACCCTAGGCGCGATTCTCTCCACCATCTCCAAATCTTTCGCGCGTGGATTTGCACAGGATTCTTTCCAGGATAAGCCAATCCTCTTTCACCACGTTTTTAGGCTCCAACTTTAGGTTATTTTCTCACCTCCTACTCCTTTAAATTTTCGTGAGGCGTGAGTGTTTGGTATTTTAAATTTTTTCGTGGGGTTTGGTAGTTTCTGGAATCTTGTGGGATTTTTAGTTTCTGGGATTTTGTGGGATTTTTGGCTTCTAGAACAATGAGTGCTAGCGATGACTTAGCTACCGGAGAGGAAGAGAGGAGCTGGGATGATGGTGCGAAGGAGAGCTTCACTGGCTCTAAGCAGTTTGGTGGCTCTGACTTCGATTCCCCGACTGCTATCATTCCCCACTTCGTCGACGGGGCGGCGATTAACAAACACTCAGCCCCAGCGGTGACGGGTAATCCGACGAAGAAGTAAAAAACTCTCCCCCGTGATGTCCAACCAACTGAGGAAAGGTTCCAGGCCTCGGAGATTGCTCCAAAGATGAGTGAGGAGCTTCTGAAAAGGCTAGCCTCGTTGTCGATTTCGGGAGGTGGGGTTGAGATTCGATCTCCTCGACCCTTTGAACAAGCGCATCGACCTCCGCCTGGATTCACAACATTCTACACGCTCATTACTGAGAAGGGGGTTGGGCTCCCTATTTATCATTTCTTCACCAAGATCGCCCACTTTATGGTATAGCCCCTGCTCAAATTATTCCGATAGGATGGTTCCACATGATGGAACCTGTGGAAGGAGCTCGATTTTCTTGAACCCAGTGTCGATGAATGGGACTCGATATATAGATTGGTTGCTAATGTCATCGCCATTTCATTGGCGACGAAATTTTCCGTCGTGAGTTTGCCATTTTCTTGTAGTGTTAGCAAAGGGATGGAGAGAGATTAGGATTACGATGAAATGCTTGTGGCTTATTCTTTCAATTTCGTACTTCAAATGGTACAAGTTTATATATATACAATAATGAGAATATTAGAGAATTCTCTATTATACTTATATAATAATACTTGAGAAATCTGAAGATTTCTCTTTAGATATCTTATCTAATAATTCATTGAATATTCTATACATGGAATATTCTAGATATATCATCTATGCATAAGAATAGTTTAACATATTCTATAATATTCTAGAATGATCATCTTTAGCATATTCTAAAATGTTCTAGAATATGCATCAATTTTCATCACTCCCCCTTGATGCTCATTTTGATTATTCCAAGTTTTTTTCTCGTAATCTCTCAAACTTGGACCTTTGTTGTGACTTTATAGTGTTTAGATGAGCAACTGGAGCACGTGTTTCATTATAGTTGATACCTGGTAATTGTAGGTATCCTTTGGCTACCAACCTTACCTTGTCCTTTTGAATTGAGCCATTTAAGTTTAGCTTTGTCTTGTAGACCCACTTGACTCCAATAACCTCCTTGTTATTTGGTAGATCGACTAACTCTCATCTTTCATTTTTCTCGATCATCTTGACTTCTTCCTCCATTGCCTTTATCCAATATTTTTGTCTGATGGCATCTTTGAAGCTCTCCGGTTCCACTACTACAAAGTTGCAAGTCTCGTAGATATCTCGAAATGTCCTCACATTCCGTGGTGTTGAATCTGGAGAAGATTGTTCCTCGTTTGACGATGAGGATGATGTTCTTGGACTAGGGGGTTGTACAATAGCTGGAGAAGATTGTGGGTCATCTCGATCATCTTCATCGTGATGTTCATCGGAACATCGTGGTCGTGGTACTATGATATTTTGTTTTTCAACTTTTTCTTCTTCCAGTTCCATGATGCGCTTTCATCGAACTTGACATCACAACTGATGATTAGTTTTCCGGTCTTGAGATTGTAGATTATGTAACCTTTAAACTGAGAGCTGTAGCCAAGGAATATACATTTCTCGTTTTTTTCTTCCAATTTGTGTCTTTTTTCTTTTGGGATATGCACATAGCAGATGCTCCCAAAGACCTTGAGATGTTGTGTTGATGGCTTCCGTCCACTCCAAACTTCGACTGGTGTTTTATTTTGTACTGCCATTGTTGGACATCTAAAAAATTGAGGTGATTTGGTGCAAACTTCTAAAATTTGTGTTAAAAACTTATATTAGAGTTAGTTCTATGCCTCTTTTCTATAACATTATATTAAATGACTAACTCTTAACCATTTTCACAAATTAAACATTCAATAAATTTGATCATATCATTATTAGGTTCAAATATAAAATAATTAATCTGATTAAAAAATGTTATGAACTTTGAACTTTGCTTAATTAGTTGTATAGCCTTGTAATTAATAAAAATTAAAATTAATTAACCGTATTAATCTTACAAGTCCGATTTAGGACGCAATTTGATTGAATGAAAACTAAGGCTATATTTATAGCCGCTAGCTGAATTATGTTGCAGCTCAATTCATCATCTTCTGATGTTTTGCAAAATGTATCCGTTCATATACATATATACAAATATCACATCTATTGACAGGATGAATTATTAAATTTTAATAAAAGGGAAAAAATAACTAACTAATTTCATACCAAAAAATCCGAAAAAAAAAAGAATTTATTTCATGAATTGCAAAAAAAAACTGCTGAAAAGAGTTGATATTGTACAAATTTCACTCACCGGATAACAATAGTAAAAGGATTCATATCTCCCGCGCCGCAAATATCGCAACAGCTCTCTCTCTCTCTCTCTATCTTTATCTCTCTCTTCATATAGATATATATACTCTCTCTCTCTCTATCTTTATCTCTCTCTTCATATAGATATATATACAATGTTTGTGTATAATGTATGCAGGCCTAAAATTTTACGTGAACAGCTGAGGGGCAGAGAGTTCAGCATTAATCCCATGCCATGCAGATCACAAATATCACCCCAGATCCCTCCACCGTGACTCCACCACCACTTCCATCTTCTGGCGGCGGTGATGAATCAAAACTGAGTGATGAGGAATACTTGAAGAGGCTTCATGTAGGTTACTGATTCCAACCAACTAAAAAGGAGCTTATATTTGAATATTTGATGAAAAAGATCAACAATGAGGTGTTGCCCCGCAGCATGATCCATACCGTCAAATTATATGCTTTCACTCTTGACCAATGATTAATGTCTCCCTAATTTCAATGATTAATGTTCTTTTAGGATTTTAATTTTCTCGACTCCTAAATATAATACCTTTTTTTTGTTCAAAATGTTGAATAATTCGAGTACTTTCATAAATTTATTATCAAGAAAGGTAGAGTCTTGGGTAGTATATTCATCTCTGATTTATTCAAGATACTCTATAAATTTGTGTGTTTCTAGGGAATCGTGTGTATGTGTGGGGTTAAGGGTTTATAAATATTTTCATCACATGAAGGCAAGACTTTCATAGACCCCTATCATGAATAGGGTGATCATTTCTACAATTCATACGTTTCTTTTTCTTACTTAAATGTCAAATTTGTAGGAAGTAATCACAATTTCTAATGAATTTATAGCTAAAAAGGGCCAAACTGCAAAATGGTAATGAAATGAATCTGAATTATTTCTTGAATGAATGATATATTTTTTACTAGCAGGAATTAGCTATATATATATATATGTATGTATTGTTACTAATTAGAAAAGTATGAATTTTCTTTTCGTGTTTAATTTGTTGCAAAAATGTTCAAACCAAGTGGAGAGAAAGAGTGGTATTTCTTCACACCGAGAGACAAAAAGTATAAAAATGGTCGTAGGCCGAACAGGGCTGCAGGGGGTGGCCATTAGAAGGCAACTGGAGCAGAAAAACACATTATACATAATGGGGAAATAATTGGCTTGTGTCAAATGTTGACCTACAACAAGAGTCTTGAAAAAAATAGCAAGACTGATTGGTTGATGCATTAATACAAAGTGAGGAATTCTTATACAACACAAGTTAACACCATGAGGGTATGTATTATCTTTTGTAGTAATAAATTTATTGAATTAATGGTCTATTGTAATCTCTTTACTTGTTTGTCTTGTTCATTGATCAAATGCAAAGCCAGTTGAAGTTTTTGAAGCTTGGTGATATGCTTTTAGTATTCAATCATTTCGTAGTATTCAATGTGAAGCTTGGTCCTATGCTTTTAGTATTCAATCACTTTGTGATATGCTTTTAATATTCAAACAAGAATTTGGTTTTAATGTATATGTATGTTATCGACAAGGTTTACAAGCGACGGGGTCGCGATTGAAGTAGTTCCTTATTTATTTAATGTTGACTTCATTTATTTCACATATTAGGTTTGCTAATTATTTCTAGTTGGTCTTTTGTTTTGCCTTCTGGGCTGCGGGCCTTTGTCGGGCTTAATTCAGTAGATTAGGTCGAATAAATAGCTCTCACCCGATAAGGGAAGGGCTTTGTCAATGATCACAGTAGAACATTGAACTTTGGAGTCGGCGTTTTACGCTTGGGAAGGAGAATTCTGCTCCTGTTTTGGTTTGGTTATTTTACTGGTATTTTTTAGAGTCTATATTGTTTTTGTTTCAGTCTTCTTCGTACTCTTTTACTCTATTAATTTGGTCCGACCTGCCGGATCAAACAGCTGGAAAAAAAAATCAATTTTATTTATCTGGCTAGATGACACGTATGGAGTCCAGGATGGAGACGATAGAGAAAGGGCACGAGGAGTTTCGGGAAAAGTTTAGCCAGTGGCGTGGCTCTCTCGAGGCGCAGATAGGGAGTTTGACAGCCATGTTGAAAACAGTGATGCAAGAGAAAGGGCTTCTAGGGGATGGAAATTCATATGCAACCCTAGATTCCCGCACAGTTGAAAACACAGTTGACAATAAGAGGACGTCCGAGGATTCCGTTCCAATAGGGCCACCTAGATGGAATCAAGCCACTCCTGAGGCCTATGCGGCCGCGAATCATTTATCCTTGCCCGGGTTTACTGGAGAGAACCCTGGCGCCTGGATAGCATGAGCGCATCAATTTTTTCAACTCAACGATATACCTGACACACAGAAAGTTGGAGTCGCACTAGTGGCCATGGAAGGGGCTGCGTTATACTGGTATCAGTGGACGCAAGCTCGATGCCCTCAAATCACTTGGGGACAGTTTAAGCAAGAGATGCTCAGGCGGTATGGTGAGGATCCGTTGGTGAATCCATTTGAGGCTCTAATCTTTACCCAACAGCTGGGTATAGTCAATGAGTATGTGGATTTGTTTATCTCACGGTTGGTGCATGTTCCGGGATTGGCGGATACATATTGTTTGGGGATGTTTCTGCATAGGTTGAAGGAGGAAATAAGGCTGCGCATTCGTTCGAGGGACACCAAAGATTTATTTGAAACTTTTCATTTGGCTCGGGAGATTGAAAGAGAATTGGGAGGTGTGCGGGGGTATCAAAACGTGAACAATTTCACGCCGCCAATAGCGGGAAGCACAGTCGCAGCTTCTCGCAGTAGCTGGGGAACATCGGGCGGACGCCCTTTTCACGGCCAGAAATCGTCTCCTATGTCAGGAAGCAAGTTTAATCCTGGTAAGAGCAGCGGGTCTAGCTCCTCCGTTACTCAGGTTAGAATTCGACCACCACGGCACATGTCACATCAGGAATATTTAGATCGTAGAGCCAAGGTACTATGCTTCAGGTGCGAGACACCATTCTCTCCTTTGCATAAGTGCGCCAATAAATCTCTGCAGGTGATACTTGTGTCCCAACCCGACGAGGAGGAGGTTCCTGAGATCAAATCAGAGGGCCCAATAGGGCCGATGGAGGGGGAAATAGAGAGGGAACCGCAATTGCAGACCATGGAATTATCTCAGGTGACGGCTAGAGGGATTGATGGTCCTCAAACCATGAAGATGAGAGGGCTGATCAATCAATCAGATTTATTGATCATAATAGATAGTAGAGCAAGTCATTATTTTATCTCCACGACGGTGGTAGAAAGGCTTGGGTTGACAATAGACACTACTAGCAGGTCGGCGGTGAAGTTAGGAGATGGCAGACAAGTAGCGATTGTGGGAGAGTGTCGGGACTTGTCAATTAAGATTGGGACAACTGATTTTGAAGTTACGTGCTTTGTGTTTCCACTAGAAAATGTTGATCTTATATTGGGAGTGTCGTGGCTTGCAGCTCTGGGTGAAATTAAGGCTGACTGGAGCAAGATGACTCTACGATTTGACCATGAAGGGCGAGAGGTGCTACTTCGTGGAGATCATTCGAGCTTGCGTTGTGAATTATCAATGGCCAGTTTTTGCAAGCTTAGAGATGTGGAGTTAGGGTGGCTAGTGTGGGTCACCATGAGAGATGAGGACTCTCCGGAACTTACTGCTATGGGAGGCGTGGGATGTCATTTCAGTCAACAAGTTATGGATGAATTTCCGTCAGTTTTTCAAAAGCCGACAGGGCTCCCACCGAAAAGGAAAGTGGATCATCATATTCCTTTGCAGCCTGGGGTAACCCCGGTGTCCGTTAGACCATATCGATACAGCCACGCGGCTAAAGATGAGATGGAAAGTTTGGTCCGGGAAATGTTAGAAGCTGGAATTATACAGCCCAGTTCCAGTCCGTATTCTAGCCCCGTGCTATTGGTCAGAAAGAAATATGGAAGTTGGCAATTTTGCGTAGATTATCGCGAATTGAATAAGCGCACCATTCCGGATAAATATCCCATTCCGGTAATTCAAGAGATGTTGGATGAGTTACATGGAGCTAGATGGTTCAGCAAGCTTGATTTGCGATCGGGCCAAAAACTGCGTTTTGGACTCACTCTGGCCATTATGAATTCTTGGTCATGCCTTTCGGGTTGACGAATGCACCGGCTACCTTCCAGTCAGCTATGAATGACTTACTGCGACCATACTTGCGTAAGTTTGTTCTTGTTTTTTTTATGACATTTTGGTATATAGTCGTGATAGCAAGAGCACTTGGACCATTTGCGGGTAGTTTTGAGTTTATTGCAAAAGCACTCCTTTGTGGTAAATCCAAAAAAGTGTGCATGGGGTCAGACGGAGGTGGAATACTTGGGCCACGTGGTCTCGGAAAAGGGAGTGCAGATGGATCCCGACAAGATTGCGGCAATCATGAGATGGCCAATCCCTAAATCTGTCAAGGGAGTTCGGGGGTTTCTGGGGCTAACAGGTTATTACCGATGATTTATTCGAGGATATGGTACATTGGCCAGGCCACTCACACAAATGTTGAAAAAAGAGCAGATCGATCAGTTCGAGTGGACTCCGGAGGCACAACAAGCTTTTGAACAGCTGCAACACGCCGTTACTTCTGCCCCGGTGCTTGCCACGCCTGATTTTTCTCAATAGTTTATCATTGAGACAGATGCTTCGGTACTTGGTTTGGGGGCTGTTTTGATGCAAAGGAGTCGACCGATTTCATATTTTAGCAAGGCACTATCAGATCGCAGTTTGGCCGCACTGATCAACGAAGTTTACGCTACTTGTTGCAGCAATCTGTTTCGAATCCAGCACAACATTTCTGGGTGGCCAAGTTATTGGGGTACGATTTTGATATTGAGTACAAAGTTGGCTTGACTAACAAAGCAGCTGATGCTTTGTCCCGCAGTTTTGTGGATGGAGAGTTGTCAGCTCTTCCCATGCCCACTTGGCTAGGTTGGAAGTCCATAGAGGAGGAGCTTCGAAGGGACCCCAAGTTCAGCTTGATAATTCAAGAGCTTGAGGCTGGCAGTGAGAATCATCCTTCGTATTCTCTAATCAATGGGGTTCTATATTATAGGGGGCGAATTGTGTTGGCTAAGGATTCTGGCTATATTCCCCGCTTATTATTGGAGTTTCATGGTACGCCTCTCGGGAGGCCATGCGGGAGCCTATCGCACGTACAGGCGGATTGCGGCAAATGTATTTTGGCCCGGCATGATGAAACGTGTCATTCAATTTGTAGCTGAGTGTTTAGTATGCCAGAAGAGTAAATATGACACTCGAGCGCCGGCGGAGTTGCTGCAGCCACTTCATATTACTACTCGGGTATGGGAAGATATTATCATGGACTTCATCGGAGGTTTGCCTCGTTCGGGCCCTTCTGACAAAGTACAACCATTTTCTTGGTCTTCGCCACCCATTCACGGCTCGCGACGTGGCCGGAGTTTTTGTTCGGGAGATTGTGCGACTTCACGGGGGTTCCCAGTTCTATAGTCTCGAATCGTGATTCAATATTTTTGAGCTCTTTCTGGAAGGAGCTATTTAAGGCAATGGGAACAAAACTTCGGATGAGTTCGGCTTATCACCCGAAAACAGATGGCCAAACGGAAGTTATCAATCGGGCTTGGAAACATATCTTCGTTGTTTTGCATCGGAACGGCCTCGGCAATGGAGTAAGTGGTTGCCTTGGGCAGAGTTTTGTTACAACACAAGTTTTCACACGGTTGCGGGTATGACCCCATTTGAAGTTGTTTATGGGAGATCACCGTCGTCATTGAGCAGTTTTTTGCCGGGCAAGATTCGAGTTCGCGCAGTGGCAGAGGAGCTTGCAGAGCGTGATCTTGTCCTTGGCCATCTACGGGAGCATCTCGAGAGGGCACAGCAGCGCATGGTCAAGGCTGCACATCAGCATCGGAGAGAACTGCACTTTGAGGTGGGACAGCGGGTGTTTATCAAACTGCGGCCTTATCGACAAAATTTGCTCCTTGCCCGTTCTTCGGTGAAGTTAGCTCCTAAGTTCTATGGGCCATTCGAGGTGGTTGAGAAGATAGGCTCTGTCGCCTATCGTCTATCTTTGCCGGCGCAATCTCGCCTTCACCCTATTTTTCATATTTCTCAGTTAAAGCTTGCGGTGGGCAATCATGTGGTGGAAACGGAGCTGCCTGATGCATTGTTGTTAGTTCAGCCTGAGTTTGTTCCTGAGTGGATTTTGCGGGAGAGAATGGTTTGGCGAGGTGATGATCGGGTTCATCAGTTATTGGTACAGTGGCATGGCAAGTGGGTTGATGAGGCAACGTGGGTTGATGAGTTGGAGCTCCAAGGCCAGTTCCCTGAATTCCACCTTGAGGACAAGGCTGTTTGGAAGGAGGGATGAGTTGTTATCGACAAGGTTTACAAGCGACGGGGTCGCGATTGAAGTAGTTCCTTATTTATTTAATGTTGACTTCGTTTATTTCACATATTAGGTTTGCTAATTATTTCTAGTTGGTCTTTTATTTTGCCTTCTGGGTTGCGGACGCTTAGTTCAGTAGATTAGGTTGAATAAATAGCTCTCACCCGATAAGAGAAGGGCTTTGTCAATGATCACGTAGAACATTGAACTTTGGAGTCGGCGTTTTACGCTTGGGTTGGAGAATTCTGCTCCTGTTTTGGTTTGGTTATTTTACTGGTATTTTTCAGAGTCTATATTGTTTTGTTTCAGTCTTCTTCGTACTCTTTTACTCTATCAATGTATCATTGATTATCAAATGTTAAACCCTTGATCACAATTGTGTGCATGCAGTTAGATGATTGGGTTTTGTGTAAGGTGTACAAGAAAACCAGTCCGTCAAGTACTACAGATGATGTGGTAAATAAAAACGTGACACAAAAGAAAACCAGGAGTAGAAGAAAAGAAAAGCACAATAAAGAAGTAAAAGATAGAGAACTAAACAACAATAGTGAGGACATACCATTGTTTGTGGAAAGCTCTAATGCAATTTCTTGTCCAAGATCCTCATCAGTTGATGTTGCTCCGTTACCTTTCCCTTATAATAGATGTTCTGAAATAACATTCATTTCATGTTCGTTTCTCAGAACCATCTTCTGATCCAACTCAAAATAGAGTTGGAAGTTTAAGCAACACAATAAACATATATGATGAATTAAAACATGGAGAAGGAACCAACAAGGTTGCCAAACAAATACATGTTGCAAGCTCTCTCAATTCCAACAAGGTATTAGACTTTTTCCTAGTAGATGTTGCATAATTAGTTGTTGAATGTTTATGGGTGAATTGATTCTATTTTTGTTTTTCATCTTTTGGTGTTGGGTCAATTCTCTCTGCCTCCTCATTATCAACAATTACCTAGTCATTATCAACAAGTACCTAGCTTTGCATCTGTTGGTAAGTGATTTAAATTCATATTTTTGCACTCAATTTCCTTTTATTCGTTCTAAACCAACCAGCTTTGTCTGATGTTTCTCTCTCAGAATCAATTAATGGGACAACAACTCATTCGAGTCACTCTCAGGTAGATCTATTTATGCTGATATTATTAAATTATGTTGCATTTTTTCTGCTAAAACATATCAGGACTAGCTAGATTGTATCATAATAAGAATTCTGAAAGATTAAATTCTCTATTCTCTATATCAGTTCTAATAAGACGGTCACGTGATTTAACTATATGAAAATGAGTTTGTTGGAAAGATTTTGTGCAATACATGGCTTAACTATGTTGTTTTCTGTTAATTTTTTTTCAATTGCAGGTATCTGAAGAAGCTCCAAATTGGACAGAAGACAATGATCTCCAAATTGGACAAAAGACAATGATCTCTACATAAATGTGAGTGATTCAGTCATATGTTCTCTCTCTCTCCTATCAACTAACTCTCTCTCTGATTTTGTGATGTTTATGTGAAGATCAGATGTATATCATAGTTAATTTACAGCTTATTTTTTGTTTTTGTTTGTATAGATTGATGATATTTTCCAGTGATTCGAGTGGAAGTGATGATCTCTCCATTGGTTTCTATAAAAGAAAAAAAAATCACGTTAGATTGAGATCTTAATTCTGACTAATTGTTGTAATTTTGGGTGAATCATGGATTCTTGTTGGTTGTTGCGGATTTTTAAGGTGGATATGCAACTCTTCCCAAACTTTGCAAATATGTTGTGATGTTGCCTATTTTTTTGATCTATGAATTCTTTGATTACTATGATTTATTTTTTTTGTCTTAATTATATATATATATATATATATATATATATATTTGGTTTTGTCTCGATATTTTGTAAAGCTTTGAATTGGAGTTGTCCAAAAAAAACAAAAGAAAGATGGGAGGGATTGCTCATCTTAGTTTATATATAATAATTTGAGAAAGCTCCGTAGATTGGAGAAGAAAGGGGTGTTTTTTGTTTCTTGTTTACATGCAATTTTGACAGATCAATTTGAAATATGTTAGTTAGGTTAGGTATCCAGGTAGTTATGTTAGGTATACAGAATGTTAGATATTTAGATTAAATGTTATTTTGCTTCCTTACTTTTACATGGTTGCAGATCTATTCTACCACGCCTAAGGTAAAGTAGGTTGGTTTTCTGTTTGTTGTATACATAATAAAGGGCATACTTTTACAATTTACATAGCTGCAGATCTATTCTCGTTCATAGATTATGTTTTGTCCTCAAATTCCTTTCACATTCTAGATCTTTACTTTTATGTTCAAATTCATTTAGGGGCACAATTTTAACATAAATAATCACATGAGTTTAACATAAATGAAAGTATTCAAACTCAATTTCAACAAATAACAATAAAAGAACCCAAAAAAATATATATATAAAAACCCAACTAATTTGATAAACCCCTACGCCATGAACGCAATAGGTACAACAAAAAAAAAAAAAAGGCTCACGATCGGAAAACACGAATTTCATTCAATTCCCAACAACGATACATTCAATATTTTAGTAATCGAATTCCTACAAAGACAGAAATATTCTGAAAAGAAAGCTCAAAACCAAAATGCCACACCTACATAATGATCTCTCATCAGGGACCAAAGTTATTTCATAATAGATGACATGGCATTACTTTTTCTTTAAGTATGATAAACAAGCAATTGTAGAATCGTCTCTCACAAAATCAAACGATGCCTCATTTTGCACTGCCAAGCTTGGTACGTAACAGCTTGGCTGCGGAAACCATATTCTCAAGGGCAGGCTTCACCTCCGCGTATTTGCGAGTCTTGAGACCACAGTCGGGGTTCACCCACAAGATGTTGGTTTCAAGGACAGCAAGCATCTTGTTGATCCTGTCCGCAATCTCTTCCGTTGATGGGATCCGTGGCGAGTGGATGTCATACACACCGGGCCCGATTCCAGCTCCATACTTCACTCCCTCACGGAACACTGACAGCAGCTTCTCGTCTGAACGTGAGTTCTCAATTGTTATCACATCAGCATCCATGTCAATGATGGAGTGGATGATGTCGTTGAAGTTGGAGTAGCACATGTGGGTGTGGATCTGTGGGTTGTTGGGAGAATGATTTAGTGGGCAGAGTAACGTATGACATGGTGGATACGTGAAATTGAAGAAAACTCATTAAAGTTGTGAGAAAAAGAAGAGTAAAGCACCTGGGTAGAGTCTTTGACTCCAACGTTGGTGATTCTGAAGGAGTGTACAGCCCAATCCAAGTAGAAAGCATGCTCCGATTTACGGAGAGGCAACCCTTCTCTCAATGCAGCTTCATCGATTTGGATCACGGTAATGCCAGCCTTCTCAAGATCCTCAACTTCATCCTTGATGGCCAAAGCAATCTGGTAACAGGTTTCGAATCTGGGAACCGAAACCAAAAGCTAGCTTTAGTGTAAGCACCCATATCTCCTCAGAAAACATTTTGTGGTCCAGATAGACATTACCTTGGCTGATCGTTTCGTACAAAAGACCAATTGAGAATGGTAACAGGACCAGTAAGCATTCCCTTCATGGGGCGCTGGGTCATGCTCTGGGCAGCAGTAGACCAGAAAACTGTCATTGGCTTGGGGCGACTGACATCACCATAAATGATTGGTGGCTTCACACAGCGAGATCCATACGATTGCACCCATCCGTTTGCTGTGAAGGCAAAACCAGACAATTGCTCTCCAAAGTACTCAACCATGTCATTTCTCTGGAATTTAGACGACCAAAAGATACAAGATCGTGTTAAAACAAACACTAACTAATATTGGTTAAAAAAAATAATAGGAACAATTCCTTTTACATAAGGGCCTTAATTTGGCTCACCTCTGGCTCTCCATGAACAAGAACATCAATGTCGAGCTCTTCCTGAAGCTTGACAACCTTGTTGATCTCCTCCTTGATAGCCTTAATGTACTCCTCCTCAGAGATCCTGCAACCAAAAGTTGTACCTTATAGAAACGGATAGCAATGTGATTTTAGATTGCAAGTACATGTTTAAGTAAACAATACCCACTTCTTGGCCTTATATTCACGGCGCACTCGTCTGAGTTCTACTGTCTGCGGGAAGGAACCAATAGTAGTAGTTGGAAGGATTGGAAGGTTAAGCTTCTTCTGTTGAGCATCAAGTCTGGCACTAACATTTGTGGCACGACGATGCTCAGAACCCTTCAAAGCAGCAGCCTAGTTGAACAACAGAAAAAAGGATGGACAGAATACAACAGTTAGCAACAGGACACATAAAACTTGGAATAACAATTATGAAGATTCACTTACAGCCTTTTGGACAGCTTCATTATTCACCCTAGGTGAGGATTTCCTAGAAGCCTGAGCAGCAGCATTGGCAGAGAAGTATGCCTGAATAGTAAAGAACAACATCCAAATGTGCATGAGTACTATAATCAACATCAAATGAACACATAACTAATACAAAAAGATTTTAGATCTATTCATATCAAGGTTCGACCAAAAAGAAAAAAAAAACTGTAGTAAGCCTATTGAGAGGTTAGGAATTGCACACCTCATCCTTCTGGCCGGTCAATGCCTTTGCCAGAGCATTCACTTCAACAACCTTTTGAGCTGCAAATGCAAGCCATGATTTAATTTCTTGGTCCAGCTTAGGCTCATTTACCAGATCAACCGCAGTGTGCAGAAGTGAGGAGGAAGTGGACACAACAAGCTTGTCTGCATGGGGGAAAAGAATAGAATTAAATAACAACCTTAAAGAAAACTTAAACCTTGGTGAATAGATGTTGGCCAACATACCCTTTCCCACTATGCTCTCAAGAGCTTCCAGGATGGAGAGGGATGCATTCAGGTCATTAGCCCAGATGTTCCTTCCGTCAACAACTCCCGCAAAGAGGTATTTTCCAGAAGGAAATCCACCCTTGATTAAATCAAGGGTCTGGCTTCCACGAACCAAATCAAAACCATAACCAGAAACTCCACTCAATGAGGTAAGGGTCTTGAATGCAGCCGCAGGAATGTCAGCAAAATAAGTCTCAATTAGAACATGAAGGCCCGACAAAGATGATTGCAGGTCATCATACGCCTTTGTGAATGCTTCCAACTGGTGCGACTCAAGATCCTTAACCAAGGTGGGCTCATCAAACTGAATCCAAGATGCACCGGCTGCCTTCAGTTCAGCAATAACTTCCCTGCCAGGATTTAGCACGTTAACTCCCAAATATTATAACAATGTAAAAGATGAGAGGATCAAGATGCTAAAACCATATGGTGAACATTTGCTTACTTGTAGACTGGAAGAATTTTGTCAAGAAGGGAAAGAAGAGGGAAAGTTTTCTCAACACCCTTGGCAGGTTTGGAAAGCAACAAGTATGAAACAGGTCCAACAAGTACTGGAACAGTATCGACACCGAGCTGCTAGATAGAACATAAAACTCATTACATGCCAACAAAGACCATCGCGGACATTTAAACAGAAAGATAAATATTCACTACAAATATGTACATAAATACAGCAGAAAATTTACTGAGCTCATACCGCCTTAGCCTCTTTGTATTCATTAATAGCCTTGTGGGAAGCATAAGAAAATTTCACATCAGGTCCCAATTCAGGGACAATGAAGTGGCTGCACAGATAAAACTACAAAATTAGAAAATACAAACCAAAAGTGTAAGGAAATTAAGTTTTTTGAGAAAAGTGTCCATCACTTACTAGTTGGTATCAAACCACTTGGTCATCTCCATTGCAGGAACAGAGGCATTTCCTCTGGCCATGGAGAAGTAAGTGGAGAAACCAATCTCACCACCGGTCCAGTTGTATCTCGGTGGAACAGCACCGAGCATCGCAGTTGTGTCAAGCACCTGATCATAGTATGAGAATGTGTTGCTGGGAATGTACTTGATCCCAGCATCAGACATCTGCTTCCAAATAGATGCTCTAAGATCAGCTGACACCTTTTCCAAATCCTCGGCGCTGCTCTTGCCATCCCAGAAAGATTCCAGAGCAAATTTGAGCTCTCTCTTGGGGCCCATACGGGGGTATCCAACAATGTGGGATGCCATTTTTCTGAAATACCAAATTCAATCAGTCAAATCACATAACAAAAACATAAAATAGAACATGATTTTTCTACATCATGCAGAAAATATCCAATAAAACATGCAGGGGAGGATGACTAAGCACACTCTACATGCATTCAAGATGAAAATAGTTAAGTGAAAGAAGCAGACTTCGTACATATCAAATTGTACATAACATAAATAAGATCACAGTAATCCATCAAGTACTCAACCTTCATTTGCACATTACTTACATGCAACTGATCTGTATATCATAATATCATGGAAATCAACGTATATGAATTCATGCATTCTAACTTCCTTGATTAGCATATCAACAAAATCGCAGATCAAGCAACACGGGCAGGTTCACATTAACATAAACACGACGATCAGAATGAAAACTTCACAAATAGCAGATCCATAATTTAGAGGGATGCATGTCTTACACTAACCAACCACTCAGATCCACAACTTCAAAATAAATAAACCCAGATCCAAAGACAGGATCACGAAACGTATTTATAAAACGAAAGTGTGAAACAATGCAGACAGATTAAACTGGAATAAAAACAATGAATAGCTCCTTCATCTAAAGATTTAAGCAGAGTAAATTCCTGAATCCAGATCCAAAAACTCCAGTTCCAAATTGCAAGCAATTGAAGCTTACTTCATTTCATCACAACACTCATCTAAACCACCTCGTAGCCACCCAAGTATAACTCGTTTTCAAATGCCAAGACAACACATTTCGCGACATATCTAAATAGAAATACTATAAATAGCATGCAGCAGTGATGCCAATCACTACGATAACAAAGCAAAATCAAGGACGATCCGACACACATAAAAACAAAAATAAACGAATCAACAGATCAAGCAACGACGTCGGAAACAGATGATTACGATTAGATCTAAGCGAATGAACCAGAAACTTCAAGAGTAGCAGTTCCGAAACTAAAATTGGAAATCTTCACCGGAGCAACAAACTGATGAATAAATGAATCAGAGACAGCAGCAACAAGCAAAGAGAAGTATATATTCAAGAAAGCGAGAATTTATCTGATGATGAACGTAAAAATGAACAGCATAAACACTAGAAGAGCGTGGAAAGCGTACCCTTGCGAACAAATAGGCGGAACTCGGATACCGGTTTCTGGTGGAGAGAGAGAGTAGAGAGAGAAGGGGTAGACGCGAGCTGAGGAGACGGGGGAATGGGCTTATTTATGGAAGGGGAGGGGGTTTTTGGGAATTTGGCGGTTGGTGTTGCTGGGGCTGCGTTGGTAGATCTCGAAATATGGAAATCCGATTAAATTTGTATTTAATTAAATATAAATTTAGAAAAATTCTGAATGGAGTAGGTAAGAGCGCGACGCGCGGGTTGAGGCGCGTGAATACACGCTGAGTTGGTGCGTTTACCAACCTCCGAAAATGATGTGGTGGATCACTCTACGGCGATAGGGTGATTCATTTCGTTGAGTTTTTCAATTTTAAGTGAAAAATCCACCGCACACCTGCACATACTTTAATAAGAGTTGGTATTCCGCGCGGTGGTATTCCAGACGTCCCGTGAGTCCACGCGCGAGCGCCCGCCCGTCTATTTTTTATATTTCTGTTCCTTTTTTCTCTTTTTTTTTTTTTCAATTTTTCTGACAATTTTTTGTACTTGTTTTTATCTTTTTTTATTAGTTTTATTTGTTCTCCAAAAATATATACCCAAAAAAATATTAGTGAACCTAAAATTAAAATAAATTGATTTAATTTGTTTAAAATGAGTATTAAATAGAATTAAGAAACCCTAAATAATACAAAATAAACCCCTAAAAACACCCCAAAAAATCTTAAAAAACACAAAATAAACCCCTAAAAACACCCTAAAAAACACAAAATAAACCCCTAAAAACATCCCCCAAAAAATCCTAATAAACACAAAATAAACCCCTAAAAACACCCCCCAAAAAAACTATAAAAAACACAAAATATACCCTAAAAAAAAACCCCAAAAAACTAAAATAAAACCCCCAAAAGAAATAAAAAAAAACCCCCTAAAAACCATGAACCCTAAAAAAACCCCTAAAAACCATGAACACTAATAAAACTCTAAACTACTAAGCTCTAAACATTAATTCGAATGGAAAAAATCACAATTTGAACTAAATAAACAAGTAGAAAATAACTAGCAGACCCTTACTTTTTAATGATACAAATGATAGTTTTTGAATTTTTGGTGATACTTTTTAGTGAGACGGTTGATACTCATTTAACCGTTTTTTTCTACTTTTTTACGGGTTGACCCGCGTTGATCGGGTCAAAACGCGGGTTTGACCCGACCCGTCTGAAATAGTGTTATTTGCATTCACTGCAGGGAAGTGTTAGCCCTTTAATAACTAGCAAAAAAGGCGTGCAATGCACGCAATTCAACTAATTTGCTTAAATTAATTATTGAAGTTTGCATAATTTTACTGTACTATATTTGAGTGGTCAATTTTAAAAATATATTTTATTATATATATATATATATATATATATATATCAATTTATAAATTTAATAATATCTGAAAATTCTAGATTAATCAATAATCAGAAAAATAATATAAATATAAAATATAATTAAATTGTAACTATTCAAATATGAACTTAGAATTTATAGTCTTTTAATTTGTTTATATTTTTATTGTTTTAATATATACATACATATATATATATGCATATATACATTGGGTTAGGTATGGATACGTTATATTTTAGATTTCCTAAAGATTAAAAACGGTCAGAGGAGTTTGAGAAACTCAATCATGTTTATAATATTTTGATTTAAAAAATTACTAAATAATGGACGATCACAAAAAAAAAATTAATTAATGGACGGCCGTGAGAGTTGGTGAAAATGTGAAAGAAGGCGACAGATTGATTTAATTAATTTGTTCATTGTTTATTAATGTATATAAATTTATTACTTAATGTATTTGTTGGTTATATATCTTATATATGAATTTATTATATAATTGTTAATATTTTATTGCATAATTACTTTGTACCACTTATGCAATGAAATTATATCAATTACGTGATAAAGTGTTTTAAGCAATAAAATAATAGCAATTAAACAGTAAAATGCACTAAGAGAGATAGATGCATGTATCCTTTTTCAAGATTCTTTTTTTTTTTATAAAAATTATCAACCTTTTTAGATTGTTGACGTATATATATATATATATATATTAACACAATTCAAATATTCTATTCAATAATTTTTATGTTGACTTTACCATCTAATAAAAATATAAATTTTTAATTAATATAAGTTCACAAAATCTTGCATCATCCATTTCAGAAAAATTCAGTATAAAGTTAATTAAACTTAATAAAAAATTAATGAGTTCAAAATAGTATTAATTATATGTTTTTTGACTATCATGACAAAACACCTTATCGCACATCAATTAACGTAGTTTATTTCATAATTAAATTATACTATCTGAACATACATTTAATACTATATTTTTTATTGTAATATAAATGACTACATTGAATAAATAAAACTAAAAATAACTTAACTAAATTAAAATGATGTTGAATGTATAAATATCATGCGTTTAAAGATAAAAAAAAAACTTAATTATTATAGCAACATGTGTTGCTCAATGAGAAAGAAATGTTAAAATCTGAAACTTTGGTTAACAATTTGTTGTATAAAATGCGTTCAAGGTTTCATTTTCAATATATTTTTAAAATGTTATACATTGTTTACAATTTTTTTACGAAAAATATAATTTAATTTTCAGTTGTAATTCTTGATTCAATGATTAACTAATTTAATTAGTAGTACAAATCTAAGGAAAAATTATTCAATTTATCAATTTTAATTATTTCATCAACTAACATAGAATGTCCATTCTCATTCTTATGATTGATATATTTTAAAATTGGTAATCACCATTTTCGTGGAAATCTATATTCTAAAATATGTGCAATATAAATTCCTTCCACCCGAGGAATTTAATTATTCTCATTCAACCAAAACACTTAATATTTATAGCATTCTATAAAAAAATCCTAATGTACAACACTTCTACATATAACTACGAATTATATTATTGTTCTATATGTATTATGTTTAACTAAATAGTTTGAGAATTATGTTAAATAATTAGTAGTTCAATCTAAGGGGAAAATATTCGATTCTTCTATTTTAACTCTTTTATAAGTAATTAGACTATGTTTATTCTCAGTTATATGATTATAGGTAGTCAACATAATCCATATTCCAAAAAATTATGCAATATTCATCCCCCCATGAATTTAAATATCTATTCTTAATTAACTGAATAATCTAATATAAAACATTTTATATGTAATTATAAAAACAACCAATATTATACTCTAAATTTCTCAAATTATAAATTAATGAGCTAGAAAAGGGTAACATTTGAACCAGAATTTAAAATTTATTTTTCCAATCAACCATTTATTATTGTAATGTTTTAAAAGTCATGTATAAATTATAAATTCGTATAAAGTTGGTGATTTTTTTTTACAATTACCATATTTTTAAAACTTTGTCTAGAAACTTTCAAAATAGAGCCTCCAAAATTTTATACATTAATCAATTTTTATATTTATCTTCATTATGATCTTTTTTTAAGTGTTCTTCATTCACTTTAATAAATATATATTCTAATAGTTCAACATATATTATCTGACATGTCTTCTTTGTGCAGTCAACATTATCCGAACCCAACCATAAATAAAGAAGTTGAAATTTAGTTTCAATAAAATTAATTGGAACTACTCTTAATCATATATGAATGAGAGTGAACACATTAATTTCAATTAATAAAATAATTAAAACTTAGCACTTTGGTTGTATATATTATGAAACCTTTTTTTTTTTCAATTTTCTTTCATATACCATATAGCATGATTTAGAACACATACACACACACATTGTAGTTACCACAACTAAATTACATATTTTCTATTAAGAACTATTTAGATAACTTATATTAAATGAATCAAATCATTGATTGAATGTGGATGTAATTTTTTATTATTAATAGATAATTTCTTAAGAACAATGAGCTATATTAGTTTATAATCTTTCCATAAATTCAAATTTTTTATTTTTCAATCTCCTTCATTGGGATGTAATTTGTTGGTCCCGAATTAGTCAAATGAGGTTTAGAAGGAGGGTTAAATAAACTCTTTTCAAAATTCAATTTAAATTGCGGAAATATAAGGCCTTGACTCGTTACTTGATTTAACTAACTATCGTTGAGATAGTCCAGAATAATAATTTCAGAGGATGAAATATCTAATGAACAAGATAATATAACGGTAATCAGCCGTTAGTGAATATGACTCTGGACATCTGATTTGAATGAACGTGTTGCAATTAAGATATGTCAATCAAAATAAAGCAATGTACAGCGCATAAGATTTATAGAGGTTCGAAGTTAAAACTCCTACGTCTTCTCTACATTTGTATAGATCAGTTGTGCTATAGACAACTGATGACGTGACATCTTTATTGATTATCAACTCGTCTCTCTGATAATTGTGTATTCGTTCAGTCGAGTTTGTCACGATTGATTATTTTAAGTTATTTGACATTTCATCAAAACATTTGACCGATTATTTTTCCAACATAATCTATATAAACTATGTAATAGTACAATTCTATTAAAATAATATGCAAATTATAACATATATTATTGTAGGATTATGTTTTTTATTTTTATTTTTCTTGTTTACTATGGTTGATATGATGAAGAAACAATTGGTGGAGAATTAATTGATGTGAATGAAAAATTGTAATAGTACAATACTATTGAAATAGATATTATATATTACACGTGATATTGATTAATTATATAATGATTGATGGAGAGTAAATTCTTGATTTTTGATAAAGAACTTCTTAAGTATTATGAGGTTAGTTTATAATCGTTCTATAAATTCAAACATTTATTTTTCAATCTCTTCATTCGAACGTAATTTATATAGACTATATGATTGATGGAGAACTAATTCATGTGGATGAATGAAAAAATATAATAACACAATTCTATTGAATTAATATTTAAATTATAAAATTAAATATAATATATTATATGTGTTGAATTAATTATATGCTATATTATATTGTTGCGGGATTATATTTTTTTATTTTTTTCTTATTTGCTATGGTTGATATGATAGAAAAATAATCGGTGAAAAATTAATATGATATGGATGCATAATTGGAATAATACAATACTATTGAAATAAATATAATAAATTATATGTGAATAATTAATTATATAATATAGTATATTACTACTTCCGTCCCAATAGCAAGGTCCCCTTGCTATTGGGCACGGAGATTAAGAAGGAGTAGATTAGTTGGTAAAGTAAGTGAGTAAAGTAAGCGGGGTCCACTTCATTAAGGAATATTATAATCAAAAGTAATATAAAGTAAGTGAGGTCTACTTTGATTAGGACATTAATTATTTTCTTTTTGGGTATAGGACTTTGGTATTGGGACGTCCTAAAAAGGCAAGAGGGACTTTACTATTGGGACCGAGGTAGTACTATTTTACCTTTAAATTAAGTGCATATTATGGATATAATATACAAATCAGATTTTGTAAGAAATTAAATAAATATAATATATTATATTTACAAATAATTATTTGTAATATTTTATATTATGGATAATTTTATGTAGTAGAGTTCAATTATAACAAAACTATTGAAATAAATATAATATATTATATTTTAAAAAAATTGCAATATATTATATTACCCTTAAATTAAGTGAAAATTGTGGACATAATTGACAAATCATATTTTGTAAGAAACATCCACACTTTTTATATAGGTATAGATTTTTAAATAATGAGTTTTTTTTTTAAATGTGTCTGATTGGTGCAGTGTATGTATGTGTGGTATAAATTTTCCCAATTTTAATGCTGTTTTGTTTCCTACGAATTCATTAGTTGATTTTTTCTTTTTCGTTTTGAGTTGCAGTTGGTTTAATAATTGTAACATTTTAACATCTTATAGAAATATATAATTCTTCAAAAAGAATTTCCTTAGTTCGAAAATTTTGGGAGCTAATAGTCACGAAAATCCTTCATTTTCAGGTATGTTTATTTTTTTTTTTGTGCATTTTACCATTCAAATTGTTTAATTTTATTGATAATAGGTTTATGTATAAGTTATGTAAACTTTCATAAATTAACCGAAAGGTAAAATTAACGATGAGATTTCTGAATTTTCGAGTACATGATTAGGTTCTCGAGTCTATATTTATACTCGATAAGATATTTTCGGGTCTATATACTCATTTAGATATTTTTCGAGTACATATAGACACAACTGGGTCAATATAGATCCAAGAACTTATTTTCATGTTAATATACACTCGATTTCCCTATAGCTTTCATTTACTCTTTAATTTTGATTAGTAGATGACTTGACAACATGTGATTTCATAGATGTACATGATTATTTGTGGTGCTTCAAGTGGATCATACATATTAAGTTATTTGATGAGGGAAAATGAAGAGAAATTATATAGTAATTTCTTATAATTTTGAATGAAATGAATTTACATAGTGCAATTTATTATAGCTTCAAATTAAATTGTAACGCCCCAGGCACACATCAGTAAGGCCCAATTAATAACGAAACGATACAGTGATAAGTGGAAGAGAAATTGTTACATAGATGTACATGATCACTTGTAGTGCTTCCATTGAATCGTATATATTGAGCCCAATAACGAAACGACATGGTGGTCGGTGGAAGAGAAATGATTACATAAATGTACACGATCACTTGTAGTGCTTCCATTGAATTGTACATATTAAGTTATTTAATGAGAGAAAAAGAGAGAAATGATATAATAATTTCGAATGAAATGAACTTATATAGTGTAATTTATTATAGTTTCAAATCAAATTGTAACACCTCAGACACACAGGGGTGCTTCCATTGAATTCTACATATTGAGTTATTTGATGAGAGAAAACGAGAGAAATTATTTCTTATAATTTCGAATGAAATTAACTTATATAGTGTAATTTATCATAGTTTCAAATCAAATTGTAACACCTCAAACATACATGGGTGGGGTCCAATAACGAAATGATGATACAACGGGCTCCACTAACAACTAATTGATCGCATTACCAAAATAGTTAATCTGAGTTGTTAAAGAGTCCATTGAGCCCACATATTGTGACGTCCCACATTGATGGGAGAATGAAAGTATATTGAGTATATATGTGTCCATAATAGACTCTCTAGGAACTTGGATTAACCATTTTTACTATACTAGAACGGATGTCAAGTAGTTACTAGCGGAGTCTGTTGTGTCGTCATTTCGTTGATGGGTCCCACCACCGTGGGTCTGGAGCGTTATAAATGGTATCAGAACCAATCTCGAGAGTGCTCGATCGAACCATGAAACCAATCCAAGTGTGCTCAAACTAAAATAGACCCTGGGGGCGGTCCTACAGATGAAGGAGCACGACGAGGATGTAGTATCTCTAACGGGTGGAGAATGTGATGCGGTCCTACAGATGAAGGAGCACAACGAGGACGTGGTGTCTATATATGTGTCCATAATAGACTCTCTAGCAACTTGGGTTAACCAGTTTGACTATGCAAGGACGGATGCCAAGTAATTATTAGCGGAGCCCGTTGTTCTCCCGTTAGACCAATGCAGAACATTACATCATCACCCGATATAGAACATTACATTCTCCCCTGATAGAGACACAATGTCATCGTCATGTTCTTTCCTCTATAAGACCGTGTCTCTAGGGCCCTATTTCAGGGGTTCGATTTAAGCACACTGGATTGGCTCTAGGGCCCGATCAAGTGCTCCTGCCACAGGCTCATATGGGTATGGCTCAGTAACGAAATGACGGCACAACGGGCTCCATTAGCAACTATTTGAAATCCGTCCCCGTATTGTCAAAATGATTATCCTAAGTTTCTTAATAGTCTATTGCGCTCACATATATACTCATCATATTTTTATTTTCCCACCGATGTGAGACATTACACAAATGAACCAGTTGAATGTGATTTATTATAATTTCGAATGGATGAACTTATATAGTGTAATTTATTTTAATTTCAAATCAAATGAACTAGTATAATGTAATTTCTTATAATTTTTTTATTGAAATGAACATGTACCGTGTAAATTACTATAATTTAAAATAAAATGAATTAATATAATGTAATTTCTTATAATTTCAAATGAAATGAATTAATATAGTGTAGTTTATTATAATTTCAAATCAAATGAACTAGTATAATTTAATTTCTTATAATTTCGAATGTAATGAACTTATATAGTATAATTTATTATAACTTCAAATCAAATGAACTAGTATAATTTAATTTCTCATAATTTCGAATGTAATGAACTTATATAGTGTAATTTATTATAATGTCAAATCAAATGAAGACGTATATAATATCATTCAAAAGTTCAAATCAAATAAGTTCAACTTCTATACCACTTATGCGATACACATTGAATATTATTAAAAATATTTATGTACAATAATAAAATCATATTCATTTTTAAATTTAATATATAGATATATATTACCGACTGAATTATGGATTACTCGTGTATTTATCATTAGAATATGTGTCAATCACTTTTTTGACTTTATAGAAAGAAAAACCATATATCGATTGAGATACGGTGGATCGTTATGATGTTTCCATCTTTCAAAATGGATTGTTATGATGTTTTCAGCACTAGCACACTCAAGACCATCAAGGTGGGCGGCGCCTCACCCGAAGCTCTGTTGCTACTTAGTGCTAGACATTTTAGTTGTAATATACATAGTAATAGGTACGGCCTTGCATGGCCGTTTTGTTGCGTTTTTTAGCTTTTCAATATCTACTCATGTCACTATCCTTTTTTTCTGTGAAACCATTTATAGGGGGAAGATGCTAAAGAATTTTCGAACTAGCGAGTGTTGTTAGGAGTGTTCGTCTTTCCAATCAACGTGTGGTGTAATTGTTGGCAAGCCATAATATACATTCTTATTATATTAATGAAGTTTCATTTCAATCAATCGTGTTTGCGAGTTGTTTGCTTTGCTGAGACTACTAAAAGTACTAGAGGGTGTGAATTGTATCATTATCGTGCTCCAAGATTTGCGAGTAAAACTTCATGACAATGAAGCAGACGTAATCTAGGACAGACTACTAACTGCACAGTGCACTCTTACACTAATCACTACAAACATGCTGTGACATACGATCAAATCATGTTTATTGGAATTAACAACTCTTATGCACTGCCAGTCTTTGAGTTTCCTGGATTCAAGTCCCGATTCCATTTACTTTATGCCCGACTACGGTGGCCACGACATTGGCCTTTTTTTATTACAAAAATAAGATTTGTTGCACATGCAACATCCAATTCTTGGAGGGTGATACAATATATAGTCCACATTTTTCTCACTACAATCTCCTATTTAAAAAATAAATATATATTAATTATTGTATTATTTTACTCCTATTACTTTTAACATAAAAATTTAATAACAAAATAAAAATTATTAACCCCACTCATCTTGAAGTAAAGTTGTTGGTTCTGGACGAATCGAAGTTAGTTTAAAGGGGGTGAATAAACTTACTCAAAAATTTTTTACTTGAATGCGGAATAGATAGGGCCCCTAACTCGCGTGTAAAACTTATCAATGCACACAGTCAGTTGAGATGATCAGTTGACTCAAAGGTGCAGCTTGTGTGAGCAAAGTGTGCAGTTATAGATATGCAGATAGAGAGTGATAAGTACAGCACACAAGCAGTTTATAGAGGTTCGAAGCTTAAACGTTCTACGTCCTCTCTTCCTTACTGAAAATGACAATTCACTATGTAATGGTAAAGTTCATTTATTACAATTACACAATAAAGACAAGGGTTGAACTTGGAAACGACAACTCTCGCAGAGTCACGGTCGCTTTTTCAACTGTTGCTATCCCGAAAATGACAGTTCTCGCAGAGCTACGGTCTCCTTAGCCTGTTTCGACAGCTCACACTTACAGTCCCCAACTGCTCGCTGGGAAGTTAGGTGCTATTGCCTGTATTTACAAGATCTTAGATCTCTTTCGATCTTCAAGAATATAGTCTTGAAGCTGGTATCAACTGTACTACTCCTTGAGTTGAGCTGAGTAGTTAATCGTTGTATATCTTGAACTGAGAAGTTTGCTCTTGCTGGACTTTTTCAACAACTAGCTGATTGACTTTTTAAATCTTCTTCTCAGTTGTGGCTTTCACAACTTAATAGTGGTTGAACTTGAGCTATGGGGGTAAAGAAAGAAAGCTCAGTTGCATGTATCTGCAGTATAGCAAGAATTAGAATGGCGAAAGTCCTTTATCAAATGAGATTCACTCTTCTTATATAGATGAGTGATCTTTGTAACCATTAGGTTCCACCGATCATTGATTCTGTTGATCTATCGATGGTAGTTGATTCTTGTAATCGTTGAATCCTGTTTGAATTAGCCGTTGCTTAGCCAATCGATCTCTGTAGAGCATTTACTCTAAGATCTTCTTCATTAATATCAAGATCACTAGTTGAGCATTAACTACGAGAAGCTTCAGTTGGCAGACTCTTCAGCTGCTCAGCTTCTAGTTCTGGACTCCAGCTGGCAGTTCTCCAGCTGCTCATTTTTCAGTTCTCGACTGGTCTAGTTGGAGTTCTCCAGTTGTTTATCTTTCAGTTCTGGACTGGGCAACTTGGTTCGGCTATAGCTTCAGTTGGCTGTTCTATTGAGCTCTCTTGCCAGTTCGACTGATCACAACTTCTTGACCGGTTGGTCAGTTCAACCGGTCTTATCTTGAGCTTAGTCAGCAGTTGATGTTGTTTTTGTGCTTTAAGCTGGCTGACTTTAGTTCTGGCCATCATCAGTTGACTTATCTCTTGGCTTCAGTTGAGCTGATATTTGATTTTTGACCATCAGTTGGATGCTTCCAGTCTTCAGTTAAACTGTCTTGATGTCAGTTTCTTCAATCAGCTTGATTCACCTTCTAGCTCGACTGACTCAGTTGTCAGCTTGATTGCAATTGATTTGATCTTTGTGCTTTAACCCTTGGTTAGGTTATTTTCTGATTGGTTGGTGCATCCTCTAAGTTGGATTGACCATGCTCCAATGTGGTTGACTTCTAGCTTCAGCTGAGCTATTTTTGGAGTCTCTTTTTGGTCAATATATTGTTTCCAACTTGGAACTCCTGCAGTTTTTCAAAAGGTGTTTCTACATATTTTGACATTTCGTCAAAACCACCATTTAGGGTTCTCTTGATAGTTTTTCCTAACAAAAGTGGTGAAAGTTCTCCGCCATAACTTCAAGTAGGCGGAGTGTAGAAGTGTTGGGATTTCTAATTCTTAAGTTTTGGGCTGAAGAAGCAAATGAAAGAGGGCTGAAAATCAAATCAAATAGCTCCATATTTGACTCGTGTTCGTTCTTAATTTGTTCGTTAAGAGCTCGTTTAAGCTCAATTCAATAAGTATATCAAACAAACTTGAACATAATTTTGTATTTGATAAGGTTTAAAGGTTGACTTGAACTCGAGCTCGATAAGTAAAAATTGAGCAAACATGTTTAAAATTATCAAATTACTCGAGCTCGACTCAATTAAAGCTCGTTTGAGCTCGGCTCGATAGATAATTAGACAAGTTCAAACATAAATTTTAAAGTCTGATATCATTTCAAACAAATTTGAACATATGTATTTTCAAACTTAACTCGACTCATTTACAGTCCTAATTGAAGGGGGCTTGGATGATTCTTCAAAAATGTTTTGATTCGTTATTTTTTTTTTTTCATTCTTTCTTTATGTATAAATTACTACTTTTTTTAAATAATAAGTAATATTATTTGAAGAAAGATGAAAAAAAAAACTTGAAGATGTGGATCCTCGGATGGTGGAATCTCACGAATCATCGTTATTAACAATTGATCAACATGATCAACACAATACTGTTGAAAGATTTTTTTAAAACAAAAGAGTTGAAAAAATAATTCAAAAAAGCAGTGGGAAAAACTGAAGATTAAGATAAAAATTAGAATTCATCACAAAAAAAAGGAAAGACAATTAAATTTAGTAGTATGAAAAATGCCCTGCTGGACAATTGGCAATTTGATGTTGTTTCTTCTGTGCTGCAAGGTTTTTTTTCCAAAGATTTTTTGATGAGCGGGGACTAATGGGGATGATTACTATTTTACTAGGGTTTTAATTTTAAGTTGGGGGCTACAAGGAAAACTAGCAAATCAATTAATATTTTTACTTTCTTTTTTTTAAAATAGGGGTTATATTGAGAAAATTAGAGGTTATGTATTATAGTCTTACCCATCCTTGGATAGGGTGAAACCATCACTATCGTTTACTCCCGGACCAAGCCCACTTTAGTTTTGATAGAGTGTTAATTTATGGAAGTTATATAGGCATGGTTTTAGAGTTGGATACTGGTTTATGATTTATGATATTTTTAGAGTAAAGCTAATTTATGGAATTTCTCTTTTTTCTTAGCTTGAGGATCTGCGTTTTACTCTCTTAGTAGCAAACTTATGGTATTTATGCTTCCTCAGTTGAGTTTATTTATATTGTTGTTAAGAGTCATTCAAAATGGAATGGCTAAAACCAGTATTTGAGTTTTTGAAATATGGCTGTGTATCATGAGCTTACATTTAGTTTTTGTGTGGATATGAGACTTGATATGAACAAGAGGCACACAGAAGAAATACAAGAATGAGGAACACAAGAATTTCTTCAATTTCCGACAACCACCAGATACAACTAAATTTGGAAGTTTCTTTCACAAGGTGATCGTATAACTCCAAATAAAAAAGAAAAGACGAATAATATTTCAAATAAACATAAAGAAATAGGCAAGCCAAAAAAACAAAATGCCCTGTGGGCATGCTACACCTAATCAATCATTTTTCCTTTTTCTGGAGCCAGAGTTATTGCAGTAATTAGGAAATATAGTTTAAAGACAGGAGGGGGGATCGGAAAGCGCTTATTTAGCACTGGCGAGCTGAGTACGGAGGAGCTTGGCAGCCGCAACCATGTTCTCAAGGGCAGGCTTCACCTCCGCGTATTTGCGAGTTTTGAGACCGCAGTCGGGGTTCACCCACAAGATGTTGGTTTCAAGGACAGCAAGCATCTTGTTGATCCTGTCTGCAATCTCTTCCGTTGATGGGATTCTTGGCGAGTGGATGTCGTACACACCGGGCCCGATTCCAGCTCCATACTTCACTCCCTCGCGGAAAACTGACAGCAGCTTCTCATCCGAACGTGAGTTCTCAATTGTGATCACATCGGCATCCATGTTGATGATGGAGTGGATGATGTCATTGAAGTTGGAGTAACACATGTGGGTGTGGATCTGTCGATTGCACACAAAAAAAGGTTACTACTTCAAATTGAAGGAAATGTTTAATTTATGAAATATTTATCGAGTACAAGGAGAGAGGAGTACCTGGGTAGTATCTTCGACTCCAACGTTGGTGATTCTGAAGGAGTGTACAGCCCAATCCAAGTAGAAAGCATGCTCCGATTTACGGAGAGGCAACCCTTCTCTTAATGCAGCTTCATCAATTTGGATCACGGTAATGCCGGCCTTCTCAAGATCCTCGACTTCATCCTTAATGGCTAGAGCAATCTGGTAACAGGTTTCGAATCTGGGAACCGAAACCAAAAGCTAGCATTAGTCGTCTAAACAGAAAGAACCAAAATTGAAAACAAAAACAGCCATCTCTCCTCAGAAACATTTTGTGGTATGGATAAACTACCTTGGCTGGTCGTTTCTTACGAAAGACCAATTGAGGATGGTAACAGGGCCAGTAAGCATTCCCTTCATTGGGCGTTGGGTCATGCTCTGGGCAGCAGTAGACCAGAAAACAGTCATTGGCTTCGGGCGACTGACATCACCATAAATGATTGGTGGCTTCACACAGCGAGATCCATATGATTGCACCCATCCGTTTGCTGTGAAGGCAAAACCAGACAATTGCTCTCCAAAGTACTCAACCATATCATTTCTCTGGAATTAGGAAACAAGACAGTGTTCAAACAAACTCGTCAGAATAATGTCTTGTCTTAACTCATACTCGTTAATCAAAATGATTGGAACAATTCTTTTTACAGAATGGACTTTAATTGGCTTACCTCTGGCTCTCCATGAACAAGAACATCGATGTCAAGCTCTTCCTGAAGCTTGACAACCTTGCTGATCTCCTCCTTGATGGCCTTAATGTACTCCTCCTCAGTGATCCTGCAACCAAAATTTGTACATTACAGAAATGGATTTCAATGCATTGTTAGATTTTGAAGACTAGTTTAAGCAAGCAAGACCCACTTTTTCGCCTTGTATTCACGGCGCACTCTTCTGAGCTCTACAGTCTGTGGGAAGGAACCAATAGTAGTGGTTGGCAGGATCGGAAGGTTAAGCTTCTTCTGTTGAGCATCAAGTCTGGCACTAACATTTGTCACACGGCGATGTTCAGAACCCCTCAAAGCAGCAGCCTAGATGATCAAAACAAAGATGGGCGGTTAACTCACAGCAGATTAGCAGCAAGACGAAAAGTTAAATAAACAAATATAAAGATTCCATCACTTACAGCCTTTTGGACAGCTTCATTGTTCACTCTAGGAGAGCATTTTCTAGAGGCCTGAGCAGCAGCATTGGCAGTGAAGAAAGCCTGAAAACGTTCAAACAAATAAATGAGTGACAATAATATGCCCAATATAATACTAAGCCCAAGATTTATACAAGATTTTGAAGCTGTTGATATCAATATTTGACACAAATTGATCTTGAACAGTATAAATGCCTCCCACATACAAATTCAGAGGTTTAGGCATGCCATATACCTCATCCTTCTGACCAGTCAATGCCTTTGCCAATGCATTAACTTCAACAATTTTCTGAGCTGCAAATGCAAGCCATGATTTGATTTCCTGGTCCAGCTTTGGCTCATTAATCAGATCAACAGCCGTGTGGAGAAGCGAGCAGGATGTGGACACAACAAGCTTGTCTGTGGAGCAAATAGAAATGAGACACCATAAAAGTAAACTCAAATCAAGCAAACAAGTGTTAGCTAATATACCCTTTCCGACTATGCTTTCAAGAGAATGCAGTGTAGAGACAGATGCAGCCAGATCATTAGCCCAGATGTTCCTTCCATCAACAACTCCAGCAAAGAGGTACTTTCCTGAAGGGAAACCACCCTTGATCAAATCAATGGTCTGGCTTCCACGAACCAAATCAAAACCAAAACCAGAAATTCCGCTCAGTGAGGTAAGGGTCTTGTATGCAGCCGCGGGTACATCAGCAAAGTAAGTTTCAATTAGAGCATTAAGGCCAGATAAAGATGATTCCAGCTCAGCATAAGCCTTGGTGAATGCTTCCAACTTGTGAGACTCAAGATCCAAAACCAAGGTAGGCTCATCAAACTGGATCCATGAAGCACCTGCTGCCTTCAGCTCAGCAATAACTTCCCTGCAAGAGTTTTGCACATTAAATACCAGAGGCGATCAGAGGGTAAAGGTGAAAAGATCGGGTTACTGAAACTATAGATTCACACTTTTCTTACTTGTAGATTGGAAGAATTTTGTCGAGAAGAGAAAGAAGTGGGAAAGTTTTCTCAACTCCCTTGGCAGGTTTAGAAAGTAACAAGTATGAAACAGGTCCAACGAGTACTGGTACAGTGTCAACACCGAGCTGCATGAGAGAACATGAAACTCAGCAGGTGGCAAAAATAAACCATTACAAACTTCCCGAAAGTAAAGAGGCATTCAGAATGGATCTCTACATAAAAATGCAGGGCATTGACCATGAAAATGGGATTTGGCTCGTATCATATGGAATAACATAACTCTTCTCTTTACAATTAAAATTTGAAAAACATAAAAATAGATAATTACAGATTAAAATAAAAGGATATATTTACCATAATACTAAACCTAGAACTCATACCAATTAGTCGAATAGCATGCAGGAATTTGGTTTCTAACAATTAAATATAGTCACTATTATTCTATTAAAGTTCAAATTGGAAATACAAGAGAAATAGAGCTCTTACCGCCTTAGCCTCTTTATATTCATGGACAGCTTTGTGAGAAGCATACGAAAACTTCACATCAGGTCCCAATTCAGGTACAATGAAATGGCTGGCACAGATAAAACGATATCATTAGATAAATAAACATCGCGCAAGTGTGAAATATAGATTTCTCGATTTAATTTCAGAAAATCGATCTATCACTTACTAGTTGGTGTCGAACCACTTGGTCATTTCCATAGCAGGAACAGAGGCATTTCCTCTGGCCATGGAGAAATAAGTGGATAAACCAATCTCACCACCAGTCCAGTTGTATCTCGGGGGAACGGCACCGAGCATTGCAGTTGTGTCGAGCACCTGATCATAGTATGAGAATGTGTTGCTGGGAATGAACTTGATCCCAGCATCAGACATCTGCTTCCAAATGGAAGATCTGAGATCAACCGACACCTTTTCCAAATCCTCAGCGCTGCTCTTGCCATCCCAGAAAGATTCCAGAGCGAACTTCAGCTCTCTCTTAGGGCCCATACGGGGATATCCAACGATGTGCGACGCCATTTTTCTGCTATATCGAATGCAACTAATCAAACCACATAAACAATACAACATATAATCAACATTGAAAATCAAATATCATTTTGAGGATTCCCTTCCTACATTCCAAACAGCATTGCATAAATGAGAACTCAATGACCCAACAAGTTCTCAACCATCACTGCTATAGAGCTCAATTTCTCAGTCATTATATTATTGTGATCAAAACAACAATGTATGCATATCGAGTTCACATAGAATAAATCCAATCAGCCACTCAGATCCAACTTCAATATACAAAGAATTCCAGATCCAGTAACACAATACATGTTCGTAAATCGAAAGTGTGACACAATGCAGACAGATTTAACTGAACTAAAGATTGTGAATAGCGCCCTCATCTCAGATCTAATCAGAGCAAAATTCAGAAATCCAGATCTAACAGTTCTACTCCCCTATCTCTACTACTCGAAGCTTATCATCACATGATTAAGCCAAATAGCTAGCAACCACACAATAATGAGCCGGCAATGCCATGTCAGCTCATTTCACAATTTACGGATCACACACAGGCAGCATACTTTGATGATTCACTACAAATCTTCAATTGTCGAAGGATTTAAACAACGGCAGCAAACTTCATCAGATCAAACAACAACGTCAAAACCAGATTTTTTTTTTTTTGAGTGACTGATAGATCCAGTTGAATCAATCATAAATCTCTTTAGTTCAATTCTAAAACCTTAATTTTCATTATTTTTCCTTAACTGAATACGAGTAATTAGTAGAACAATCGAACAAGCAAAACGAAGTGTCACAACAATCCGAGATTTCATTTAATTATGAACACAGACTAACGGTACGACAGTACGAATGACTGAATAACGTACCCTTAGGAACGAAGGGGGAGGGAGACAGCGGTTACTGGTAGAGAGAGAGTAGAGAGAGAAGGGCAAGACGCGAGTTGAGGAGATGGGTGAGAGTGCTTATTTATAGAGGGAAATGATAGACTAGTGGGCGGGGTGGGTGGGGTGGGCGTGGAGGTGCCGGGGTAGATCTGGGAAAGTGAAAATCTGATAGCTTCCCTACGCACCAGCCGTAGGCAGCAGTGTAATTTCCAATTTATTCACCTTTTTTTAATGCTGCGCTGATTTCAGTGACCCTTTGAAGGACGTAGAGAGCGACGCGCGGTTTGAGGAGCGTGTGTAGACGACGCGCTGGGTTGGTGCGCTTACCAACCCCCGAGGTTAATACCAATATATTTCTACGCTAATTTTTATATCCTTGATTTGGGTGGGGTAATGGGGTTTTATGAATTAATTAGTTGTAGTTTCTTACGTTTCACGTTTCTTAGAGACCATAATTATTCAAATATTAGGTAAGTTTTGAGGGCATAGTTCAATTTGGCTAGGTTGGGATGGAGGTTTGTTGGGACTATGGCTGTTAAAATGTTTTAGGTTCGAATCTCGTTTTCTAAGTTAAGTTTGTTACATAACATTTTATTTATTTAATTGATCAATTTTGTTGGTTTGCATTTTATTATGAATGGCAATATAGCATTATAAGTAGGGATGTCCATGGGTAAGATCGCTCGATTGTGACTTTTGAGTCACCCATATTGGACTGTTGAGCTATTTGGTCCAGGCCATTCGAGTTAGGTTTTTTTTTTTACTGTAAATTCACAAACATAACCCTTCGATTGGCAATACACACACATGTATGTCGCCAAATTTTCTAATTTTATCAAATTAACAAACACAACTTACCACTAATTAATTAAATAAATCATTTAAGTTTCAACAATTATATTTTCAGTGTTTAAATTAAAGGGTTAAGGTTCAATTTGCCCCCTAAATTATTTACCATAGAGTATCATGACCCTTAAATTAAATTAGGTCCCAATTAGCCCCTTGAACTATTAAACTTAGCTCGATTAGCCCCTTGAATTATTAAATTTGGTCCAGCTAGCCCCCTCGAAAGTAAATAATTTTACTTTGCTTATTTCTAAATGAATAAAAAATACTAATATATATATATATACATAATTGTAATAAAAAAATTAATCTTTTTATAAATAATTTTAGTGGTACATAAATTGTCATTATATTTATTACACTTTAAAACATCAAACCACTACAAGTGAAAATAGCAACATAAAATTGGCCATAATTATGATTTATATATATATATATATGTATATATATATATAATAAATGTATATATTAAATTGATCAATGATAGACGTTAATAATCTACTATAATAAAATCAACGTTATATGTATGTTATATATAATTTATCTAATATAATATATTTATTAGAATATATAGATTTTCATTTCCAAAATTCATATAATATAATTTCATAAATACATACATACATATATACATATAAAAGAAATGAAGTATTTTCTGGATCGTATTTGTAGTGAATTAATTTAATGATAATGTGATTTCAATTAACTTATTAATTTATATTTTCTTCAAATTATGTTAGTTTATATATATATTCGGACATATTGAATGGGAAATGTCTGTATATTCTTTTTCTTTTTTTAAGGAGTAATAGTTATGATTTTTTTTCTCTTTATTTTACATTATTTTATTTTGAAACAACCAAAATAAAACTTAATTTTTATCTTCAAGTGACTAACTGGGTCAAGTTCAAAAGTTCAAGGAGCTAACTGGACTAAGTTCGAAAGTTCAAGGAGCTAACCGGGACTAAATTTAGTTTAAGGGTCAAAATGCTCATTAAAAAAATAGTTTATGGACCAAATTGGACCTTCTCCTTAAATTAAATTACTTCAAACATGAAATTTTCAATATTAAACCAAGATACAAAGATAAAGAACATAAATTTGATGGATTGTCTTGCTATTATTTGGTTTGAGCCAATTTAGGTTAGATTCTTTTCGAGCTATAATTTTTGGGTTAGCACGTTGATTTTGAGTTAGATTGACAACCCTACTTATAGGTCAAGCATGTTGTACACGATTTTTCTGGCATTAATTACCAATTTTGTGTGTACATGACTTTATAGGTTGAATATGTCGTATATGATTTTCTTTATGTAATTATCTATTCTATATAATTTTATATAAAGTGAAATATATTTATTCCACACTTTCAAATAGCAACCTAGCCGGTGTGGGAAAACAACTAAAATTAAAATTATCAACAACCTAATTAATCAAATAAAATAAGTCAAGTCATTAACAAGTAGAACACAACAATGATCGAATCGTGCAAAATTTATCAATTCATCAATAAATTAGATGAACAATGTAATCTCACTAAATTGTATTCACATTTATCGACAAAAATATTTGAATGATCAGTAAACGACATTTGTGCATTTTTTGTTATTATTATTTTTTGCTCTCTTAAAATCCACAATGCATAAATAAAAAGGAACAAATTAAGCGATGAGCATTAAAATGGTAAAGATTGATAACATGAAGAGTGAACATAAATAAAACGTTAATTATTGTATGTGTAAAAACTGAAAGTATATATATTAAATCAAGAGGAAAAAAATTATAAAAATCAATCCCAGTTTATTTTAGTTATAAATAAATAAATAAAGCCTCCGGGCCTGCCTAGCCGAAAAAACCATTTCCTAATGGAGAAAGTGTCATTTTAAAATATAAGTTTATCATAAAAACAATTTATTGGATCTATAAATTTGATTATAAGTCACCATAATTTCTTTAGAACGAGAGTATGTATATGTATTATGTAAGCGAACGAACACAAACAAATGAAAGCAACCACTGAAACATACGATGCAATATATTTACTTTTCAATTAAATTATAGGGTGAACAATAGGGGTCGTATCGAATGAAGTTCCTAAAAAAACGAAAACCAAGGCGTGCCACCAATGTTTTAGGCTTTCTACATAAAAATAAAAAATTGCCACCAATTTGAATGAATATTCGTGAAACAAAATGTTGGGCATCGTACCAACAAAAATGGGTCAGAATCTTTAGTTCTCTTAATCACATCTTGTTTTTATTTTTATTACATTTTCAGATTTATAAATTTTGAGAATCTGTCTCGTGCGAACTAGTTCCTACTAAAATAACGATTGGTTGCATCTGTATATTGTAATTTACAACTTTGTTCAAAGTGTCTATATTGTTTTGACAATAAATTTATTTTTCCTTTCGAAGTGGAACTCTAAATTAACTTTAGCAGTTCACTTATTAGAAGGAATCTATACAAGTACTACTATATTGCTTTGAAAAAAAGACGCTATATATATATATTTCAAACTTACAAATAGTTCAAATAAAAATTAATGATGCTTGGTGGATCTTAGAGTCATCATAAAATGAATTCAACTAAACAAATTCACAAAATCTGCAATGGACGTACAATCTCAATGTCAAGATCGAGTCAAGACTCTTACTAAAATTGATTGTCATTCGAGTTTTTGGAGTTGATGCAACGCGTAAATGATTTATTGGAATTTTAATACTTTCTCACTTTTATTTAATACCCCGTATATGTATATGTATATAGATATTTATCAATTGGATTAATACCACATACATAACAATTGACACACGCAGAAAAACAAAAAAGCAAATAAAGCGAAAGGCAAAAAAACAAAAATCTCATTTCAAGTACAGTATTAGGAAGCAACTTCTAAATCACGAGATCACTTAATAAATAAATTGCTCAAATGTAGTGTTCCATCATCATCATCATCATCATCATCATCGTTGTTGTTGTCTATCAACAGTGTAAAATGGCGTCTAATTGGATGGTAGATTGGGTTAATGTCTAATTTTATTTTATGTTTATGATGAGGATAACTCGAAACTACTAATTAAGAATGCGCATTAGTTATTTTTTAATTATTATATGAAGAATTTAATTATAGATCAATTTAAGAAAAGGAAAAAAAAAGTGGTCAGGATTCGCCGCATGTTGTAGAGGGACTATTGTGTGAACTTTTACAACAATACTCTCCACTTTATTTTTTTCCAGTGAAACATTTACGCTTTTGCCAGATTAAATTTAAAAGATTCAGTTAATCTTTTAAAATCTGTTACAAGTGATGCTTAAGTGAGTTAAAATGAATTTTGACTTCATAATCTTTATACCACAAATGAAAGAGGCAAGACAATATTGAGAATTCTCAACCGACTTAAAGAGACATTAGCAAATAGGATTTTAATTAATCAAATTGGTAGCTTCTTACGAGCTTTTAGAGAAATGTAAAAAGTTTGAGATTTGCAAGATTATATAGAAACAAATCTAGATTATACAAGAAGTTTCTAGAACCCCATGAACTAGAATCCTCTAGTATATACAATGATGTAATAGTGGAATCTAAAAAGTGAATTACTTGAATATTCTAGGTTGATCATGTTGATTTAACAACCAACATAATGCAACTATAAATACGGCATTAGGTCATTTAGTGTAGGTGTGAAAGAATCTAGTGAGTGTAAGTGTGTAAGTGATATATCGAGTTATAATATAACATTTGTGATTACACTATAAAATTAATAAAATTATTGTGATTAATATATCTAACAGACAAAACGCTATGAATTAGGTTACGGTTAGTGACCACGACATATTAATATTTCTTCAAAAAAAAAGTGTGATAGAAAATATTTATTCAAAAAGAGAAAAGACTAAAAAATAAAATTAGAAATAGAAATAAAAGAGCAGAGATGTTGTCGGTAGTCGGTGGCCTTGGATTTACGGTGGACCTTCACTTAAATCATACCACACAATCAAAGGAGCAAGAAGCCCAATTTACGAACATAGCACGTGATCACCGCTCGCCATTATTGCATTATTTTTATAGTAAAAATGTGAGATTCAACCATTATAAGGAGTGTAACTAATGCTTCAATTTTACTAATGATTGTATTTTGTAATTAGTCTTTTCAACTTTCAAATGTAATATTAAAAATGTCACGTTTACGTTTTCACATTTATGATCATGCAAGATTTTGTTTATGCTAATTATTTTGTCTATGTTCAGCTATATTTTTCACAAGGCTCTTCGATCTAATAAAAATTTTAAGTAATTCAATTTGAAAGTTAAATATCGAACATGAAAACCTTTATTTTAAATAACTGATTCCGCCATAAAATATTTATTAATGCTTCCTATAAATAAATCGTATCATACTTTATAGTAAAATTAATACAATTTCCCCTTTTCCTTAATAAAAAAAAGGTCCCCCAAATCCTTCTTGGTTAGTTGGTACATACCTTCCTTTAAAAAAAATTAAAATAAATAGTTGGTATTTCATCCGTTCATCATGAATTTCACCAATTAAATACGTTGTTTGTGTTTAATGTTTTTTTAATATATTTATTATTCCCTTCATTTTGTTTTGATCATTCTTTTAACTTTTTTATTTTGTGACAAAATATTTGTTATTTTATATATTTTCATTCTCTCTCCCCATTTTAAATCTATCACAAACCCTAAAAACATATGGAAAGAGAAAATGTTATCTTTTTTTAAGAAAAATATAAACGAATAAGATTTTATGTCATATATGAGGGATGAGTATATTAGTCCATAAAATTAATTGTTAATCATAGATAAAAAAAAAACTAAAACAACAATCAAAACAAAATGGGGGGGAGTATGCTTAGGGTTGTAAATGAACATAGCCGCTCAGGAGCTATTCGAAGTTCAGCTCGAATAAAGCTCGTTCGAAGTTGTTCATTTTCTAAACGAGTTGAGCTCGATAAAATTATCGAGCTCAGCTCGAATAGAGTAGTATTTGATTCAGCCAACTCATGAATATGTTCGAACTCAAACTTAATCGAACATGTTTATGAATATTATAAATATTTAAAACGGGTAAATTAAATGAGCTATATATTTTTTTCAAACTCGAGCTCTAATATATAAATTAAACAAACTTTTTTTCGAGCATTCGAGCTCAGTCTCATTTAGTAAAGTTTCAAGCATTTTACGAGTCAAGTTCGAACTAAATTCGAATATGTATGATAAATATTTATCGAGTCGATCTTGAACAAGAGGAAAAAAGCTCGAATCGAGGTCGAGTTGAATATTCCTTAATGAGATGAGCTCCTTAACGAGCCGGGCTCGAGTATATGGATGTTCGGCTCGATTCGGTCTGTTTACAGCCCCAAGTATGCTCAACCGATCATCTATTAGGTAGTTTTCGAAAATGCAAGCACCTACGTTATATCAACTGCTTTCCAAATTATTCTAACATTAACAAAACATGAAAGTAAATCAATATTTGAATCTAGCAATATTTAAAATATAGTCAAATTTAACCTAAGGTCACGAGTTCGAATCTCCTCAATACCATAAAATTGGGTGTGCGAGTTTAAAAAAAGTATATATATATATATATATATATATATATATAGTCAAATTTAGAATTAATACACACACACACACACATAGGAGGTGATTGGTATAATAGAATGGAATTAGGTATGAATGGAATGAACTTAGGAATGGAATGAGTGTCTGAATGGAATGAATATTCTTATGATTGGTATGTCTACGGAATGAAATATCATTTTTTTTAATCTTATATAATGAATATTTTATGTGCTTTAAAATTTTTCTTATAAATGAATAAAGTGTGAGTAATAGCTAATAAATATCAAGACATGAGTTAATTTATCTTTTATATTTCTAAATGTAATTTTTCTTTTTTAATATATGATTTTTTCTAATTTTTTTAGCAAATTATAATTTATTTATTTTATTGAAAATTTTATTCTAAAATATTTAATTAATCAATAAATAATAATTTTTAGAAGTTAATAAAAATATTTTTTACTTCATAGAAAAATACTTTAACATTTCAATTTTTCATTTGAATATATTAAATTATATCAAATATATAAATATTTTATATTGTATTATAACATATTTTTATGGTATATTTATTTCGGCGTCACTTTCATTTTTCTTCAACAAAGTTATAAAAGCTATCAAAATTTATTTTTAACATGTATTTTTAAATTATATTTTGAAAATAAATAAATAATATAAAAATGATTAAATAATAATAATAATAATAATAATAATAATAATGAATTATGTAATTTGATTTTTGATTTATTTTTCTAAATATAATAAAATAATATTATAAAATATGATTATATATAAATATATCATTTATTAATTTTTTGGTCATTAAGAATAGCTAAACCCATGTGGGTGGATGGAATGGCTATTCCCCTTTTTTTGGGAATAGCGATTCCATCGGGAATGGTGATTCCCGATTTTAAATCATACCAATTGGTGGAATGGGAATGAACATAGGAATGACCAATCTATTCTATTTCATTCCACCATACCAATCACATCCATATATGTATAGAGAGAGAGAGGGAGAGAGAGAGAGAGAGAGGAGGGAATGATCAAACGTAAATAGATTCGTCATTTTTGTCATACAAGATTAATAGATAACCTAATAAATTATCATTAACTCCATTTACGATTTTTCCTTTTTTATTTTAACTGTGTTTCTATTAGTTTTTATAACAAATATATATGTTTCTAATTATCTTAATCAAACTTAGGAAAATTTTCATACATTCAACCCAATGTGGAGAAATGTGGATTATCTCGTTAAAAAATAAAAAATAAACATCAATACGGATTAAGAAAAATAATAATGATGATATTTTGTTTGGATAGTTTTAATTCAATGTGTTGAGCCAAATATATATATATATATATATATATATATATATATATATATATATATTTTGTTTTGCAAGTGAGTGTACACATTTCATTTGTTGGTTTAGATGTTTTAATAACTGATTATGTTAGGTTATTGTATTTTTTTTTATATTAATGCTTCTTTTTATTGTAATACTGCTTTTTTTCATTGGTAATGCACTGTTGAATTTTAATTTGAATTTTTGCTCATTTTATTTCAGTGATTTATTCAAGCATATTATTAATGCTTTTTTGTGTGTTTGAAAGCATAATTTGGTCGTTGTTTTACTTCAATTATTTAGTTTCTTAATTTGTATTTTGTGGATTATATAGATTAAAAAAATTAGTAAGATTTTTCTCATAAATTTAATTTAGTTTAAGATTTGAACATAGTATTAATGTTTTTATATGTATGAAAATATTTCATTTTTTTTAATATTAATGCTTCTTTTTATTATATCAGTGCTTTTATTTTCATTTGTAATGCACCGTTCAATTTTAGTTTGAATTTTTAGCTCGTTTTATTTCAGTGATTTATTTGAGCATATTATCAATGCTTTTCTTTGAGTGTTTGAAAGTGTAATTTGTCCATTGTTTTTCTAAAGTTATTCAGTTTCTTAATTTCTAGTTTGCGGATTATATGGATTAAAAAAAAATAGTAAGATTTTTCTGATAAATTTAATTTAATTTTAAATTTGAACATAATATTAATTTTTTATATTGTGAAAATGCTTCATTTTGTTTATTTTAATGCTTTATAAATTGATTATTTTAAGCTATTGTAAATTCATTTGTTCAATATTAATATTCTTTTAGTGAATGGGTACTTATTTTGTGATTGATAATGTTTTATTAACTGATTTGGTATATTTATGAATTGTCGAATATGAATTGCATCACTATAAACTCTAATAAATAATAAAAATATTAAATTTACAATTACACTAAACTAGCATTATCAAACACAATTAAAACATTATATAATGTAAAATTACCATCGTATCATACTTTAGAAATTAAAATAAATCCTAATAAAATTTAATAGATCCACATAAAAAATAATGTTTATAGATGCACCTTAAAATAAATTTGATGCTTGATTTGTTTTTTACCACATTTAATGAATCATGACTCAATTTTTTTTTTCTTGATTTGTGATTTCATGACTCAATTTTTTTTTCTTGATTTGTGATTTCGTGAGGGTAGTCATCGAATATTTATTTCCCCTATTTAGTAGGCATTGAAGTAGGAACTCAAAAATCAAATATAATAAAATCCATGTTTACACTTGTGTATCATGAAGCAAATAAAAAGCAAAAATTTTAACAATTTTCTAAATTAATTTAAACTATTCAAATCACTAAATTAATGGATATGATTAATCCTTAATTTACACACTAGGGACCTATATGCATGCTAACCATTCCCTATATATATATATATATATATGGGATGGTTACAATGCAAACTCTACCTAATATAGGAACTAGGAACCCATCTCACACCATACAATCAATAAAGATCTATGATACATATTTAATTAAATAGAGTGGTGGCAATTCTGTAATATTTGAAAAAAAAAATCGCGCAGGGGTATAACGTAATTTGGTAATTCTTATAAAAATCGCGAAGGATATTTGATAATATATCGTCATGCTAACGAAGTATTATCATCATGCTAATGAAGCGTTATCTTTATGCTAATGAAAATTTTCTCATATTGTTAACTAAAAATTAAATTCTAAAGTGTAATTATAAATTCTAATAGGATGAAATAAACCATAATTCAGATATAATAAACTTCAATGATCTAAAAATAGAATTAAATTCTAAAAATTAATTATAAACACCAACTGGATGGAATAAATTATAATAACAATATAAATATAAAACATTAGCAAAATGATATTATTTTATCAACATTGCGAATAAACTATGTTAGCATATGACAATTCATCGTTAGCATAAGTTATAAACCATAAATGTATGAAGAAAACTCTAACTAATATATTCTAATTTGATGAAATAAATAATATATAATATTCAATTGGTAACTAAAACATAAAAAATAAATCATAAAAAATAATTATAAGTCATAATTGAAATGTAATAATAATAATAATAATATAAGTATACGTATTACGTTAACATTATGATAAGCATTCATTAGCACAATAAATGCAATATGTTAACATATAATAAATGTTTCGTCAGCATACGTAATCAACTTATCATAATGCTAACGAATCATTATTTAAAAGGTAACGAAAGCATTTTCGCGCTGGACACGAGTAAAAATTAATATTTTATATTTTTCATATATATTTATTTGAACAAACATATCCATGACTGATTTTGAATTAAAGAGCATAAAAAGATCTTTAATTTGGTATATTATTTGTGTTGATCCGATTTGAAACGAGTGAGTTATGATCGTTTAAAGTTTTTAAATTTTTTTTTTCAAAAGTGATGACATCAGCTTTTTTATTATGACTGGACAACTATACCCCGCTCCTTTTTTTTTTTACTTGACTTTGACATTTAATCTCAGCCATTAGATCATCTAAGTGGACGGTATAAGATGGGTTCCTAATTACTTCATCAGAAAAATGTGCATTTTTAATTCAACCCTTGCACAGATAGAGAGAGAGAGAGAGAGAGAGAGAGAGAGAGAGAGAGAGAGAGAGAGAGAGAGAGGATACTACATTAAATTGAAGGGTTACGTTGGGAATAAATGGCACATGGAATTTATAAAGTGTGTCTAGCTGAGAACTAATTAAAGTGCGGTTGATGTGATATTCTTGTATATTGCCTTTTTATTTACTAGTTAAGGTCGACCGTTTGTATATAATATAATACTCATGTTATCCCCCCACCACCACCACCACCACCACCACCACCACCACCACCACCACCACCCACAGAGACACAGACACATACACACACACGAATTAGATTAAAAATACACGTTTTCCTAATATAGGAATTAGAACCCATCTTATATCATTTAATTAGATAATTTAATAGCTGAAATTCTATATCAAAATCAAGGCAAAAAAAAAAAGAGACGAGGTACAATTGTCCAAGGATTCGGATCCTCTAATGTGTTTAAAACAGAGCAGGAAATGATGTGCTATCACACGACAAAGTTTTGAAAAAAAGTTTTTTATTTTTATTTTTTAAAACTCTTCTAACTGTGTGAACGTCGTCGTTTCGATCTGGATCCTTGCTCCTGCTTCTTCCCCATGCCGTCCCTTTCATCATTATTTCTATCATTTCATCGAACATGTGCTAATTCATATTCATTTATTATGCCTTCCTCGGCTACTTTCATCTTTGCTTGCGTTTTTTCTTTTGTCGGAGTAGATATGTTGCCTCAATCCTGAGCTCTGCCTTGCGAAAAGTGGAACTCTTTGAAAGAAAAAAACAAATCAAGATTTTCTTGGGTTTTGGAGAAAATGTTGAATGATTGATTGTAGAAGATATTCGGGTTTGATTTTTTTATTTTGAAGGTGGAAATAATGGATGGGAGAATGAAGAAATATGGGCAGTTGAGCCCGGAAAGATCAAAAGTATGGATTGAGAAATCTCTCAAATATTGATACGTTTACCATAATAATTCTCCTCCGCCGCCGCCGCTTCATACGAGAAAAGTGCCGGTAGTTTACTATCTATGTCGGAATCGCCAGCTTGAGCATCCGCTTTTCATGGAAGTCCCTCTATCTTGTGATGATCTTTACTTGAGAGGTAGCGCACGTTTTGATTTTGCTTATGTGAATTTGGAAATCACCTGTTACAAAATGTAGATGTTGTTCGGTTGAGTTTTATTATTTGTTTTGTTTTGAAGATGTTATTTTGCAAAGGCATCAGTTCCATGTAGGCCTGGCAATTCGGGCCGCCCGGCCCGGCCCGAAGGCGGGCCTAGTGTTTTTTTAGCCTTTTTGGGCCAAAAAGCCCGACCCGTCGGGCCTCTCTTATTTTTCGGGTCGGGCCGGCCCGGCCCGGAATTTTTTCGGGCCAAAATTTTCAAAGCCCGGCCCGGCCCGAAATTGTTTCGGGTCTTTTTTTTTTGGCCCAGCCCGGCCTGAAAAGCGGGCCGGGCCGGGCTCAAATTGCCACCTCTAGTTCCATGTATTCGTGGTCTTGCAAGAGGTGGAAAACTGCAGTCTACATAACTCTTGATTTGATTATTTCAATTTGATTTCGAAATTTTACCGCTAACTTTTTTTTCAAAACGTTGTCGCTTGGTAGCACAACATTTCCTGTTGTGTTTAAAACACAGCTGAGGATCCAGATCTGTTGTCCAATTCTTATAAAAAAACTGATGTAATCACTTTTTAAAAAATATATTAAAAATTGTAAATGATCATATCTCACTTGTTTCTAATCGGATCAACACAAAAAATATATATGAAATTAAAGCTCTTTTCATGCTCTTTAATTCAAGACGGTCATGAATATATTTGTGTAAATAAATATAGACAAAAATACAAAATATACATTTTTTACTCGTTTCCATCGCGAAAATGCTTTCGTTAACTTTTAATGATGGTTCGTCAGCACTAACGAAACAATTGTTATATGCTAACATATTGTATTCATTGTGCTAACGAATGATTATCATAATGCTAACGTAGTACACATACTTATATTGTTATTATAATTTGTTACATTTCAATTATGGCTCATACATATTTTTTTATTTACTTTTATGTTTTAGTTACTAATTGATTGTTATATATTGTTTATTTCATCAAATTAGAATATATAAATTATGGTTTTCTTCATCCTTTATGGTTTATACCTTATGCATGCTAATGACGAATTGTCATATGCTAACATAGTTTATCCTTAGTGCTGATAAAACAATATCATAATGCTAATGTTGTGTGTGTGTGTGTATATATTATGATTTATTCATTAAATTAGGGTTTATAATTGTTTTATAGAATTTAATTATATTTTTTAGATCATTGGAGTTTATTACATCTGAATTATGGTTTAATCCATCCAATTAGGATTTATAATTACTGTTTATAATTAAATTTTTCATTAACAATATGAGAAAATATTCATTAGTATTACGATAATTTTTCGTTAGCATGATAGTAATGCTTCGTTAGCATGACGATATTCTTATCAACTACCCGACACCTTTTATAAACATTACCGAATTACGTTAATACCCCCGCCTAGAAAACTTATCAAAAATTACAGAATTGCTACCACCTTTTAAGCAAATATAGGCCTTAGATTTTTATTGATTGTATGGTGTTAGATGGGTTTTTAGTTCTCACACTATAATTAATTTACATTATAACCACCCATCCGTATATATGAGTAATAAAACAAAATAATTCTTCAATTAGAGCCTAAAAACTAAGTTAACTATCGCTCCAAAACTAAAAAGACGAAAAATACCAATTTTAATATCCAATTATTAAAACGACTCTTATATCTTTTATTTTGATTTTGGTTTATTTTTAATTAATTTTCAATGAAAAATTCTTAACAAATTATCTATTAAATTTAATAAAAAAATTATTTGAAATAAAATAACAATCAAATTGAATAATTAATTATACATTTTATTGATGGTTTCAATCAGTGAATATCCAAATTAATAGTCTTCATCTTTCATACACTAAATTATTAAAACTCATAAAATACAATATTATAATTCATTATATTGTATCGTGTCAAAATGTAAGAAAGTTCTCAAGATTGAGAAAATAAGTTCAGGGGTTTCTCATTCCCTTGCAAACACACATGAGGTCTTTATGTCAATATCTATAACATTTTTTTGTGTCAAATCTTTGTTTTTTTTTCTATTTACTTTTTACTTTTCTAGTTTACCATGATTTAATTTAATTTAAAATATATATTTATTTAGGGTTCATTCTTCTTCAATTAGGATATATTAAAAATATATATATATGACATGAGAGATATCACACTATTCGTAGTAGGGGATCAAATATGTTGTAAACATGGCTCAATCTATTATTTCCACTCTTGTTTTTGTTTATGCTTTTTTTTTGAGGTAATTGCTCTTGGTTGTATTAATTTGCTATCTTTTTTATGTTAAGGGCTCGTTTGATTGACATGGAATCTGGTATGAAAAAGTAATCTGATTCCATACTTTTAAATTTATGTGTTTGGATCAATTTTAATGAACTCTGGTAAAGCAATTAGATTCCTTAAAACAATGAAAATTATGCAACTTTTATGGATTCTGATTACCTCCTCCAGATAGGTATTCTGCTTAGTTACTTAGGGAATCTTATGTTTGACAATTTTATTTTTTGATTTCTTCATCAATTATATTTTATTTATATATATATATATTATTAAATTTTAGATTCATAATTTTTCGACAAAAATTATGAAAATTTTTAGTTTTGAAATTATTTGAATTTTCATTATTTTATTTTTTACACATTATTATTAATTTTGGATTGACAATTTTCAACTTGAAAAATAAAAAAAAATGAAAATTTATTTTTTGTCGATGAGTTTTCAAATAAAGTTTTACTATTTTGGCAACCATTTTTTTAGAATTGATGGTTTGAGAATGACAGATTCAAGATAATGAACAACTGATCGAATAATTGATAATACAATTTTTGTATTAACCTAAAATAATGAAATAACCATCTTGATTATTTATTATTTTGCTAATCATATAATTTATTTTTATTTAAATTTAAATAACATGTTGTCTTCAAATTACTTCGACGAAATATATATATATACACACACATATAATTATTTTTTTAAGTAGAATTATAGACTGTACATCAATTCTCTCATACATCATTAGACGGTCAACGCGGGTCAACACGCATTGACCGGTCAGCTTGCAAAAATAATGGTGACACATGTGATAATTTTAGTATTACGATTGATACCGATTTTAATTTATTTATTTTTTCGTCGATATTTTTTTGAGGATATAGGTGATATTTTTCAATTTTTGAGTGATAATTTTTAGTGTTATGATTAATACTGATTTTGACATTTTTTTCGTTGGTTGTCCGTCTGATAGTGCATAAGATACACACAAGACCAGCCATAAACTATATTGCTCATATCTTAAAAATTATAAAAAAATATTCGTAATACGAAAATGATAAGAGATATTTTAGGTTTTTCATTTCCTACTTGTTTGATTTGAATCAACTATTAGAATTAGTGACGATTTCTTTGTCATGTTTCAAACACAAGACAAGATAAAGAATATGTGATGATTCATTTTCCTCAGAATCACATTCCTATAAATCATATTTTCATATAATTTTACTTTCTTATCAACCAAAGACATGTAATTCTGATTTAAATGGATAAGATTTCCTATAAAAATAAATATCATAATATATTATTTTATACAAAGCGATCTGTATCAAATTTAGACTGAACCGATAATCAATGATTTAATGACCATGTGAATATCTTGATTCTTTTTTTCTTAATTCAAAATCATGTGTATATTTTCTAATCATTTATCAAATTTAATTAGGATGGGAGGAAAATACCGTTATACCGTACCGAAAAAATAATCGGAATACTAAACCTTAAGAAATATCGATATTTTCGATAAAGTATGTTACCGTACCGAGATTTTAATTTTAAAAATCGAAGTATACCAGTATATACCGATACTGATGATATACCAAACTTTGTTTATATATACCGTTGTACCGGTATATACCGCCCAAGCAGTATATGTCAAATTAACAGTATATACCGGTATATACCAGACCAGCGGTATATACCGTTGGTGTGGTATATGTCGATATGCCAGCATATACCGAATTAAATGTATATATGTTGATATGGAAAATTTACCTTACCTAATTTATACATGAATTATAATTAAACAACGAATAATTTAAATTATATGAATAATTAATATTAATTTTTTTCCTCAACCTTAGATTTGAATTACAATTATAATTTAATTATAATCAAATAAATATAAATGAGAAATAAGAACATAAATAATAATGATGATGATGATGATGATGATGATGATAATAATAATATAAATTAACATATATGTATGAGACAGAATAATAGATGATTGTTATGTAAATATGTAATACTTAGTATAAATATTATACATGCATATATATATATATAGTGACTTTATGATATCTTATCTAGTTTATTATTTATTAAATTATTTATTAAATTTACGATATCTAATACATATAATTATATGTTATATTTAATGCAAAGTAATAATAAATATAATCTTATTTAATGCTTAGTAAACAATTTTTATGATTTTTAAGATAACGACTTAAAATTTATAATATTTAATAAGTTTATAATATTTTATACAATTTATAAATACATAATATAAAGATGTGATGAATAATATTCTTAATGTTTCTTATAGTTTTAGGTTTACAATAAAACTAGTTTGTAATCTAATAAATAAAAATAAGAAATAAGAACACAAATAATAATATAATATTTTTACATTTAAGTTAATTAATATTTATGATATTATATAATTATATATGTGTGTGTGCGTGTACGCGTGTGTGTTAATTATAGATGATTAATATGATATATAATACTTAGTAAGTATGTTATTGTAACGTCCCAGTCCACTAGGACCAAAACGTCACAAAAAACATACGTGCATGCTTACATGATAAATATTTTTCAAGAAATTAAATTAACTTTACAAATAATTTGTAAACGGGCGGTACCTCAACTTAAAAATGTTCAAACCACACGCTCAGGTGCTTTCAAGGTCAACTTTCAACAACGCTTTTTGAAATCATTAACTCACACATAACAAAAATTATGACCTGTCAACAAGCAATGTACATAGCCAATCAGACCACACATTTAAAAACAACACGGCCAACCCTTATATACATTCAAAATATTGGTATATACAATCAAAAATTGGCCACTAGGGTCAACAACTTTCAAACTTATAAGTTTTGCAGAGATTAACGGAAGCATATAATATTTAACATATAAACATAAATTTAAAGATGGCTTTGAGCAAAAACTGTACAAGGGTCAACCATCAAAACCCACTCCAACAGCTCATCATCAACCAGCTCCATCTCCAGGATCTGAAAATATTTGAAAATATTTGGGTTGAGTGCCAGAAAATACTCAGTGGGTATTATTATTCTTCCAGTTCTAATGTAGTACTTGGCAATTAAATTGGCATTTTTAGAAAATATTATTTAGCCCTATAATTTCCAAATGTTAAATTTTTTCCTGAAAGAAATTCTAAATATTATAATTCCCTCCTGAATGTTAAATCAACCTTCATAGCCATTGAATCCAGTTTAATTCATATTTATCCATTCAATTTGGTCCAGGAAGTTCGATAAATTCTCAAATAGAATTACTAACTTGATTCAATCCGTCAAATGCGCATTATTCGCCCGTTTGACTCCATTTCAATTCTAAATGATCCCAAGACATAGGAAATTCTTATTTAGGTCATTTAGGTCCTAAGTTATTACCTTAATAACCTGTTTAAGGATTCTAAGTTAGAATTTCAATTTTATAGGTCGAGACGATCGAGAAGCATAATAGCATCGTATAAAACAATTCACTGCACTTGAGATCATCCAGATGGGTTTTTCTATAACTCACAACTATGTTTTGAATTCATCCATGAAAAGCATGTTAAATGTTTTAATATCATTGTTTACGCAATGATTGGATATTATGAGACTTCATGCACAGAGGAATTTCGACTTACAAGCATAAACGATTTACTTTGTGACTAAATGTCTAGATAAGTAACTGTAAAGTATTCATGTGATCACATTGAGTCTCTCATCCAATGAAGAAGAGTAAACTATGTTATAAAGTATGTTTATGATTGATTTTAAAGTTTTTTTTCATGTGACACCCGGGGCCGAAGTATGGAGTGATCGCCGGTGCAAGGCACGGACAAAGAGTGGCTCCTATAAGACTTCCAAGCGAAGGGGCACATGAATGAACCAAATCTCTTGAGTGAGGACAAAGCACGCTGGGAAGACTTGTGTTGGTTTGTGGGGACAGCCGTCAGTCCGGTAGCCGGGTCGTTACAAGTGGTATCAGAGCCGAACCTCTCACAGTAAGGTGTGGTTCGGGGACGAACCAAGCGGAAGCTAATGGGCATGTGACACCCGAGGCTGAAGTATGGAGTGATCGCCGGTGCAAGGCACGGATAAAGAGCGACTCCTATAAGACTTCCAAGCGAAGGGGCACATGAATGAACCGAATCCACCTGAAAGAGAAGGATTCCGAGGCTATACAAGAATGGCTCCTATAAGATTTCCAAGCGAAGGGGCACATGAATGAACCGAATCTACCCAAAAGAGAGGGATTCTGAGGCTATACAGGAATGAGACTGTATAGTTGAGGAGAGCTTAAAGGATTTGATTGGTACTACTCATACTAACAAGGTGCATCTTATTTTCTGGCGCTCGTTCCACCAGAACTCCAAAGTTAAGCGTGCTTGACCTGGAGCAATGATGGGATGGGTGACCCTCTGGAAAGTTTCTCAAGGAGCGTGTGAGTGAGGACAAAGCACGCTTCAATAAATAATTCTTACAATATCTAAATTAACATTGTAACATTTATTGAGTTTATGATATTTTATCAATTTATATATAAACTACACATAAAAGATGAATAATGAATAAAAATCTAATATTTTCATTCAATTTTATATTTTCAACTAATATTATCAAAATCAAGATATCAAATACAATAAATTATATTTGACTAATATATATTATTAAGATTAATATACTAGCATTTAATTAATATACGTTATTAAATAATGATTTATCATATACAATAATTTTTATGGCTTAACAATAAAATAAATAGCGATGAATTCAAAATACAAATACACATAACATTGATTAATTAAATTGTTGAATTGGAGTATTAGATTTGAATTATTAGATTTATTTTATTTTTATTATAATTTAATTATCGTGGCATGAAAATATTTATTTTATTTTATTGAATTTTGATTGTTATTATGAGTGTTTTTAATTTTTAGTAAATATATGAGATATACTGTGAGATGGTATGGTACGGTATGGTATACCAAAATAAATATAAGGTAAATGTATGCCATTTGTTTCATAGCGAAATTAAGATATATCGTATGAAGGTATACTATACCAAAATAAATATAAGGTAAATGTATGTCATTTGTTTCATAGCGAAATTAAGATATATCGTATGAAGGTATACCGATTATCGAATGTTAAGGTAAAATAATAGTATGAATTTTCTCCATATTATATAAGTAAGGTAAGGTAAAGGTATGGTAAAAAAAATAAGGTATACCTTAACGTGCCACCCCTAAATTTAGTAGCTAATTTGTGAACAATATTTAGATGGACACCTCTCGAATCATTTAAGAATATTAATTTCAAATGGGGAATGTTCACTTGAACATTGATAAATGTACTTGTATACATAAATTAGTTTACGTAAAAAATTAATTTCTCATTTCAGATTTATGTACTTTTATGTTGATCATTCAGAGTCAATTTTATTTTTCAATAATGCCTTGAAAGTGATTTATTGTCTATGCTTATATTTATTGTGTTACACATTGAGAATTCGTGTAAAACACAAGGGGATGAATTTGATTTGTCTTCATCCAATTTGGAACACATACTTAGAGTCGATAATACTCCTAATTATATAGTCTCTATTATTATTTTTGGGTGTTCCAAATATATAATCTCATTATAATAATAAACATTATTTTTCATAGTAACATACAAATACACTCTTATTAGATTTTATAAATTAAAAACAAATCACTTAAAATTTTGAAAGTTGTAAATCTTAAGTATGAGTAATGGTGGAAATTTAACTTTTATATATTGTATTAATAAATATTTTTAATTTAGGTGCGAGTAAGAATAATTTGTATAATCGGAACGGTGGAATAATGCTTTTTTAAATTGAAATCTTATAAAATCGTGCTATGAATCCGGATCAAATTAATCCGCTTGACATAGTATATTAAATTAAATAATTCAACAAAAAGAAATCACTGCATGTAAAAAAAAAAAACAATATATCTCTCTCCCTCATTTGAGTCGGATATGAAAATTCCGGTGGGATTGGAGAGGGAAATACCATATTTATCCTTTGCCCAAGGCCACCTTGTACGTAGACCGAATACTAGTCAAGGGGAGTGGGGAGCGTCTTCGTCACGCACCTGTACATACATTGGTTTAATAACTTAATCAGTGGGGGGGGGGGGTAATTTTGGGAAAGTGAAAGTTTCTGGTGAAAAGTTGGTGGTGTAGTTGGTGGGTATTGGTCGTAGTCTATGTGGGCCACTAATATATTTTTGCCACCAAACAGTTGAATTACCCTGAATACCCTTTGTTAAATGTTAAACGACGGCGTATTTGTCAGGTAACGGGGGACCATTATTAAGTATTAACTCCTAAGCATCAGCAAATATTAATTGGCATTTTGGCACTATTTTCCCAGTTCATTAAGTGATGTACATTTAGTTATAATTGTGAGTACTTCGTTTTAAAAAGTAGTATTATTATAAGAAAATTGATACGAACATTAATTTATAAGACAGTACTTCTATACGAATGTTAATGTACCCTCACCCTTTAAAAAAAACACGATTTATAAATTCCAAACACCCTAGTTCAAGCCATGTTGAGAGCTAATAAAATTTACAAGACACTTTCTACATCCAATGGTCTACCACTTTGCTTTATTATTACTTCTTCTTCTTTTTTTTTTTTTTTTTTTTTTTGTATGAGGGAATGTTCTGTTAAAGAACACCTTACTACAATAATATGTTCAAGTTCTTTAGAGTAATACTAATATGTATGATGCATGGTTTAACAATGAGCTCTTCCAACTTATTTCTAGATTGCTAAATATTATTGCACATTGTAATCAGGGATGGACCTAGGGGGTTGGTAGGAGCAATCCACCTCCTCAAGTTTTATCAAATTTGTATTATAATATTATTTTTCACCTCAAGTTAAATATTACTACGTCCGTCTTTGCGTGAAATTGTAGAAATCTAATCAACAGTTTTACAACTTTAAATATAAATGCAAATGAGAAATGACAAGAAAAAAAGAAGCAGCATAAAAATTGGGAATATTGTTACGAGTATTATATAATTGACATCAAATAAGGACATGGTTTGAGAGTGGAGAAGTCGTTCTCCACTACAAAGGCAACTATCTTTCATCACTTGACCTTAGCTGTTTTCTCTAATTATTACTTATTTTTCAATAAATATTTGAGGTATGGAATCTAACAATATTGTATTTGCATGTTTTTACCAAAAAATTAAACACAATTATAGACAGATCTCCCTCTCTAATATTTTTTTTCTATATGTAATAGCGTGCATTTAACGCTATAATCTATATCTATATCTATATCTATATATATATTAAGGCAAAATCGTGTGATAGACAACAGTTCTGGTGTAAATCGTTGTCTATTACACATTTTGTCTTAGACAACAGTTTTCAATTAATAGACAACACTATTAACATTTATTGTTGTAAATTTTCTTTATTATTATTATTATTTTTTTTTTCATTTTCCACGACAGTTTAGATTACAACCGTTGTATTTTAACAAATTTTTACAATTTTATTTATTATTATTTTTATTTGGAAATTTGAGATTTGTAGAATTTTAAATTTTATTTTTTTATGCATAGATGGATGATTTGTAATACTCTACATTTATCGCCTAAAAAATAGCTTTCATTTATATTGCACTATAATAATAATAATAATAATAATAATAATAATAATAATAATTTGTTATTTTTTCTATTTTAATTTCATCATTTAAAATAATTAAATAATTAAAATTTTTTATACATGTCATATATTCAAAGAAACCAAATGTTCTATAATCGTGGATAATTATACATTGTTATTTATAAAATCGTTACGTTGGAAATATTTCAATTCGATCTTTCTATAATCTAAAAAAATAATAATTATTTGTGCATCGCACAGGAGAAATACTAGTTTATAACATTAAATTAAAATCCGTGCATGCATTGCACCATTTACATTGGTAACTGCTAATGCGAAAAATATATTTGTAATCATAATTAAGGTTATATTGCCCAACCTTGCGTATATTGCACATGGAATTTCATGCTAACTCCTTATAATGGTTCAATCTCATATTTTTATTTTTATTTTGAGGGTTTGGACGTAGGTACTTAAATGTCACTGTTCAACACCATTCAGAAACAAGCGGTGTGTGTGTGTGTGTGTGTGAGAGAGAGAGAGAGAGAGTAAAATTAATGTTACAAATAATGAACTACACAGTCGTCATTATTGAATTTAACTGCAGATGGCTTCATGGCATGCATGTTTATTTAATTTAATAAGTAGAATAAATCAATTGTACGTGGCCTCCAACCATCACAACTCACAAGCCACAAAGACTTCAAGAAATATTGTCCAACACAGATTTATGGTAAAAAAAAAATATTCCCATGTTAAATCTTGATTCCAAGCCAAAAATTTTGTATTATTTTAATTTTCTTTCTTTTTTTTTATTGGTTGGACTTTTGAGTAATTGGAGAAGAAAAAAAAGGGGAGGCCATCCTCAACAACCACTATTTGAGCTTGTCATGAGAAGCTCACCAACCCATCATCTTACCACTAACTCAAGGGATTTAATTTGTTCTATTAGGCGCATTCCTCAACTATCTACTCTATTTACAACTTAATTCCAAGAGTATTTTCTAAAAACACATTCACATAGTCCACGTAAAACTACAATAGGTATTCTCTAAAAAAAACTATAATAAGTATTATCTTCGGTCTCAATATATATATTAAAAAAAGATCTTAACGCAACCTCCGAGTAGAACTATTAACACAGGAAAAATAAAACTCCTTCATTTGAATTGTGTCTCGACCTATTAGACTAGCAATAACAACGACCACATGATTGTGGTCGCCAGCCACATCACCAAAAAAAAAGTGTTAAAGTTAAAAAGCAAACGGTCGACCAACAACCATTTTCGACCTTTGCTGGTCTGGTTTCAACCGTTCTTGTGGTTAGCTAATAGGATGGAGACACTTGTCTCCGTGCTATTGGCCAATCAATTTTATTTTGATATATAGATAAAATTGATATATTTTTTATATAATATAATAAAAATAAATAAAATATATATAGATATATACAATTGGTATTTTTTATATAATATAATAAAAATAAATAAAAATATACCAAAATTCATATTTTTTTATTCTCTATAAATAGGCATTAATTTTGTTATATTTCATAACACTTTAAAATTGTCTATTTTTTCTCTAATTTTTTATATATCTAAATAATAAATTTTTATTTTATGTAATTTTAGAAAATGCCGTTTAATGAGTGTGATTTTATTTTATGTAATTTTAGGAAATGTCATTTAGTTAGTTTGTAATATTTTTGATATTGACTATTTTATTCAAATAATAAATCACAATTATTCATCAAAAGCACAATTCATGTCAATTTGATCTCCACCATTTATCACAAAAGCAATAAATCTCAGTCATTCATAAAAAGCACAATCCATGACAATTTGATCTCCATCATTCATCACAAAAGCAACAAATATCAGCCATTCGACAAAAACACAATGCATGTCGATAAATTCTTAATTTTTTCCTCTATAAATAGAATTCTCATTTGCTATATTTTTTGCTCATAGAAAAATCATCTCCCTTTATTTTTTATTTCATCCATTTTTATTACTAAAACATCTTTCTCAATTTTTCAATGTCGTCAAACGAAAACTTTGATGATGGTTCAGAATATTATAGCTTTGATCTTATTGCCTTCACTGAATTTGATGAATGACTTGAATGCATAATATTACAAAATAAGCAAATTGACTCCAATATAGAGGATGTGGCTCTTCACATTCCTACTAAATCGGTTGAAAAATTCGTTGAAGGCGTGGTTTCCAACTTTGGTGATGAATATCTCAGAAGCCAAATGAAGGAGACCTAGCATATTTGCTACATGTCGGTGAACAACGAGGTTTCCCGGGTATGTAGAGTAGTATTGACTGCATGCGCTGAGAATGAAAAAATTATCCTATTGCATGTGCAGGACAATTTACGGGAAGAAATGGTAAGACAACAATCATTTTGGAAACGTTGCATCTCAAGCTTGTGGATTTGGTATGTATTTTTTGGAACTCCGGGGTCCAGAAATGTTATCATTTAAGGATATCTTGGAAAGCCGAGCACCAAAGGTTAGTTATGTTGTCAGTAGTCACGAGAAGAATATGGATATATCCTAAATGGATAGCATTTGTCAAATCTATTAATGCTCCACAAATTAGGAAACATCAACTATTTGCTCAACATCAAAAAGCTGCTCGAAAAGATGTTGAGCGAGCATTTGACGTTCTACAACCTCGTTTCTATTTTATCAAACGACCATGCCTTATGTGGGGTCGTAATATGATGGGAAAAATAATGCTTGCTTGCATCATCATGTAGAATATGATAGTGGAAAATGAGAGACACTTACCTAAATTATTGTGATCGTACAGAGTTTATGGAAGCTAGAAGATTTAATACTCAGAGTGAAGATGATGATCAAATTTTGAATTATCTACATAACAGATTGCAAGCTTATTTAGCTATATGAGAAATAGATCTCAACTTCGTAAAAGAGAAGCTCATAATGCCCTAAAAATGACTTGATCGAGCATATTTGGCAAAAGTTTAGCCGTGAAAATTAAATGTGTAATTTTTCTCTTTCAGTTCAGTTTGTAATATTTTTGGTATTGACTATATTGCTCAATTTTTCTTTTTGGAATATTTTCATTTTCTTATTATAATTATAATTTTTATATTATTTTTAGTACAAATAATATTTTAATCTTATAAATAAAATAAAATAAAACAATTATATATAATGTTGTGATTGAGCGGTCAATGATAAAATATGCAAAATAGGTGTAATTGAGTTGAATGAATATTGATGATGTGGAAGATACATAAATTAATTAAATATTAAAGTAGTTGAGTGATTAGATGATTGGAGTGGCTGCTTGTTATTTGTAGTCTTATATTTAATTTTGAAACAGAGACCGTGCAAAGTAAAAGTAAAATACACGATAATATTATTCTTAGAGGTGTAAACTCGGAATTAAAGATTTTAGGTCCAAATCCCACCTTCCCTCCCAACCCATCATTTGGCGATCATACAAAAGATTACCCCAAATATAATAGGTAAATTCTAAAGTGTGTTTTCAAGAGATCCATAGTGTTACATCAGTCCAAATTTTTTTTTATTTTTTGAGGAAACACATCAGTCCCAAATTATAAAAATATAATCTGCTTGTTTTATAGTGAGCATTGGTGTACCCGTCCCTTCTTTGTTAAATTCGCCGTCTTATTGCTATCAAAACAAAAATTAAGAAATATTCTTTGCTAGAGTATGGTGCAGTAGTAGACTAGTAGTGATAAATCATGTAATCTTTAAGATAATTTTTACTGGGGTTTGAAACGAATGTGAGAGAGGGCCTCGTGACATTTCTACATGAAAAAAAGTAGCCACCACCACCGCCACCGCCGGAAAAAAGGCAAAAATTAAACCAAATAGTTATAACATTTCACATCTTTCTTTCTACGACAATCATCACAGTATTTGTTCAAACATCAAGCACAATCATCTAAGAATTAACTACTACACAAAACTTACATTTTCTCCATTTTCATATTATTGTCCCAAATAGCAAAAGAGAAGAACTAGAATAGAATGTGGCTAGAATCACAAGTACGTCCACCCAGAAATATTAGGAACTTTACAATATTTCTATCCAGATTAAAACATTACAATCAAGAATTGCAGCACTTAACAATCTTTCTTTTTCTAATTTAATTTCAATGTTCTTCTATATCCATAAACTGAAGCAACACTATTAATCTCGCTCAAAAGAATCTCGGCTAGGCAGCTAGCTCCCAATCATGCATCTTCAAATTCTACACGACGGCAAGCGGCGCCGCCCGATCGAAGCTACTCCGCCGCACTCTACCCCCGTAATTGGACCTCTTCTTCGCCGCTCCGACGTCCATCTCCCTAACACCAATCCCCTTAGAAAACATATCCATCTTCTTATCAGCCACGACAACAACATGCGACGCCCCATCCTTCGTCGTACCGCCACGCACCAGCAACCTCACGATCCCGGAATAGTTAAAGGACTGCGCAATCTGCAGCGCCGTCACGCCCTTATTGGTCCTCGCCTCCACGTCAGCTCCCTTCTTCAAAAGCAGCTCGATGACGTCAGCCTGCCCCGATTCCACGGCGCAGTGCAGCGCCGTGTAGCCTTCCTCATCCTTGGCATTGGCGTCGATTCCCTTCTCCACGAGGGCCCTCGCCACGTCCACACGGCCCTTGAACGCCGCCCTGTGCAGCGCCGTCCATCCGTTCTGATCGCGGCCGTTGACGGCGGCGCCGTTCTCGATCAGCCGGAGCACCATCCTCAGGTCGCCCTTCCTCGCCGCGACGCACAGGTTGTCGCCGAGGCGGAGCGCGTCATAGAGCTTCGTGTGCCCGTTCTCCGCCGCGAGGTCGTACGCCGTCTTGCCCGCCCTGTTCCTCACGTCTTTATTGGCCCCCTTGTGGAGGAGGACCTTCACCATCTGCTCGTCGCCTAAACTCGACGCCACGTGCAGCGGCGTGTCCCCGTCTCTCGCGTTGCGCACGTCGGCTCTGGCTGCGTTGGCCAGCAGGAGGCGGACGCAGTCCCTCCGGCGCTCCTCCACGGCCAGGTGGAGGGCGGTGGAGCCGTCTTTCGTCAGTGCGTTCACATTGGCGCCTTTCAGCAGAAGATGCCTCAGAACTTCCACGTGGCCGTTTCCCGCGGCTAGGTGGAGCGGACCCCACGTGGAAGATTCTGATCTTTCGGGACTGGCCTTATGCGCCAGTAGAAGCTCGACGATCAGCGCCTCTCCGGCGGCCGCGGCGGCCTCGAGAGGGCTCGACCCCGACCGGCTATGAGCCTCGACGTCGGGGTCAAACTCGAGCAGCAACTGGACTAAATCGGGGCGGCACTGGGCGATGGCGAGGTGGAGGAGAGAGTTGCCATCGGAATCAACGGAATCAGCAGCTTTCCAAGTAGGATCACTCTTTTCAAGAACTTCTCTGATTTCATCGATGTAGGTGTAGCCTTTGGTGAGGAGGTGAGTGAGAATGTGAGAGCCGACGAACATGATCTTGATCCCACTGTCGGAATAGACCTGCTTCTTCTTGTTGGTGAACCATTCGGAGGGAACGGAGTCGTAGGTGGAGGAGGGGTTCTTGAGGGGGGCGCCGGGAGCGACGACGCTCTGGAGGATGAAGGAGTCGTCGCAGTGGGGGTAGCGGTGGGGGAGGGGGGAACTGGGGGGGACCTGGTAGCTGATCTCCACAGTCAGGGTCGTCAGGGGAAGAATGATCCCCGTTTGGGGGGTCACGCTGTACCGGGTCTTGTTCACGGGCTGTAGCCGGAAGGCCACCGGCATCGTGTACATCACGTTGCGCAGCGTGATCAGGCCGGACCATTTCTGCCCGCCCTCGATTCTCACCGTCACCACATTCGACGGCTCCAAGCTTATTAGCCTATCCATCTTCAATTCGATTCAATTCAATTCCTTGTCTATACTTAATTTACCCGATCATTTCATTTCTTCATTGTCTGCTAAATTAAGAAGGAGCTAGCTAGAGGGGGTTGATATATCATATATATATATGGGGGCCGGGTGGCGTGGGGGCAGCCGGCGGATTCTAGGGGGCGCCACTTGGTGGAGTGGAAATCAATGTAGACTTGTTCTATTTGATGTCCGACTTGAGAAATTCCTCGAGCAAGAACTCAATACGAGGGAATACTAATATAATATAATATTATATCTTTTAATTTGTTTGAGGTCTTTTCATCACTGGAAGCGCTTAATTTTAAATTCATTGTCGTTTTAACAATGCTGATACTATACGTTGATGAATATTCCATTTTTTTTGTTGTTGTTGCTAATTGCTAGAGCTGTGTCAACACAAGGCATGCAGTACTTACTTCTTATGATTGCCCTTCATTTTCTATGTTTTGATCGCATCAGATCATCAAATTGTTTCAAGATTTTTATCGCATAATATTAATGTGTTTTTCTAAGGCCTAAAACATTATTTCTATAACACTGGCTCGTAAACAACTAACTAATTTAATTTCATGAAAAAGTAACTTACAAAGTAGTCACACTACCTCTTAATTCATAATCAAAAGTTGTATACTATATATATAAATAGGTTTACAGGTCAATGAATTCGTTCTCATATATAGCTAAAGGATGATTTCTTCATAATGGAACGACTTTCATGTCAATTATAATTTATGCAAAAATTATTTTGTTCAAGATTGATTCCAAGTTCAAATTCAATTACGATCCAACATGATGTTAACAATCGGAAAGTTCAAATCAGATGAAACAGAAGATTGAAATATGATGGGAAAAAATAGAGATTGTTGGATAATTAATATTAGCGTTGTGTTTGGGAAATGAAAACGAAAGGAATAAAAGCAGATACATGTCGGTTAAAAAGCTGGAACTAGTTTGATATTTTGCACCACTGGCACAGCTATGTATCTCTAACAACTAACAAGGATATCCTTGACTCTTTCAAACAACATACAAATAAAGGAATTATAAAACTATATATGTATTTTAATTACATAATATAAAAAAATGTGTTTACATATATAATCTATCACTTCTGCACTCAAAGAACTCAGACAACACATGTTAGTTCAAATTACAAGTTTTTCTTGTTTTTTTTTTTTCAATTTTTTTTGTGATTTAGTTTAATTTTATGATTATTTTTAGAGTTCATCCCACCCAATTAGAGTTTATAATTATTTTTTAATATTTAATTTTTCAATTTTCAATTAATAATTCATTATTATGGTTGATTTTTGATTTTTTCAAAATTATGTTTTATGATTTTTTAATTCATTTTTTGTTGATAAATGTTGACTATGTTTATTTATGTTATAATTAATTTTATTTTATAATAACTATTATTAAAATCATAAATTTGATGATGAAATACGAAGTGACACACGAAAAAGTGTAACAGGAAATTTCAACCCATGTTAGTTAATATGAATTTAGGGGTTAAAATTTCTTGTTATACTTTTTTTCGTGTTTCACTATTAAATTTATAATTTAAATAATATTTATTGTAAAATAAAAATTAATTATAACATAAATAATTATAGTCAACATTTATCAACAAAAAATACTAAAAATTATAAAACATAATTTAAAAAAAAAAAATCAAACATAAATCCATAATAATGAATTATTAATTGAAAATTGAAAATTAAATATTAAAAAATAATTATAAACCTGATTGGGTAGGGTAAAGTGGGGTGAACCCTGAAAACAATAATAAAAGTAAACTAAATCACAAATAAATAAAATTAATTATACAAAACAAACTTATAATTTGAACGTATAATACAGAGTATAACACAGAGAATGTAACAAGAAATTACACGTCGAATTTAGAAAGGAAAATTTAGCGTATAAATGATAAATTATGCAACATTTACATCAGCGGGAACTTGGAAAATTTCAAAATAAGTGTGTAGCATAACATTTTCCATATGAATCTTACCTTAATCAAATAATTTTGTTGTTAGTTTTAAGTTGTTTCCTAGGGTCCTACATAAAGCTTATGCGAATGCATGGAATGTGTCAAATCTGTGATTTTTTTTTTAATGGTAGTGGAGTAGGACTGTGGGAGGATCATGCCCATTCTGTGTTTATTTGTCTCATTATTTTATTTCCCCGTCTTATGGGAAGATTAAATCATTTATACCACCCTTTCTTGATAGGATTTTTTTTTCTTTTTATAAAAAATAATTTGTTGTTTTGTCAATATTATGGCATGCCATTTAGCTAAGATTTCTCATAATTTTTCGAGCCCTCATTGTCGGGTCGATAGTTTATTTTTAATTTAAAACTTTGTTCTTGATTTTCTAAAAAAATCACTCTCACTTAAATTTTTAATGAGGTAGTTTCTAGTCAGTTTTTTTGACGGGTTAAAATTCAACAACTTCTCGTATTTGGATTTGGATCTAAACTAATCCATACATTCGTACAGTTGAGTGTGTAAAAAAAAAGGAGTAAATCCGAAAATTGGTATCATCTCACGAGTTTCTTTTACAAGAATGGAGGATGTATCTAAAAAATAATAGAAATGAACTATCGTAACATTCAATAACTAAAACACATATGTCCCGTCGGAGACACCAAAGGGATACAGACCTTGTATAAAAGGGATTTCTTGAGTTCGAGACTCAATAACTCATCGATCTCTCTTTCTTACAACTAAAATAAATACTAAAATATATTTAACTTAAATGGCTTTAAAATTATTAAGATTAATATTAAATTACATTATTATAATCTAAATTCATAATGTTAAAAGGATAAATTAGTTGGGCCAGAATATTCAGAAAACCAATTTATTTTCTTTTGATTTTTTGTGTTTTAGATTATTTTAGAAACCAATTTCATATCTTTATAATAGCATAAATCAAATTATGAATCCTCGCAATACTGCACTCTGTTTTATTGTTAAATACAAGGTTATCAAATTGGGCTGCTTTCTCTTATTTTTTGAGATTTTAGCCCATAAAACATTGAATCCTGAGAGTAACAAGTTGTTGAGGCCCGTCATATTTAATTAACATTCTGCCCTAAAATTACAAGTACTTCCTCCGTTTTCCGATTAAATGTCATTTTGGATGAATACACACAGATTAATAAATTAATTGAGTTACCTAATATACGCTTGTGTGAATACATTAAATGAGTTAAATATAGATATATTAATGCAATAAATGAGGGCAAATGTGTGAAAAAAGTGAATGTTTTGTCTCGAATTTGTAGAATGACATTTCTTTTAAACAAAATTTAAATATTAGAATGACATTTATTCAGAAACAGAGGGAGTATTAAACATTTGTTAGCGGATCTAATGTAAAGTATTTTATTCCATCTATTTCATAATGTTTGTTATTTTAGAATTTTAATCTAGAATTAATAATTAATTTTTTGGACTAATATATCACATAAAATCTTATTTCCGTATACTTTGCTGAAAAGTTGGGAAAATATTATCTTTCCATATATTTATAGGGTAAAACTTGGGAGAATGAGTGTGAAGATATATAAAATAATAAATATTTTGACACAAAATAAACCTCTTAAAATAATAAACATTATGAAATAGTGGAGTGTTACATTACTAAAAACATTATTATCTCTTTCCTTTTTCTTTCAAATTGCATTTTCTGACCAATAACCAGAAAAATATCCCCAACCGCTATAAGTCCAAACTTAAATGTCGTAGATTTGTGGTAGATATGTGAAAAATAATTAGGCATGTATAAAATGAATTTAGAAATTGAATGATGGTTGGGGCTGTAACCGTGAGAATTGTATGGAGACTATCTTGCAATTTCTTGAGCGATTGGATCGTTGCACGTGCAGGTCAATTTTTCCAACTTATGTAACTTGATTATCTAGTAAACTTAAAATTAAGTACATCGACCTAAATAAACTTGCAAAATTTATGTGCGAAGCAGATTGTATTTAATTTCCAAACTCCACTTTTCTATAAAATAAATAAAAATAAAAGCATTTAGGTAGCTAATTAAATCTATAGCAATAATACAATATTATCGAAATGATACAAAATCTCTCGCACTAATACATAACATAGATACAAAATACAATCGTTACTTAGGTGTGATTATTTTTTCTAACATAAATTTGTGCTCTCTCTTTATATCTGGTCTTCAAAATCTACCAATTAAAAAACCATCCATAAAAAAAGAATAACAAAAATAATAATAAAAAAAAAAAACCTAAATTTAATCGCTATCACTACTTCCACTTTCTTCCTCCTCTTCTCCTCCTCCCTCTTCCCCTCCGATGATTAAAGCAAGAACTAGTTCAAAAACAACGCCGACGGCACCAGCAGCGGCACAAGCCTTCTTCTTATTCTTTTTCTTCTTTTTCTTCTTCTTTTTCTTCTCGGCATCAAGGACATTCTTATCCTTGACCCCCTCACCATCATGGAACTCACCCTTGTGCTTATCTTCTGATTTTTCCATGCCCATATGTGACATTTTTCTTAACTTTTCTTTTCTCTACACACCAAAATGGATTACATGCATATTACAAAATTTGTATTTATAGGCACCTCAAGGGATGATAATGAAAATTTCTAAATATAGCTGAAATTATCCGGATCATAAGGATTTCTTTTCAAGCAATGAACATTAGCCCTTTATTAGTAATAGAAATGGTTTGTTTCCAATATAATTGGATATGTTTTTGTGACAAAACATGCCATTTAATATCCAGTTTAAATGGAAGATTAGGACGATGAAATACTACATTTTATAACAAAAGGTGTGTGTAACAAAAACGTATTCGATAGTAAATGAAATAAAATAAAATAAACCTTATTCGGTAATGCCGCCAATTAGAAGAAAAGAAAATATAATATTAAGAAAAGTCGCCGAAAAATAATAATGAGTTCTAGATAGTAAATCTTATGGTATCTTAATCATCCATTCGACAGCCGCGACAATTATGCTAACAATTTTAAGTAGTTCATTTTTTTTCCCTTTTTGGTAATTATACAGCAATGAGCCATTCAACAAGTAAACAAAATTTCCTATTTTCCAATGTAATATTTATAGATTATGTCAAGTTGTCCTCAAAACATAAATAATAACCATTAAAGGAAAAACAAATAAAAACCAACGAAAACATATCTTGGGAAAGTCTTGAAAAGGCATTCATTTTCCTGTTGTTGAACTTTCTGGGAATATTGTCAAAATTAATACAAGAAGCACTGCCAAATTGCATGATCAAGATAAATAAAAAAAAAAATTGCACGATCAAGATTTATAGAAGCAGCACCAACGTGATAATGGGATAGCAATTCGGATAGCACGACTACAGCCTCAAAAAAAGTTCATCGATTTGAGATCACATCTGGGAGCTAATTCAGAGATGAAATCCAGAGATCATTGTTTCAGTACCAAAAGTTCGATGAGATGGGATTTCCTATTACATTCTTTATCGAAATCAAAGTCTATACAATAATGTGATCTCTGAATCGAGAAGACTGCTCATTTCTTACTCGTGATAACTCTACAAGGTAGAAGCTTAAGCACAAACATGGGGGTTTCAGGAGATGCTTACTTCCATGTAAGTTGCTACATACCTCTAGCTTTCTCCAAATCAGGAAGATCTGCGGCATCAAAAACAAAATCAGCATATAGAAATCCCTCGAGACTCAACATTTTCTTTCCGTATATTTTCGTTCTGGATATTTATAACAGGATGAGCCACACATCCAGCTGAGTAAAAATGTTCTCTGAAAAAAATAACGTAGTGTGCTGTAGAACAAAATTCCAAAAAGACATTCGGTGGAGCATCGCATCAGCCAAAGATGCTTGAATATTAACACATGCTTCATGAACACTTCAAAAATTGGTTGCGAAATATTCTTAGTTTAGAGACATGCAAGAAGCACCACAGATCAACAAGAACTAGTATATTAATGTTCATATCAAGTTCGAGATGATAACCCCAATACTCATAAAGAAAAGAGAAGAGCCATGAAAAAATGCAGAAACTCAATAAAACAATGTTTGAACACAGGAATTGACAACAATCTTCGATGGAATATAATGTTTCAAGAATATGGTGATTATAGCGACCAAAGAAGATTTTACTCACAAAGCATTCCTTCATCATCACTGCTCTCTTCATTTTCACCAGTATACTGGAAAACAAGAATTCATGTTAAAGCCACAAAATTATATATTTTGTTACTGTCTAAAATGTTGGACCATGAAAGCGGATTCAGTTGGCTACCTCATTATCATCATCAGAAGCCAGATTTGCTGCAAGTAAAAAAACTAAAGAGTGTCAAATGGTATGAACACCAGCCCATAAAAAAGATGGAGATTATAACCAAAATTAGATGTCATGATATTGCTGTAAATATCAGTTGACAACCCATAACCTCACACACAAACTCATGTACAGTATTAGAAATTTCAAAAGACAGTTGACAAAAAGGGCCAATAAGCAGAAAAACTTTTCAAGAAAATTTTTACGGGAAAAACTGTTCTTGGACAATCTTCCCCAGTCTGAGACTTAGATGGAAGATCTAATCCATAAAGAACAGTGTAGGACATGAATAAATACCATTACCAGTCTCCTCTTTCAGTACAATTGTTAACACTTTCACTAAAAAGAGAGAAAATATATAACTCAGGATCTATGGAATGCTAACTAGTTATGAACTCACAGTCTGATTCTTCATCATCCTCATCGCACCATTTATTCCAATCAACCTTAATGTATGGAGCAGGCTTTTCTTCAGATCTCAGTAACCTTTTCCACCAACCCTTTTGTTCTTTCTGGATAGAGCATAGTATATTCCTTAAACCTATTTTTGTCTTGCATCCCTGCATTTAGAAACGCACACAAATAGATGTTGAATAGAGGATGAATCAACCTGCAATACTTTCCTTCGTAACTGGATAATATGTTCAGTTGTTCACTTTCCATAATTCGTAACACGAAGAAACTGGTAAAATAAGGTTTAACAAGCTACATCAAGGAGAAATATAGAATTATAGATAATATGTTGAAGCGACAAATGTTTTATTTTCAACACAATAATTGGACAAAGGACCAGCACATGTTCACTCTCATGTAAGTTAATAGTCGTAGATACTGTTACCACAAAGGAAGATCAATAAGGTATCAAGATATTAGTTTGACTAATATGCAGATAATGATGTGTATTTCTGTTATACTCCAATGACCAACTATGCAAATACTGATACAAATTCTGTTTTTCTTGAAAGGTTAATCATTAATGTATGAGTTACGGATGTTAAAATGAATGTAAGAGATAACAATTAACCAACTAGCCATGCATAACTAGACAACTACGCCAACTACATTCTTGTAAGTTACAACTGGTATCCAGGTAGAGGGTTCATTTTTTACTTTAAAGATTTATGTCAGTATTTTTTTGCCTGGATAAACAAATCGATAGCCATAACCTACTCCATGCTCCATGTGAATCCATCTCGCGACTAGTCAAAAGCCCAATAACGCATCTCTCAGTTGAAAGGAGTCTCCCTTTATAAAGGGAGACTCTGATACAAATCATTGATCATTCATTTTTCTTAATACATTCATCAATCCAGTCTCATTTTCATGTAATTTCAAAATAATCACATTCGAGGGCCCTTCTCATGAAACTTCCCCCATCACAAATGTGTCCAGTCGACTTTCACTCCCTCACAGTGAATGTCCAATCACACAACCTATATAAACTAGCACTGTATAAAACTAACAACCTCCATAACACAATAATTTTCTAAGGTCCCAAGAAATTACTTACCACTCAATAAATGAGTGCCCTTTTCTCAAAATAAATTAAAAGACTTAATTTTGGCAAACTCAAAGTGAAAATTTGAGGGGCAATGGCGAAGTAGTACCTGAGGGGCAATGTTGCCATAGAATTGGAGAGTGAAGTTAAAGGGCACGTCATTGAGGCCAACGGCGGAGAAAGTGAAGAGGCCCTCGGCTTCGCATTTGACGGAAATGTCCCTGGCGTCGGGCAGAGATACGGTCAGGTACACCTTGTCCGAACGCTGGGCCCATAGAACCTCCGGCTGCCGACTGCCCCCAATTCACAACTACAACCGCGTTAAAATTGGGAAAGAAAAAAATAACCCTCAAACAAAACTCCCACAAAAACAAGTGAGGGAATTAAGCAATAAAATTTGGAATTACCTCATGCTCTGATAAGTAGCACTTGATTTCTTGTTTCAAACAGATGAAGTTTAGAAGAGCTCCGCCGCAGCGAGAAAAAATTGGAGGGTTGCTTTTAAAAAGGCAAAAATAATAATAATTCAAGAAACGGAGAGATTTGCAGAAAAATACACCTT